>CM041791.1:15392567-15419018 GCA_023375725.1 Nephotettix cincticeps | reverse complement strand
GGTCCGTACCTCTTCCTGCTCTCCTGTAACTCTTCAAATTTTACATCTGTCCACTTTGTCGGCATGTCAACATCCATTTCCTTTTCCTCATTTACGTAATCGCTGGTTCTTATACCTACATCAAATTTTTTCCCTCTAGTTTGTGGCTGGTCAGTAGTTAATTCGTTGCCTTCTTTCAACCGTTTGGGGCACTATCCAAAAACTTTACCTGGAAATAAGTTTTCTTGCGTTTTATTTTTCGAAACCATTTCTCCTCACAATCCTCATCAAATATCATTTCTTCGTTGGTAACCTCCTCATTTGAATTCTTCTTTTTTATTTTCCTTTTCTTATTTAGTGGTTTGTTGCATGCTACTCTAGGTATCTTTAGTGTTATTTCCTTTGAAATTGACGCTACTCTGAACGCAAGTAATTTTACAAATCAGCCTACCTTAATACCAGTTTCCCGTTCCAAAACACTACCCTTAATCAAGTTAAACGCCCAATTTAATTGTTATCCGATGGCGACTGATTTATGACGATTCCTGTCCATAGATGTGCAAACGGCATATCCCTAGTCAGAAATAAATTGCAAAATGGTTCACAGTATAAATGGTTCTTATGAGTTTCAAATCCCGGTTCATCCAAAATCGACGTTCAACAGACATTTCGAACTTTTTCCATCTAGGTAATTAGAACCTACTTGATTTATAAACAGGAAAACTCTTCGGTATTGTTGATTCATCTAGGGCATATTCTTCTGGTATGTCTAAGGCATGATCTTCCTTATCTATTATTTCCATCGCAATTTTCAACTTATCCGTTATGTTCTTACTTTTAAATTACTTTTATCTTCATTTCTTCGTATTTCTTTACGTTAGTTAATGCTGCCATAACCAGGAGAATTCTTTTTCTCGATCATTTTTGCCACGTTCAGTTGTGCCAGGTCTCTCGAAATCATGTGCATAAAATGGATACAACATTAATTTACTGTAACTAATTGAACGGCTCCTTTTCAAAAACAAGCTGTTTTTGAAGATACAATTTTTTAAATAAATATGTCGTCGTCGTTTGTGACTGTGCAAAAATGTCCTCAACAGCAAATCACTTCTCTTCAACTTTGGTACAATCGCTTTGAATCTTATTCTCTCCTAGGTCCTCTCTGAATTGTCATCGGATTCATTTGAATATTAAATAATCATTCACATATACGTCGGGGCAGTTTCTCATCAAATGATGGCGCGTTAAGAAGGTTCTCTGAATTGTCATCGAATTCATTGAATATCAAATAATCATTCACATAAACGTCGGGGTTTTCTAAATGTTGCCGGATATTGACAATGGAATTAGCAATCCCCAGAGAGCATTCAACATTTTTTAGGTAATCGTCCATAATTTCTTCAACTGGTGCTGATGGATCTTTACTATAATTTAAGTTCTGCCAACGTTCGGGAACATTACATTGTTTCTCAAATTCGGGTTCGGTAAACTGTATCAATTTTTCAACACACCTGTCTACGTTTGACACGCGCCCTTCCGAGTTTAATTGATAGTCGTTATCTTTCACCCCTATTTCTGAAATATATTTGCGGCAAACGTTTCTAATTCTATATTTGTTTTTTTCGGTTTCCTTACATTTGATATGTTTACAAATTAATTTCCAAAATGGTTCGTTCCAAATGTGCCTGTCCATGTTGTTGGGGTCAAAACTGGGCCAAATACGATTTATTGCCCCAACCACAGCTTCTTTAGTAATATTTTTTGGGCGTGGTTTCGCGTTTTCGTTATCGCTTTTGCGTTCTTCGCGAGGAAGAGGAGTTGTTTTTAGGTTCAAATTCTGGAATATGTCTTGGACTCCATCAACATTCCTCATCCATCGTAAATATAGAACCTTGCCTGCAGCTTTCGTATTTCCTGTCTTAATTAATTTACTTGCAGCAAGAACAAATGGAGCTACGCCATTTTTGCAAATCCAGTGGTAGGAATAACCTTCATTAAATAAAAACGAAGCAAGGTCTTCAGAACTAACCGTAACCGTGGGTCCCGGGTTCGATTCAATGCCACCAATCGCTAACAAAACCATCAGAAGAAGTCCGAACCTAGCATATACGGATTGTTCGTCTGTTACAACATTCGACATTTCACAACGTTTGGTCGGGTTTTGGTTTATTGTCTTTCGTTTACCTTCGCTAAACCTCCGATTTACCTTAACGTACAGATAAGCTGCATACATCGTGAAATTATTTAATCCTATACCCGTTGAACCAGATTGACCACTACTTACCTCTGTGAACAGTTTTGTGGCCAAAAAAGTCAACATTACCAATGAAACCCAGATATGTATGAGCTTGTAGACACCTCCCTAAAGTGATCTAATAGCTAACTTTTTATTTTTATGTCTTACAGAAAATTTCTTATGCCCTTACATTTAATGCTGTTTAGGCAAATATTTAAATCTTAAAAATTTAAGTGGAACATTTAAATTTCTAAACATCTAACTTATCTAACTTATCTTGGTAATAAAGCGTCATAATGTGCGCATCCATAGAGGATGTGGATTATTGTTAAATTTATTGTATAAATGCACTCTGGTTACACCTGATAAATGCACACAAATTGAGTAGCTGTTGTAATGATGCAATGGCTATTGTTTATTCAGACTCCAGATGATCCAATTGTCTATAGTCTGTCTTTAGTTATGTAGAAGTGTCCTCTAATTCTATTTCACCATATTCCATTCCGTCCTTTCCCTAGCATGATATTGCATGATTTAGAAACAATGTAAAACATTTTTTCTCAATCGTTTTACGTTAGTATCTCTCTCGAAATGTGCATACATAAACTGTTGTAAAATTTTAATCAAGAATTTAATTTACATAATACAGTAACATTCTAACGTAATTTCCAAAGCAGAAATTTTTATTCAAGACATAATATTTGTAGAAGACTCTTTGATCAACTTCGATGTGTAAGATAAGTATGGTCTCTGTAAATTAAAATTTCTTCAAAAAGGATGAAATCGTTTCAGTGTAGTTTGTGCTCACGTGTCCCTAAGATAATATTTTACCGTTATATTGGAGTAACCGTATAGGAATTTTGTAAAAAAATTTTGAAATCACTTTCCGTGGTCTATACCAATCATGTACTATCTATGTGTTTAAAACAAATTTGTTCGTCCTGGGATTTCCATGAAATACTGCTTTTTTTGTATTAAATTAAGTCGATCGAGTTTTACATCACTTTATTTGAAAATTTTCAGATATTTTATCAAATTTTTTTTTCTCGTTTATATCCAATATTGTTTTTAATAGTCTTTCTTGTACCATGATTCGTTCATAGTGTCGTTGTTGCGTAGTCTTTGTTTCGTAGGTTTAAAATTCTCTCGGAAATACTGAGTTCCACTTAATTTTCTTTATTTACAAACACGTATGAACACAAATTCATTGCGGTAGTCGAATTTGCACTTTCCTAGTAAACAATATCCTGTTAGATTCTGGAATGTAGTTTTTTCCTGTCTTTTCTTGAGATTTTCATGAAAAAGGATGAAATCGTTCCAGTGTCGTGTTGTGCGCTCACGAAGTCCATAACCGATAATATTTTACCGTTTATATTGACGTAACCGCTATAGTAAATAGTAGCTATAGTAAAAGTAAATAGTTTTGAAATCCCCTTTAAGTGGTCTCACTACCAATCATGTACTATCTATGTGTAAAACAAATTTTTTCGTCCTATTTCCACTTGAAATTGGTGCTTCATTTGTACTAATACACGTCGACGATTTTACATCCTTTAATTGTATTTTTATTATTTACAAATTTTTATTTTTCTGCTAAAGTGTAGTTTTGTTTTATAGTCTTTCTTGTTACTATGATTGAAATGTCGTAGTTGCGAGTCTTTGGCGTTCCGTAATGTTTAAAAGTTCCTCTCGAAAATACCCTGAGCAAAATTCTTCTTTCCAACGTGAACACAAATTCTTTGGTAGTCGAATTGAATTTCGTAGTAAACAATCCTGGGGTTTGTATTGCCGAACGTTTACTTAAAATTACTTTAAATTATATTCTTCTATGGTCTCAGGCAGTCCTATGGGTTTTGAAATTTATAACGTATTCACAGAAAATCGGTGCTGCAGCTTTTTTAATACAATATTTTAGCCATTTCAAATCACATATTCCGAGAGATTTTTCGATTTTTTCCAAATCAGACGAGGAAATGTAAAAGTTACCCTGAAAACATCGTACCATTTGCATGTAAATGAATTATCAATTTTCTCAACGGTTCCTTTTGAATTACAAGCTGTTTTTGAAGATACAATTTTTTATAAATACCATGTCGTCGTCAGTTTGTGACTGTGCAAAAATGTCCTCCAGTAAATCACTTCTCTTCAACTTTGGAACAATCGCTTTGAATCGTTTTCTCCTAGGTGCTCACTTTCAGTTTCTCATCAAATGATGGCGCGTTAAGAAGGTTCTCTGAATTTGTCATCGAATTCATTGAATATCAAATACCATTCACATAAACGTCGGGGTTTTCTACATGTTGCCGGATATTAACAATGGAATTAGCAATCCGCAAGAGCATTCAACATTTTCTAGGTAATCGTCCATAATTTCTTCAACTGGTGCAGATGGATCTTTACTATAATTTAAGTTCTGCCAACGTTCGGGAACATTACATTGTTTCTCAAATTCGGGTTCGGTAAACTGTATCAATTTTTCAACACACCTATCTACGTTTGACACCGCACCTTCCGAGTTTAGTTGATCGTCGTTATCTTTCACCTCTAGTTCTGAAATATATTTGCGGCAAACGTTTCTAATTCTATATTTGTTTTTTTCGGTTTCCTTACATTTGATATGTTTACAGATTAATTTCCAAAATGGTTCGTTCCAAATGTGCCTGTCCATGTTGTTGGGGTCAAAACTGGGCCAAATAAGATTTATTGCCCACACAGCTTCTTTTGTAATGTTTGTTCGTGGTTTCGCGTGTTCGTTATCACTTTTGCGTTCTTCGCGAGAGAGGTCTTTTTAGGTACAAATTTTGGATATGTGTTGGACTCCATAACATTCCTCATCCATCGTAAATACAAACCTTGCCTGCAGCTTTCGTATTTACTGTCTTAATTAGTTTACTTGCAGCAAGAACAACGGAGGAGTTACATTTTTGCTCAAAGGCAGTGTAGGAATAACCTTCATTAAGTAAAAAACGAAGCGAGGTCTTCTGAACTAACCGTAACCGTGGGTCCCGGGTTCGATTCAATACCACATATCGCTAACAAAACCATCAGAAGAAGTCCGAACCTAGCATATACGGATTGTTCGTCTGTTACAACATTCGACATTTCACAACGTTTGATCGGGTGTTGGTTTATTGTCTTTCGTTTATTTCGCTAAACGATTTACCTTAACGTACAGAAAAGCTGCATACATCGTGAAATTATTTAATCCTACACCTTTGAACCAGATTGACCACTACTTACCTCTGTGAACAGTATTGTGGCAATACAGTCAACATTACCATTGCAAGCCAGACATGTACTGAGCTTGTAGAAACACCTCCCTAAAGTGATCTAATAGCTAACTTTTTTATTTTATGTCTTACAGAAAATTTCTTATGGGGACCCCACTTACATTTTAATGCTGTGTTTAGGCAAATATTTAAATCTTTAAAATTTAAGTGGAACATTTAAATTTCTAAACATCTAACTTTTCTAACTTATCTTGGTAATAAAGCGTCATAATGTGCGCCTCCATAGAGAAGGTGGATAATCCTGTTGGCATTACAATTTATGTAGTGCAAATGCACTCTGGTTACACCTGATAAATGCACACAAATTGAGCAGTTGTAATGTAATGATGCAATGGCTATTGTCTTGTCACTTCCCCAGACTTGGCCAGATGGATCCAATTCGTCTATCAGCTCTTTGTCTCTGCCAGTTTTGTAGAAGTGGCTTCCTCTCAATTCTGATTTCACCATTATTCCATTTCCGTTGCCTTTCCCTAGGCATGCACCTATTGCATGTGTCAGAACCAGGAGAATTCTTTTTCTCAATCGTTTTGCCACGTTATGTTAGGCCAGGTCTCTCGAAATCATGTGCATTTGTACAACTAATCTCTTAGATCAAGAATTTATTTACATTACATCCGGACACATCAAGTTCGTATTTTCAAAGCTGAAATTTTATATTATAAGGCTATATCTATAGTAAAAGCTATGTACTACGTTAAATAAATTTTTTGTTACCGTCGTTGAAACTTGAGAATTACATGCTTCAGGCTGTTGTCTCACATATAACATAAAACTTTATATTGATAAGATAGAAATGATTATAGAATAGTATTTTTTACATCCATTCACATAATATGTACAATCTCTACAAATCGTCTTTTCTTATTGAGTTGCTTCCGATTTTGTCTTCTAATACACGTCGATCGATTTTACATCACTTTAATTTAAGAAAATTTTCACCGATATTTCATCAATACTTTTTATTTTCTCTGTTCTATATGCCAGTAGTTTTGTTTTAACTAGTCTTTCTTGTACTATGATTCGTTCATAATGTCGTAGTTGCGTAGTCTTTGGCGTTCCCGTATGTTTTAAAGATCCTCTCGAAAATACCCTGAGTTCAACTGATTTATCCGACTTTCCAAACAGCATGAATACGAATTCTTTGCAGTTGTCGAATTTGCATTTTCCGTAGTAAGCAATCCTGGGGTTTGTATTGCCGAACGTTTTACTTAAAATTACCTTTTTATTTGTCCTATGGGTTTTGAAATTTATAACGTATTCACAGAAAATCGGTGCTGCAGCTTTTTTATACAATATTTTAGCCATTTCAAATCACATATTCCGTGAGATTTTTCGATTTTTCCCCAATCAGACGAGGAAATGTAAAAGTTACCCTGAAAACATCGTACCATTTGCATGTAAATGAATTGTCAATTTTCTCAACGGTTCCTTTTGAATTACAAGCTGTTTTTGAAGATGCAATTTTTTATATAAATATGTTGTCGTCGGAATCAGTTTGTGACTGTGCAAAAATGTCCTCAACAGTAAATCTCTTCTCTTCAACTTTGGAACAATCGCTTTGAATCTTATTCTCTCCTAGGTCCTCCACTTTCAGTTTCTCATCAAATGATGGCGCGTTAAGAAGGTTCTCTGAATTGTCATCGAATTCATTGAATATCAAATAATCATTCACATAAACGTCGGGGTTTTCTAAATGTTGCCGGATATTGACAATGGAATTAGCAATCCGCAGAGAGCATTCAACATTTTCTAGGTAATCGTCCATAATTTCTTCAACTGGTGCAGATGGATCTTTACTATAATTTAAGTTCTGCCAACGTTCGGGAACATTACATTGTTTCTCAAATTCGGGTTCGGTAAACTGTATCAATTTTTCAACACACCTATCTACGTTTGACACGCGCCCTTCCGAGTTTAGTTGATAGTCGTTATCTTTCACCCCTATTTCTGAAATATATTTGCGGCAAACGTTTCTAATTCTATATTTGTTTTTTTCGGTTTCCTTACATTTGATATGTTTACAAATTAATTTCCAAAATGGTTCATTCCAAATGTCCCTGTCCATATTGTTTGGGTCAAACCTGGGCCAAATATGATTTATTGCCCCGACCACAGCTTCTTTTGTAATGTTTTTTTGGCGTGGTTTCGCGTGTTCGTTATCACTTTTGCGTTCTTCGCTAGGAAAAGGAGTTGTTTTAGGTACAAATTTTGGAATATGTCTTGGACTCCATCAACATTAAAGTCAGTCTCGTGTTGCTTCAAATTTAACGGGACTTTTTCAAGATCATACCACGCGGAAATAGTGTTTCTTACAAGGACGACTTTGTTCTAAATGTACCGTATCATAGAATGATTTGTCGGAAATAGATCGTAGCAAAAGTCCTCCACTTTCTATTGATCTGTTGATTCGTCAAACATATCTTCAATTGTCTAGTAGATATTTTGCCCAACTTTGTCGTTGAAGCTAAATCTTCCGAGCCTCGTCAGCTCTGCTAATGGAAAACACCATAAAGTTCTCTTTAAGCGCTCAGTCTCGTGTTGCTTCAAATTTAACGGCACTTTTCCAGGATCATACCACGCGGAAATAATGCTTCTTACCAGGACGGACATATCTACTGAACCGTCCCCTTCATCACAGTTGTTTTAGATTTACAAAAGCTCCGATGGCCTGCACCGCTTGCTCGCTGTATTCCCCATCCACTGCCCCCATCGCATTGCTTATTTCGAGTTGATCTGATAAAGCCTTTCCAAAAACACTTTCACTAATTCCCAGAACCAATAATTCTACACTGTTTGTGAACGTTAGGCATTTATTCAAACACTATGAAATAGAGTGCTCTTCGTACCTCTAGATGGATGTATATTGTTTTTCACGAATTGTGGATAGTTGTGAGAGATGGCGGTGGTTGTGGTGTTCTCTTGTGTGGATTAACGTCCGCACTATTGAATACTACGTTAATCCACAAAGACCATCCTCATAATTAGACCAATTCGTAATTCAGAGGGTGTGGTTCGGATTCCACGTTAAACTGTAGGTCCCTTATTTGCCATCGGCTGTTGGGCTATTAATTAACAGTCCTGTCTAAGGAATATGTCGGCCTTAGTCAGTAACAAGACTACAAGATCGCGCCACAATCATCCTACATTCATTCCTCATTCATACTTGGCTTAAAATACCTACCTGGGTAGGTTGCCATTTCAGTTAAAAAAAAAAGAAAACCGAGTTAGCATTGCAAATACCTGATGGGTGTTATGGCAGAATAGCGCCTAGATCCGGCCTTGCACTTAAATATTGTATTGATGTAGGAGCAGGTGTTATTGACAGAGACTATGTGGGGAATGTAGGTGTTGTACTTTTTAACCATTCCAATCGGGACTATTATTTTAAAAGAGGAGATCGCATTGCTCAAATCATATGTGAAAAGATTTTATATCCAGAACTATACGAGGTCAAAAACTTAGGTAATAGCAGTAGAGGTAGTGAAGGGTTCGGCTCAACTGGAATGTAATCAGGTTCAACTCTCGCAAATAAATTAGTAGCTGTTGTAGTTTGATGACTAATCTGTTTATTTTTTTTTTTTAGACTAAGCAATATTATTTTCATGAATAAATATGTGTATAGTAAAACAGTTATTATGTGATTGCCAGGTGTAGTAATGGATCAGCCAGGAACGAGCGGTGCAGACGCTAGTGTCATGGAAATCAATGAGGACAGAGCCAGTGAATGTTCTAATCATGATGTCAGTTCAATGGTGAGGCTAATACAAATTTTTGAAAATTTGGTTTTGTTGGGGCTATGTTCTCTAGAAAAATGGGACATAACCCTATCAGGGCTAAAAATACACCCAGACGTAGTGTCGGACAGCCAGTTATTTAACTTGTTCGTGGCATTAAACCAAATTTACCAATCATTTTCTGCAAAAGTGTATGAAAAGGTTGATTCCCAAGAGAAAATACCATTTGTACATAAAAACGAAATGACATTCAACGAGGTCATGGCGATGTCTGGCTTCATTTTCAAAAAAAAGATATGGAAGGACCGCTCGTTTCCGGTTGATTCTGTCAACAAACTAATGAGTTTAGTTGGCCGATTCATCCGTAAGGATGAATCCAAAACGCCAAATGAAAACAAAAAACGAAAAAATTCTCAAAAAAAGTCACACAAAAAATCTCAAAAGAAAATTAAATTAGATCCGTACGAGTCAGACAGCTCCAGTTCGTCATCGTCGTCGTCATCATCATCATCCTCTTCCTCCTCATCAGCCTCCTCTTCTTCATCCGCCAAATCAGATATTGATTCAAAATTTGATCATTTATTTCCAACCAAAAATAAACATTCGCCTGTCATTAAACAAATTTTTCAAACAAAAAAGCATAAAATAACAAAAAAGATGGTTACGCCTGGAGAACGTGGACGATTCATGATTAAAATTGAAATCACCGATGTCAAAGATTTGAAAAAATGCACCCCAAAAACGTATTGGACACAAGTGTGTAAAAAGGCGGTTTTTTTGACAGGAGAGAAAGAAGACTTGTATAAGAGAGTTGGCGAAATTATGTTAACGGTAGGAGAGAACATTAAGGCGGTGAAAGGAGTAGAGATGGATGTATTCAAAATTAAAAAAAGAAAAGATAATTATTAGAATTGTTATAGTTTATAAGGTTGTAGTTAAATGGGTTATTTTGTTTCATTTCAGGGCTCATAATTCATGAAGATAATCTTACATGATCAAGTTAAATATCGGTATTTTATTTGTATCTCTACAATATGGAAATTGATGTTGCTGAAGAAATATATGACGTTTTAAGAGCTCGATCCAGATTTTCCCGTGAGTGCGGAACTGCTTTTGATGAATTGGTGGAAATCAATAATGCATTTCGAGGAAACCTCAAGACATTTTATTTGAAAAATGGTAACGAAAATATTAAAGATCTTTGTTTTTTATTAACAACACATAAAATTAAAATTAAAAACCTAATTCAAAATCTTTTGGCAGAATATGGAGCTTTAAAATTCAATATTATTACCGAGTGCATTTACACAAAACCATTAACCGATGAGGCGCGGATTAGAACATTTAAAACCTCTAACCGGACTGTATACGAATCTTCAAACATTAGCAATATTTTGGGAGATATGTTCGAAGGGTTGTGCCGTGAAAATAGTGAGTACGAGGGAAAAGGAAGTGGGTGGACACTCTACAGCGTTGACGGGCTGATGATTCGCTTTTCAAGATACCGACCATTACGGGGGAGTTTCTTTTTTACCACTTCCACGTGCTCTGGCTTCAAAACATGCTGTAATTAACCCAAAGAATTTTACAGACAATAACTGTTTTCAGTGGGCAATTTTATTGCCCACAGAACTTTGTTTGCATTAAACATGGCTATGGATACCCATTCATCAGCATAGTCCGTGAAAGGTGTACGGTGATCATGTAAAATGTCCCAAGAACATTGTGGGTCATTGTTTACGTATTCCTTTTGAATCTCTGTCAAAGCCATTATGGCATTTGGATTATTTGTTTTTACAGAAAGGTTCGAAATAGCACCAGACCGATTTGACATGATTGTTTTCACTTTTCTTACCTTTAAACTCAAAAACTACCATTCAATCTTAACACTAGCATAACTAGGTGAGGGTTTTGGCAAAAAAAGAGAAATTTTATACAACAGTAAAATCATATTTATTCATTATTACCTTCAAAACATTACAAATTCACATGTTCTTCACTCGAGAGGTAGTGATTGGCGATTTTATAGCAATTTTTTTGTGAGCACACAAATGTGTTCCACATCTTTGAATGTGTCGGACACTCTGGTGCGTTTTCAGGTGATTCCATACTTTTGACGGTAGGTCCACTGTAGTCGACGACGTACATTGGCATTCTCGATGAAAGTATTTTCGTCTTTTCAAGACCCTTTGTGTAGATTATTAATTCTTCTCTGCCTCCGTTTCGTTCCGTTCCGCAGATGGCCGCTTTGAGCAGTGAAAAAGCAGTGTTATCCGACACTGTGCCCTCGTCCTATGAGAGTCCGTTGTAAAACCCGTTTACATAGCGATAATTTTTACGCAGGTCATCACTCACATCTTTGAGGTCACATGGAGGCAGCACCGTCGTCCACAGTAGAGTGTCAATCGATGGGGCGGCCTCGGCGTCACCTTTGTCAATTTTAACCTCGACGGCAGCCAATTCCTTTATGACTGTATCACTATAGACATTCTTATCTTCCCCGACGATGAATTGAATGTCGATGAAAATAACACGCTGGTGTACGGATGTGTAGTTGTTGTATCCCACCGGTAAAGGCAGCGAATGTGGTACCTTCGGTTCGGAAACGGAATCTTCACACGACTCCTGGTCAAATATGGATATCTTTTAAAAGTTCTCCTCCAACCTCGTCATGTCCTTCGGTGCATGGTTCCGTTTGTCTGGATCTACCGCTGCTACTTTTGGTGTGTTTTCTACGTTGAATTTGTGGTAGTAGGTGTTCACAGCTCTGTTTCTTGCACCAAAAGTCAGTGGCGACGGTGAGTTCTCTTTTGTTTTACCCAGGATTGATGGGATATCAGAGTATGGTGGCGAGTGAGTACATAACACCCGATTCAGTGGATATTTCCACAACATAGATGGTCTACAAGTGCATTGACAGCACACAAGTCAGGTCAAGTGTGAGGTCATCACTCACATCTTTGAGGTCACATGGAGGTAGCACCGTCGTCCACAGTAGAGTGTCAATCGATGGGGCGGCCTCGGCGTCACCTTTGTCAATTTTAACCTCGACGGCAGCCAATTCCTTTATGACTGTATCACTATAGACATTCTTATCTTCCCTGACGATGAATTAAATGTCGATGAAAATAACACGCTGGTGTACGGATGTGTAGTTGTTGTATCCCACCGGTAAAGGCAGCGAATGTGGTACCTTCGGTTCGGAAACGGAATCTTCACACGACTCCTGGTCAAATATGGATATCTTTTAAAAGTTCTCCTCCAACCTCGTCATGTCCTTCGGTGCATGGTTCCGTTTGTCTGGATCTACCGCTGCTACTTTTGGTGTGTTTTCTACGTTGAATTTGGGGTAGTAGGTGTTCACAGCTCTGTTTCTTGCACCAAAAGTCAGTGGCGACGGTGAGTTCTCTTTTGTTTTACCCAGGATTGATGGGATATCAAAGTATGGTGGCGAGTGAGTACATAACACCCGATTCAGTGGATATTTCCACAACATAGATGGTCTACAAGTGCATTGACAGCACACAAGTCAGGTCAAGTGTGAGGTCATCACTCACATCTTTGAGGTCACATGGAGGTAGCACCGTCGTCCACAGTAGAGTGTCAATCGATGGGGCGGCCTCGGCGTCACCTTTGTCAATTTTAACCTCGACGGCAGCCAATTCCTTTATGACTGTATCACTATAGACATTCTTATCTTCCCCGACGATGAATTGAATGTCGATGAAAATAACACGCTGGTGTACGGGTGTGTAGTTATTGTATCCCGCCGGTATAGGCAGCGAATGTGGTACCTTCGGTTCGTAAACGGAATCTTCACACGACTCCTGGTCAAATATGGATATCTTTTAAAAGTTCTCTTCCAACCTCGTCATGTCCTTCAGTGCATGGTTCCGTTTGTCTGGATCTACCGCTGCTACTTTTGGTGTGTTTTCTACGTTGAATTTGTGGTAGTAGGTGTTCACAGCTCTGTTTCATGCACCAAAAGTCAGTGGCGACGGTGAGTTCTCTTTTGTTTTACCCAGGATTGATGGGATATCAAAGTATGGTGGCGAGTGAGTACATAACACCCGATTCAGTGGATATTTCCACAACATAGATGGTCTACAAGTGCATTGACAGCACACAAGTCAGGTCAAGTGTGAGGTCATCACTCACATCTTTGAGGTCACATGGAGGCAGCGCCGTCGTCCACAGTAGAGTGTCAATCGATGTGGCGGACTCGGCGTCACCTTTGTCAATTTTAACCTCGACGGTAGCCAATTCCTTTATGACTGTATCACTATAGACATTCTTATCTTCCCCGACGATGAATTGAATGTCGATGAAAATAACACGCTGGTGTACGGGTGTGTAGTTATTGTATCCCGCCGGTATAGGCAGCGAATGTGGTACCTTCGGTTCGTAAACGGAATCTTCACACGACTCCTGGTCAAATATGGATATCTTTTAAATGCTTCACAAGCTGCAGCCGCTTCCCTAAGGACCATTCCTCTCAAAAAGAGCCCTGTCCAGGCTTTGCAAACAGATGATTGTTTTTTGTCTACCCCAGCATTGTGCCGGTATTTGATTAGTACATCTATCGCTGATGCCAAATCGTTGCTAATCAGAAGATCGCCGGACGTACAAGCTTACCTCGTATAGTCAAGTGATAATAATTAGCGACAAAACATTTTTCTGCCTCAGATAGGCTTTGGTAGATTTCCGTATCCTTCTGGACTTTTAATTTTCTTTTATAATTCCACTTTTTCACCCACTGTTAGGTTTTTCATTTCACCGACTCTCTTCCTGTTGATCACCAACACTAACTGCTCCAAATGTCTTGCGATAGCTGTAATGTTTTTAGGTGGTTTAACACCTGTGCATTTTTCGTAATGACGATGCAAATTTTTTTACTAAAATTCACCATACAACTTGGACAACGTACATAATCACTTGCACCCTCCCTGTATTTTATTTGTTCCAGCCCTTCACTCTTCATGACTAGCCCTTCATTACGGAGCCTAGAAAGAATAACTCCCCTCTTTGGGTCACTTTTATCTAAAGCGGAGTACTCTTTTATCCTCCCTTCATTACCGTGCTTTGACAAGACATGACGGGAGAGGTTGGCGATTGATGATTTACAAAAAATACAGTATTGTCTCCGCCTGGAATGCTTCAAACCACGATCTGTAACAAAACAAACCCATAGATGAGTAATTATTACCATATATTTTAAATTTCTACTGCAGAATGGGCTACCATAATGAACGAAATCTGTTGAATGTAATTGGATACAGTTATCCCTTACATAAATAATTGTCAACATATTGCAAAAGTATTAGCAATGATTATCCATCTATAATATTATAAAGAAGAGATGGTTCCTGTATGTTTCTGGGTTTGTTTGTTGTGACAAATAATGTGAAATTTTACGCAAAAGTAAAACTCATACAACACATAGGCAAATTTATTTCCTTAAAATCCCCTCTGGCTATGTTCCGTAAACGTTCCAAGTTTCAATGTAAACCATTTTGAAAGAATGAAAACATTAAATTTCATTCTTTCGGGGTATAAATACGTTTCGCCATCTAACGGATTTTCATTTTCAGCCCAAATATATCAATACGTATTTCAAACCATACTTTTTTGTACCCGAGGAATCCAAATTTTTAACTTTTGACCCACGAAAAACTCATACTTTAGGCCGTACACAGATAAACACGGAAAAACTTGTTTAAAACACTAATTTTAAAACGCTTGTTATTAAACAAGTATCACATTCATTGACATGAATTGACTGAGGAAACAACACCCAATAATTCATGAGTCAGACTCTGAGCAGTGCAGACGTGTGTGCAGGGCGCTCCCAATCTAATCGATATAGATTGCATATATGAAAGTAATTTTTTTTTTAATTTATTTTTTATTTAATCTTAACTTTCCTTATCTTATGTTAAGGATGTAATCAGATCAAACTCTTGTTGATTTTTAAAATACAATGTTTATTCAGTGAAACCAGAAATGGTACAATTCTGTTACAATGATGGCGGAAATGCCTTTAATATACAATATAAATGGCTATGCCTATTATGATTAACCTTTAACAATATTTTTTAATGAAATAATAGTAATTTAAAATTGCAAAGATTCTCAATCTCTGGGTTCGGGTAGTCGTGCTGCCTTGAATAACGTTTTTATTGCTAAATGTTTTTATTTTTAGGTTGACGTTTTTATTGTTAAGCCTGAAATGGTTCTTTAATTAAATTCAGAATTGTCCTTAAGGGAGTCAAATTTATTGAAATCAATGATAAGTTGACTTGATCTGATTAAAAGAAAGTCAATTATTTATAATACTGTTCAGTTTGTTATAAAATGTTACTAATAAAATAATATCTTCGATTGATGTTTGCATAATTATTTAGAATCTTTGTAAAAGCAAGATGGATGGTTTACCAATTAATTTAATTTCAATTAATTTGGATCATTTAAAGGACAAAATATGATTTTGGGTGTTTGTTAAATAGGGAATATTTTGATGAGAAACAATTATGGAGAATTACGTTATATTAAATAATAATTATGGTTTTTGTTAAAAGGTCATTAAATGATTATTTTAAAATGTCTTAGTTAATTATCTAAAATATAGTGAATACTAGTGTGGTCTTTTAAACAAACCTAATACTAAATAATGAATGGATTCATGAAATACTACACGTAACCCCAGTCCTGTGCCTTTATTATCTACATCAACATCCTCATTAGTTATTAGACATACTATTTATTGTTATTTTACGACAAAAACAAAAATCAAGAAGGCTGACTGCATTAGTAAAGGCCTTTCCACACAGCACGTGGCATGCGTGGCTGGACGCACGCCACGCCGGCCACGCTAGCCACATGCCAATTCACACCGCCACGACTGTTGCGATGCTATACCGGCCAGTAAATGAGTTGAACCCTGTCCTGGTTCCACAGCAGAGTGTTATCATACTACTGTACATTGTAGTGGCTATTAAGTCATCACATCCGGTATCACTTCCGTTGTCTCTACAGGCAGGATTCTCATATTGAAACGAGACCGGGGCTTTCAACTCTCAACTCATGCTTAGTGTCACTTAATTCTTTCAAATCGATATAATTTTGAATTTTCTTTACTTTTCGTCTTTATGAATATTGAGGAAGGACGTTATGAGATACATTATTGTCTTTGAATAAAAAAAGGTACCCAAAACCCGAAACACGATTGGTATTCCTAGCATCCCAAATTGAAACTATAAAATAAAAATACCATTGCAATTAAACCTAGTTGTTTCGTTTTCGGAATATAAAATTTTAATTATTACAAAAAATTTCTAAAATTTCAATAGAGAATCCATCTCATACTGTGACATCATCACTACAGGTTAGTAATCTATTTTATTGTATATTCAGTTCTGCATATTTCTATACTATAAAGTAACATCACGCTATTTAACTGGTATGAGTAAACTTAGCATGAGTAGGCCGTTTTACATGGCGAGTGGGGAAATTTGGGAGAGAGTGGGGAATATTCGTACTTCAAAGTGGGAAAAATAATTTTTCCACCTGGCAACACTGGTCTGAGGTGTTGAGCAAGCTCGATGAGGCGTCTGAGGATCGAAAACGTATTGAGACCGAAATTAACAAGGGCTTTGAGTTTGTCCACGAACAGAAAAACGCTCTAAAGAAACTAAGTGCAAAACTTGCTGAATACTTGTTGATTGAAAGCCTGAGAAACTAAAACGTTAATTTAAAGAGAAAGATTTCATGATTCATGTTAAGCTTATAATAAAATTAATATTAATCGTTTTATTTAAAATATTTATATTCATTTTAAATTCAGTACTAGTTTTTTTATAATTTATTTGTTATAGGTATGACATTATACGTATATAAAAATTATGTTATTGATAGCTATAATGAGTCAAATAGAATATTGTAGTTCAAATTTTATGTGCAAATTCGCTGTATTTCATCAGAATATTTCAAGTTTAAGAGATAACTTTGATGAATTGTTAGTTGAGTTGAATACAGCTACTCATATGCCTGGTATGATTATTTTAACTGAGATATGGATGCATAGCTGTGAACTTGATATGTATAATATTGTAGGTTATAACCAATACGCTAACTGTAATGACAGCTACACAGGTCAGGTTGTGTGATTGCTTACGTGAGCGAGCGGTGGATGGCCAAGCCCTCAGCTGTTGACGTACGTTCAGCTGATGTGCTTAAGGGGTGACGGATTTAATTTTGGTCAAAATCTTGGATTTTTTGTTTTTTACTGTTTTGAGTTCTACGGTTTTTAAGCTTCAATGTCATATCTCATTTATTGAGTTATGTAAATTATTTCCTATTATATAGCCAAACATACAAATGAATGTTTTTCGAAATTACAACGCTCTTGGCGCTTGGCGTTGCTGTCGTCACTTAATATAGAGTATAGTTTCGTTTATGAGAATGATATTTTATATATTTATTGTTATATTTTTTACAGGCAAGAAAAAACTGAATCGTTCTAAATAAGAAAAAACGTTCTAATAAACAATCAAATTCTCTCTGCTTTGAAGCATACAATTATTTTCGTTTACTATTTCCTATAATTTTCTTTTTAAACATTCATCCATGGGCGATTTGATCTCTGTGATCACACAAAACCTCTGTTTCACAAAACCGAGTAAGGGGCTGAGAACCGTCCGCTCTAGAAGTGAGTTTGCACTAAGAGCACGTCGGCCGCCCAGCCAACAACGCGCAGTATCATGCGCTTTGAAGACATTCACTGCCTGAAATCTGTGTAAATTACATTAATGATCTAATAACTTAAGCTACTTTATACTGTTTTAATATATTATACAGAAATAAAATTGTCCATGGATGAATGTTAAAAAAGAAAATTATAAAAATAGTAAACGAAAATAATTGTATGCTCCAAAGCAGAGAGAATTTCATTGTTTATTTGAACGACTTTTTTATTCAGAACAGTTCAGTTTTTCCTTGCCTGTATAAAATATAGCTTATCACAAAAAAGCTATAGGATGAAGTAAAAACTCACGTCTTCCAACACTACTTAATATATTTACACTTATATTGTAATTATATACAACGGTAAATATATACAAAAAAATATATTAAGTTGTGTTGGAAGACGTGAGTTTTTACTTCATCCTATAGTAAAACCAACACGAATAATGCTAATCAAAAAGTAATTCAAAAACAAGCTATAAGTTATTGATGAAAGAAAATTTTCTGGAGATTACTATTCTCTGGAGATGATTGTATGCTCCAAAGCAGAGAGAGTTTGATTGTTTATTAGAACGATTTTTTTAAATTATAACAGTTCAGCTTTTCTTGCCTGTAAAAATATAACTTATCGCAATAACAAGCTTTAAGTTATTGATTAAAGAAAATTTTCTGAAGATTACTAACACAAATTTTTGTAATCTTCATAGTCTTGATTTTATGCTGTGTAATAAACTAAATTGGGTATTCTCTAGCTGATTCTAATGATAAAAGAGACATTTCAAATAATTCGTCTCGTAAATACCCATAGCTGTAAAAAATGTTAATCTGAAAGGTTAAAAGAAAACATTTGAAACTTTATATAAAAAAATTAATATAAGAAAAATAAGTTATGCCTTATACACCTACAGTCGACCTAATGCAGTTAATGATCTGCAGTTAATTAACTGGTTTATTGACTGGCCTATTATTGCCCTGCACATCGGACAACACAGCGGGAGGCGGATCCCGTGTCCTCCAAGGATCCGTTCTAGTGACATTTAATGAATTGTCCGTTGACACCATTTGAACGGCACACACTCTCTGCAAAACGCAGGGTGGCCGCAAGGACTACAAATCCTGACTCGTTGACTCGTTGGACAGGCACACCGAGCAGGGATTTCCCTCAGCTGACCTAGTCCCCTCGTCGTGCCCGCCCAAATGAACGTGCTGTTCCTGTTTCTGGGCTTCAATGCCTCCAATTTCCATGTATATATTGGGAATAAGTGCCAGTACGTTCGTTCTATACGCAGGCCCGGATTACCCATAAGGCCAACCTAGGCCATGGCCTAGAATGAGGAGAATTTGATTGTTTATTAGAACGATTTTTTTTTTATTGTAACAGTTCAGTTTTTCTTGCCTGTAAAAATATAACTAATCACAATAACAAGCTTTAAGTTATTGATTAAAGAAACTTTTATGAAGATTACTAACACAATTTTTTGTAATCTCATAACCTTGTTTTTATGCTGTGTAATAAACTAAATTAGGTATTCTCTAGCTAATTCTAATCGTAAAAGAGACATTTCAAATAATTCATCTCGGAAATACCCATAGCTGTAAAAAAAGTTAATGTGAAAGGTGAAAACACTTAAAAGGTTTAATGTTATATGAAAAATGTTTAATATAAGAGCTATGAATAATACACCTACATTCGTAGGTGTTATGGCCTATTATAGCCCTGCGCATTGGACAACGCAGCGGTAGGCGGATTCATGTGTCCTCTAAGGATCCGTCTGCTATAGTGACATTTAACAGACACCTTATTGATGCTAAATGTTATTATTATTATTGTCTTTTTTGCCATAAAATGCATTATAAAACTCATTTTAGCGTTCCTATTACTGTGTCAAGTAGGATATCCTACAAAGAAATGAAATCAACCATTTGGAGAGCGAGGCAAAAAATGTGGACAAAATTCCTTACTCTTTAACCTCCCAGACCCATACTTACATTTTTGTGATTTTTTTCATAAACCATAGGTTTTTCAGTTCTAGGTAAATTAAGGAACACATGTAAATTTTTTCAAATTTTTTCCCCCACCCCAAGTATTAAAAAAAAGAAGTGTCAATATTGACACATCGGGTCTTAAGGACTACGGCTATTTAAGACTGCATTTTTCAAAATTATTATTTGAGTTACTATGCACTTCCACAAAGCTCAGTAGCATCATGTAAATTGATTCCAAAGATTTTTTGGATATTGGGTAGTATTAATTCCTTTAGTGTGGTAGGGATTAAAAAAATATAATGCGGAACATAGTTTAGGAAAAATATAATATTATAAAAAATAAAAAGTATTATAAAAAGATTACTACAATTCGTGGAACATTTTAAAACAATTTCTGGCCTGGGTTATACAAAGCCAGACTTTACAAGTGACACAAAAAAATCTTGCGTTTGTTGAATCGCACCCTGGAAAGCGGCAGCGATTTCTAACCTTGCTTGAAGGATTTAGTTCAGGCATGTGTAGAACCCCTGAAGTTCTTTTGGTGTCTGAAGGAAGAGGTTGAGGAACTCTTCTTTGTGGTCCAATATCCTCAACTTGATCATCTTCATCACTAAGATCTGCCTCTTCTGGTTGTGCTTCAGTAAGCTGATCTGAGAGAATAATTTTGTACTGAAGGAGGTCCGTCAAGTTTTTTTTCGGTGTTTCATCATGATGCTCCGCTCTTCTCAGATGAATCCAACCTGCCGCTATGACAAAATCGATCATGTGGAATGTCAATCTTACTGTCCACTTCTTGGTTCTTGCAATTATCCTGTAGTAGGACATCATGCGGTCCAACAAATCAACCCCGCCCATTTGGATATTGTAGTTTTTTACAATGAGGGGTCGATTAATCTCAATGTACCGGCGTTCAGTCTTACTCCACCGCCTGCATTTATCTGTTGGCTCTGTCCCATAGATACTTGAAGCTAGTACGACCGGCTTATTGTCGAACCATTTAACGACAGCGATTTGCCCGTCTTCTCTAACGATCTGTTGAATGAAGCCTCTTCCACCACCACGTACCTCAGCGTCAGAATAAAGTGAATCAGTTTTCGGGATTCTATCTTTTTTCAGTGTCCCAGTTCCCTGGAAGCCAAGTAAATGAAGCTCATCCAGGAGAGGAATAGAATTAAAAAACCTATCCATGAAAATGAGAGATCCAGGATGTAATGATCTGCTTAGCCGGACGATAACTTTTCCAGCAGAGTCTAAAGATGGGTACATCAACTCTTCATTAGGGAGAATCGAATCACCTTTTCCCTCATACAAAAAAAAGTCTAAGGGTAGTCCATCAGGGGAACAGGCCACAAAGTTTTTAAGGCCTACAGGGTTAGGCCTTCCCTTTATGCGTTGCCGCATTGAAGTGGTCCCATGGAACGGAACCATTTGCTCATCGATTGAAACATTTATTGAGCGGACATTTGAAAGGCAACCACTCCTAATAGCCTCAAGCAAAGGAGACACTTTCCAATACTTTGTTTCTTGCTTTTCTTTCTCTGTCACTGAAGAGTAGTCTCTGATTCTTAACTGAGTACTCCGCCATGCTGGGGGACCCATCTGTATCTGGCGACCCATTTTATTTGGGGTCTGTCCCGACTCGGAGGGAGCTACTTCGGTGCTTTTTGGGTCCCAATTTTTCATGAGTGAAATAAAATCGGCAAAGGAAATACATATTGATGGGACATTAAGGTCCGGCTAACGTTGCCAACGCCAACGTCTAGGCAACTTTTAACAATAATGACCATCAAATTTAATCAGTTAAGTAATGTTATATTTACTTCTTGCAATGTTTAATTTGAAATAGTTTAATCGACGTTAGTTTTCCAAACACAAAAATATAGATTTCCCATATATTTTAAATTATTACTATAAGCAGATCAGGTCAAACTACTTTTAACAACTACAACCATTCTAATCTATTTATCGTCCACAACAATAGTCACAATCGTTAGAAAAGTAATCTCCACATGAGTATAATTTCTAATCACTGAAATTTGCGTTGTATTTTTTAAGGGCAATACGTTTGAGTTTTGTCTTGGAAATATTAACTGTAATTACATGTATTATTTTTATGTATTAGGCCTACTACAGTCATACCTCATGTGGCATAAAAAGCCTCTCATAACGAATTTTAAAGGTGACTCCTTTATCTTCGACTTCGGGGTACGCCTAAAAAAAGGAGGGGGAGGGACTTTAAGACCATTGTGTCTTTAAGTCTTGTTGTAGAATGTATCATTCTACACAGGCTGGTTGTTGCAGGCATTTCCGGTATTTTTTTTAGGATTTCAGGTTTACATTTTAGTGTGATAATCTTTCTTCTTTAAACTGAATCCTACATCCCGTACAAAGGACGGGCTTAATGCTAGTCAACAAATTAAAGTTAAAATTATGATTTTTTTAATTACTCGATATTTTTGCACACACCACCTTAAAACATAGTTTTAAATTTTCCTCTTCCTGGCTTTGGCCCAGGCAAACGATTGGATGGTGTTGGTGAAATCCAATGTTTTGGTTACGTAATTTTCAATATTGAGGAGAGCGGGAGAGTTGAACTTTGTTTGGGCCATGTTTGACCTATGGTATTCCTTGATCCTTTTAAAGCAAGAACATTACCTAAAAATACAATTAAATTGTGACACAAAAAATATACAGAAAACAAAGCAATAAAAAAGTAGGCTATTAAATTTTATGACGTGATTAAAGATTAATAAGATAGTAGTATATTAAAAGTTAGAGTAATTTGTGGAATCTTACTTTCCCATGAAAAACTGTGATCCTAAGAAGCTGACAACAAAGTAGACTTTGTTTAATATTTGTTTACGTTATTTTAGTTTAGATTAAAATCTAGGGCATTGGAATTGTAATACAATGTAAACAGTTTATTATTTGACTTACCTCTCGGCTGATGCGTTTGTTACTGGAGTACAAATAAACATTCGTAGCAAAATTTAGACATTTGGATAGATATCTTTTAATTTGTTTCCTATGATCCACTTGTACAAAGACAACGGCGTTTGATTTTTATTTTATCTATTAAAATGATTTAACAAACAGAATTAATCAGTTACAAATTTAATAAATTTAAAAATTAAAAAATTTAAATTATTGTCACCATTAGATTGTTCACATTGTTATTTTTGAACTAATTGTAAAATCATTCTATACTAAATTATTATCTGATTAAAAACCAAGTACACACATTATATAGTTTGATACGATATATACATTTTTAAACTAATACCTAATAATTGAGGTAATAATAATGTATTTTTCTTTTTTATGTTTTGTTATTTATTTGATTTACTTTGATTTCCAGTTAATATTTTGTTATAACAACTAGAAGCTTGGATTTGAACACTCAGCCATACAGCAAGTACAAAGAATGGGTTAACAGCTAGTAATGTCTTATGTTTTATTTTATATTTGAAACTCTTAATTTTAAAATGTTAATTGCCAGTCTGTTTCAATCAAAAATTAACTGCTACTTTTACATGATTCACAGACAGTATTTGCATTTGTTGTATTTAGAAAGTTATTAATGACTTCCTAAACAAAATTTCAAGTATTAACTTACCTCAAATTCCAAATTTATTTCTTGTAACAATTGATGTTGAGTCATTATATACTAACATCCCTCATGATGGTGGTCTGAAGGCTGCCAAACACTTTTTAAGTACTAGACCCATCCGTTCTAAACCCTCCACTAGTTTTCTGACTACGTTGATTCATATGATTTTGACTATGAACAACTTTAAATTTTTAAACAAAAATTTCTTACAGATCAAAGGTACAGCGATGGGAACACGTATGGCCCCTTCCTATGCCAATCTATTTATGGGTCTAAGAGAACAAAATTTTCTCCTAGGTTGTTCATTCCCCCTCTTGTTTGGCTTAGATACATTGATGACATTTTCATTGTTTGGCAGCATGGATTAGATTCCTTAAATTTTTTTTTTTTAAATTTGAATGAGTTTTGCTGTTTGAAATTTACCTGGAACTATTCTTCAAAATTAGTCAGGTTTTTAGACGTTGACGTATTTATTAGTACCAATAAATTGAAAACAAAAATTCATGTTAAAGAAACCAACAAAATGCAATACTTGCACTATCAGAGCTGTCACCCAATGTACATGAAAAAATCTATTCCAAAAAGTCTGTCGATTCGTGCAAAATCCCTATGTAGTGACAGGTCTGACTTTGAAAAATATATATCTAAATTAAATTCTGCTTTCATTGAAAGAGGTTACCCCCAAAAAATGTTAAATAACCAATTTAGAAATCCAAAATATGTAAACAAACATAACTACTCCAAAGACCCAAAATTTATCACAGAGTTTTTTCCTGAACTTCATAAAATTAACACTGTAATGAAAGCAGCATTTAACGTTTTAAAATCTTCCCCAGTAACTCAAAATTTATTTATCAGACCACCTCGTGTTGTTTTCAAAAGGCCAAAAAATTTAAAAAACATGTTGGTGAGACCCAAAATTAAAAATTCCAGGCCTAAAGAATTAGGTAATTGTCATGGCTGTGAACCATGCCACAAGCCCCATTGTGGCATTTACAAAATTATGTGAAATTCCACTGAATTTAAAAGCAGTGTGACTGACAAAGTTTATCCAATAGTTGGAAAGTCAACGTGTGAAACCCACAATGTGATTTACCAACTATCGTGTAAACATTGCCCAAAAGACTATATTGGTCAAACATTGAATTCTGTCTAAAAATCCTTCGTTTAGCCGCTAGCCGCCATTTTGTATTTTATACAAAAAACGTTATATATAAATAATTATTTAAGATACAGAAACCAAGCTTCGCACACATATTTAATGGCTAAAGAAAAAATATTCTCAAATTATCATTAAGTTTGCTTTTATATTTTCAAAATTATGGCGGTTATGAATATTTTAATTTAAATAACAAAAAAACCATTAACTTTAAGAACCGCCGCCATTATATAAGAACACCCTGTATATATATACAGGGTGTTCTTCCAAAGAGAAAAATATTTTCCCTTTGGCCAATAAATATGTGTGCAAAGTTTGGTTTCTTTATCTTAAATAGTTCTTGATATATAACGTATATTCGTAAAAAATATTCTTATATTGTGATTTGTAAAATACAGTCCACTTATTTATTTCTCCATTTTCTATAAAAACGCATTTAGTATCATTTTTAATTAACGCATCGTACCCGCACACATATTTAATGGCTAAAGAAAAAAATATTCTCAAATTATTATTAAGTTTGCTTTTATATTCTAAAAATTACGGCGGTTAAGAATATTTTAATTTAAATAGCAAAAAAAACCATTAACTTTAAGAACCGCCGCCATTATATAAGAACACCCTGTATATATATACAGGGTGTTCTTCCAAAGAGAAAAATATTTTTCCCTTTGGCCAATAAATATGTGTGCAAAGTTTGGTTTCTTTATCTTAAATAGTTCTTGATATATAACGTATATTCGTAAAAAATATTCTAGTATTGTGATTTGTAAAATACAGTCCACTTATTTACTTCCGCATTTTCTATAAAAGCACATTTAGTATCATTTTCAATTAACGCATCGTACATTATTTAAGTATAAAAATGCAATGGTAAATGGGCTTGTATCAGAATTACAGCACTACAAAATACAAAAAATCGGGAATACTAATAGGAACAAAAATAAAAAGTAGCTTAGGATATATGAATGAAAGACTCCACTGAGAAGACTGACGTTTTCAACAGAAACTGGTTTAACGATACGGTATTGGATTGCAACATTGCTATATTTATAAAGGAAAGTCAACTTTGCTTTGCCATAGAAGAAACTACATTTATTTGCTCTTCAAGATAGACAGGAGTACACGGTGAAATTCAAACCAGTAGCAGTAGAAACTACAAAGAAAAATAATCATTATTGTTATGGTCATAGATTTGAAGAATATGAAAATATCTTTATTTGGATCCAATGAGAAATGGTACAGAAAAAAATTAAAGAATTTGTTAAAAAGCTAAAAGGTTTTTCAAAAACAGGAATGAGATTAGTATGATTACGAGATAAATGCAGAAAAAATAGAGGTGGTTGAGATAAAATATTCTATACAAAAAGATACGTACAGTTAATTATAAAGCTCATCCAGTTTACTACATGTCTGAAATCCCTAGGTTGGGACAGACTTAAAACATCGTTAGTGAATTTGATCCAGAAATATTTAAAATTGAATTGCAAAACCTGCTGTTGGGACCAGTTTGAACTCAACAAGCAGAAAGTGTTCTCAGGAACGGTTGATAACGCTTGGTCCAGTCAACTTCCTCAGCATTCTTTGAAGCAGTTGAAGACGAAAAAATTCTAAAGAGGTTATTATGGCAGATGAGGATGACAAACAAATGCTTTGTATGGTATCTACATGATGGAGTCCCTGAACATCTCCAAAGTCATCCTATGACATCCTTT
>CM041791.1:14852545-15392467 GCA_023375725.1 Nephotettix cincticeps | reverse complement strand
TATTTATAAAATTGCAATATTTAAAATATTTACAGACTAAACTTTACGAATTTACAAAATGAAATTTGGATAAACCCTAACCGATGAAAAATTAAAACTGTCGTCACTGTCCCAGTCACTACAACCACATTCACTTTCATCACACTCACACCCCCTCCTTCGTTATCTATGGTAATCAATCATATTTACACACTCGTCTTCTTCAAGTAGTTTATACAGTGGTGTGAGGCTTTGCTTTCGTGACGTCATCTGCACAGTGTGAGCACGTCGGGCTATTCGCACGGCAATTGGTGGAGATGTGCCCGTCCTCTGACAGCGAAAGCAGAGAGCCACCTCGTTGTACTCTCTAACTCTACAGGAGAGCCAATGGACGTGAATCCGCTTGGCTTCCAACACTGCCCGAAAGATCGGGGGTGACGCCTCCAGCACCATGCGCTTCCTCCCCCCAGCATATCCCCTAGTGGTGATGACTCGCAGGTTGCCCTTTAAGTCAGCCACTGAGGTTGCCAGTTTCGGCTTCACCGCGTCTACGATGGCGGCCAACAGGTCACCTTCGATTGCTCCAGACGGGATTACATCTACCACAAACCTCAGCAGTCTCTTTGGCGGGACATTGGCCTGCAGCATGGGGCATGTTTCAGCCACCAATTTGACCAGCCGGTCCACGTCCTTACGCTGAGCAAACTCAACGCGGACGATGCCTTGTACCACACGTAGGCTGCGCACTCTTGATGTCATGGTCAGAGGACACAATGTGTGATTCAGTTTAAAAAATGTGTTTTGGCATTATGCTGAATGGCAACCAGGATACAATTTAGAAAATGTTACTTATAAAGAGGGTATTCCAAACATGAGTGACTGATGGTTCCGAACCAAGTTTAATTATCATTGATGATCTAATGCGTGAATCAGACAACAGAGTGGTAGGACACTTTGACCCACAGTTATATGCGAAAAATTGCAGAGTAGAACTGGCAGGAAACGGCTCATTTTTGTTTTTTGCAAAAACAAATCTGTTTGTCTCAAGAATACCAGCTTGTTGCCGAAGGGTAATTATTTTATTCACATTAGCCAGCATGTCCTTCGTTAATAGCATTGGAACAACTTTCCCATGATTCCCTCGCACTTCAACTCGCAAATACTT
This sequence comes from Nephotettix cincticeps, assembly GCA_023375725.1. NCBI lineage: Eukaryota > Metazoa > Arthropoda > Insecta > Hemiptera > Cicadellidae > Nephotettix > Nephotettix cincticeps. Next base: position 15,391,323 of record CM041791.1, on the reverse strand, counting down.
TGAGCATGTAATTTGTTCAGATTCGGTTAACAGATTATAAGTGATACTGCCCTTTTGGACGTTGTGGGCCTTTTTCATGTCCTCAATACGAATCCTTTGGACATCCCCCACTCTTTTTCTATTAAATACCAGGATTTTGACCGTGGTGGCCTTGTTGAGGTTCACCCACTCGTCATATTTGAAATCACTGCCCAGCCTCTTTATGGCATCTTTAGCAGTTTTCTTCACAAATGTATTTAGTTTTATTAAATCTTCGGTAAGTGGAAGGGTCTTCGGTTTATTCCATTTACCCTCGTCAAGATCCTTTCTGGCTTGTTTTGATATTACAGCGTTATAATCGCTTTTTATAAGCTCGATCCATCGCTTCACCTCCTTTACTTTCTCATTTTCGTTTGCCTCAAGGAGCCGGCTTATGAGTCGCCTAGCACAGTGCTGGAGGAGGGTGCTCATCTCATTAGCCATTGCAGGCCTTTTAAATTTTCCATCATGGAAGTCAGTGACTGTTTTATTGTCTGAAACAAGGTGGATTTCTTCGTTATGCAGAAAATCTCATCGAGATGTACAATATCCTTGTCCATCTTCCTCATTTGAAGCAGCAACTCGGTCACTTTTCTTAATTTCCCTCTAATTAGATTAATGAGATGTCTTTCGGTCCCATAAAAGGAGCAAAGGTACAGGCCATACTGTCTTATAAGGGGGTCTGTTGTTATAGTCTGTTTCAATTCGCCTTCTCGGATGCCCGATAAAACGTCCCTGGAAAACTGGGAAATTTCCGTGGGTTTGTCATCCTCTGCTGAAGAATACTGATGCATCTTTGAGGTACTGAGGGGATTATGTATCGGAGCGCCCTCAGCACTTAAGCACTCTAATTCTATTACTTTTGCTTTGTATTCAATGTATTTTTTAAAATCCAGGGTTAACCGTTTACTAATTTCACAATCTGGATTAGTTAATTTATGAATAAAATTTATATGTTTTAAAGATAATTTTCGATCACCAGACTCCCACCCACAACCGAAACAAACTAAATTTTCAAAACGTTTAGTTCTGTAAAACCCAGATTTAACTAGATCACCTTTTTTAAAATTAAATAAATTACAACACATGACTTCACTTGAAGATGAACTTGTATGATCCATTGTAATTCACTAGTAACTAACAATGATTTATCTTACATTCTAAATTAGAAGCATTCCAATCAGGAGTTATTTTATTTTTACAAAAATAACAATATTTTCTTTTGATGACGGGGCCATCAATTTCATCACCATTGACAGCAAATCGATAATGCTCCGTACATCGTAAATTGTTAATGATATCAGGGTCAGACTGCAAATTCGTTGGTAATCTATGAAATATTGCTTTAAATAACAAATATTGTTGATAATAAACTGTTTAGGTAGATAATTTACCAAATCATCTTGAATCCTTGTTCATTCCACCCTTTTATAGCTGTATCAATATTTTTCATTTAATTAGCATGAAATTTTTGTTCCATATTCCACCAATGTAATAAAACATGAACATTAATATAAGCACAATTGTGTGGTGAATGATTAAAGTAGAAGGGTTTCAAAGAATTTACAATTGTTTGCTGCTTCAAATCTGATAACTTTGGACAACCAAAATTTTCTAGATTGATAATTTTTACTTCAAATTCGTTTAAAAGCTCTGAAATAAAAGTTGTTTCTCTGTACCCTTAACGTAGACATTTCCTTTTATATCCACCTGTTTAAATATATCTTTGATTTGTGAGTATTCCTTAAATCCACAACTCCAATATAGCCCATGTAAATGTTTCTCTATCTAGTTTACTTGTTTTCTAACATCAATTGGCAGATTTTGTAAACTATATGGTGGTAGAAAAAGATGCAGTACATATATTTGACCATCGGTAGAAATAACTACAAGCTCCTTTATTATAAATTCTTTGCCATTTTTGAATCCTTGGAAGTCTAGAATAAAATCCATATCATCTGAAAATCAAATATTTTCATATTACATGTTGGTTGGTTCGTTTAAATCTGAATACTGGTAATTAAACCTCTTATAAAATTGTTCATCAATATATAAAATAGACTTTTTAAATTCTGCCCGTTTATCAACATCCAAACAAATACTTTGTCTTGACATTTTCTGGACTTCTTTAGATTTTTTAATGCATATAAGTAAAATGAGATAGTTTCTTATTTCAGTTCAAAACCAAAACATGTTTGGACCTGTGCAGTTTCACTGACTAATCACGTTAAAGGTCTTCAAACATAGAAGAAAACATTTTTTTAAAACTGAATCACACATTGTGTCCTTATGTTCAATAAACTTTGTAACATAATGAGATTTACCACAACCTAAAGGACCAGCAATGATTGCCGAAAATGGATGTTTCCACCTGGGTTTTTTACACAAATTGAATGCTTTTACCTCTCCCATCATATTGCAGTGATAGTCTGGAGCTTTCTTCATTGTTGTATGTAGTGAGCATCTCCTCTGACAATACGGAGAGGAAGCGGTTTAGGCAGGAACACGCGGAGGTAGAAGTCACCACCAATTAGACTTTCTAATGTTGCCGCAACTGTCTCGCCAAAATGTGTCGTGATCTTCTCTAGTCGAACAACCCTGTATGGGATGCCAGGTCGCAACTCTGACACCCTGGTGTAGGTAGGTTGGCGTACACTGTTGAGGATGTCCTTGAGCTCGGTGGAGTCCATGGTAGATCACAGTGGTGGAGAGTGGTGTTTTAAATGTCGTTACATTCGGTTTATATGATTATTCAAGGATTCGTTCATTTTGGGGAGAAAAACATCTCTGTACAAATAAACAACTTAATTAAGGTTTTTTGTTATTTATCACATTAAGCACGAAAGTGAGTTGTCAATAACATGTTTGCGCCACTAATTGCCCCGTTATCATCTGAAAATCAAATATTTTCATATTACATTTTGGTTGGTTCGTTTAAATCTGAATACTGGTAATTAAACCTCTTATAAAATTGACTAATATATAAAACTATTATTGACTATTAATATATAAAATAGACTTTTTAAATTCTGTCCATTTATCAACATCCAAACAAATACTTTGTCTTAATGGTGAATAAGTGATTAAAAAATGTTAGTGTTTAACTGAACATTCTTAAATTCAACTCTCATACTGTCTGTAATATTGAAACTGTTAGAGAAATCCATTTAAAAAATACTTTACCTGACAATGAGCAGTATCAAAAGTAGTAGTTGCTTCTCGATGATATAGAATAAGAACAAAGTCTTCTCAGATCTTACATCTTATATAGTATTGCATCGCATGTTAATACTACATACATTGGATTCATTTCATGTATTATTAACATACATCGCATGTTAATAATACATGAAATTTGGATAAACCGATGAAAAATTAAAACTGTCGTCACTGTCCCAGTCACTACAACCACATTCACTTTCATAACTCACACATCTTTCGTTATCTATGGTATATCAGGCATTCACACTCCTCTCAAGTAGTGTTTATACAGTGGTGTGAGGCTTTGTCTGTAGTCAAGATAGGCTAATGGTACGTTCTGGAAGGTTAAGGAGAACGGCGTCGCCATTGACGGTGGACGTCTCGCTTAGACCCATCAGATAGTCGTTTATGACCGTGGGTATCGTAGTCCCGGGGGGAAAGTAGCTTGTTAGTTCTTTTGACACGTCTGGCAGGCGGTTCTCGCCCTGCTGGGTCACCCTGTCGATAAGGGTTGCATTCGCCAGTGTCACTACGTGATGTTGAAAAGCACAAAAAAGGCAGCTCTTGAGCTACCTCTGCGTCCAGTCGTCGAACGGTGTCGTATACGCGCTCGGTAAGGTCACGAAGACCCGCTAGTGAGAAGTTTTGGCTATAATTCTCTTGTGGTCGTCCTATTTATCTCAATTATATAAGTTCATCGTCATCGTCTACGAATCGGCCTATGTACCACCCTAATTTTAGGCGCGAACCTCTTCAGGCTTGAGGCCTGGAATTTGGGCAGCTGCCCTTGGTTTGAAGCCATAATATTCTTCGGAAAGAGAAGAATAGAGATGAAAAAGGAGAAAAGTCATTGATGGCTATCAATTGGCCCTTCAGCAAATTCATGACATACGCCCTTCTTAGTTGATTTGATCACTTCAACCTCAACCTAATACCTTCAACATCTAGATCCGACATATATTTGAGGCAAATGTTTCTAACTCTATTCTCTCTGGTTCTAATTCTATTTCCTGTTCTTTTGGGTTTCCTTACATTTAATATGTTTGCAAATTTAATTTCCAATATTGTAATAAAAAAAGTAAAGGAAAGAAAGAAATCCTTTGAAAATATTCACATATAACTCATACAAGTTATTTGTTATTAATATAATTTGAACAGTTGGATGATGAAAACAAAATATGACTAGAAATTTTCATTTATTATTTTAAGAAGCAATAAGGTTTTTTACACAAATTGAATGCTTTTATCTCTCCAATCATATTGCAGTGATAGTCTGGAGCTTTCTTCATTGTTGTATGTGGTGATCATTTCCTCTTACAACACGGAGAGGAAGCGGTTAGGCAGGAACACGCGGAGGTAGAGGTCATCACCAATCAGACCCTCTAATGTTGCCGCAACTGTCTCGCCAAAACGTGTCGTGATCTTCTCTAGTCGAACAACCCTGTATGGGATGCCAGGTCGCAACTCTGACACCCTGGTGTAGGTAGGTTGGCGTACACTGTTGAGGATGTCCTTGAGCTCGGTGGAGTCCATGGTAGATCACAGTGGTGGAGAAGTGGTGTTTCTGTCGTTACATTCGGTTTATATATGATTATTCAAGGATTCGTTCATTTTGGGGAGAAAAACATCTGTACAAATAAACAACTTAATTAAGTTTTTTTTGTTATTTATCACATTAAGCACGAAAGTAAATTGTCAATAACATGTTTGCGCCACTAATTGCCCCGTTAGGTTAGGTTTTACCCCCCTACGCCCCCTGGAATCAAATGAACTATTTATCACATGTGTGTGGTGTAAATTTTATCGAAAATTCTATAAATCATAGAATATTGTAAATTTTAGATTCAGTATATAATATTACATTACATTACATTAATTATTTAGAATTCATTATTATTATTATAAATACTGATTATTATAATTTATAATTGGTATAAATACAAAATGAAGTTTAGAATAGAGCTAAAAAATAGATAGAAAATAATAGATTTAGTCAGCACTTAAATACTTTAAACTGTTATTAATTTAAGGTGTTAAAGGTGAATCCCACCTCTCAAAAGCCTCAATATGTAATCTTCCACTCGGATCCATAAACAACTCACCCAACTCCACTATCTGGATTTTATCTGAAAAAATAAATATGTAACAGTATTAGAAAAAATTAGTTCAACATTACAAGTACATTGGCGGACTTTGTCTTAGAGTAGACCGGATATACCGCTGCCAGTCAGTCTGACAGTGTGTGATACACCTGTAGCCTTTCACTCAGTGACAGGATCTAGTAAAAGGTTCCATTATACTGATTCTTGGTAGCCAGTTCATATGAAATCGTATCAAAATCTAGGTAAATGCTACTAATATTTTTATATACAAAGCACCATAGCCTGCTGTCCTAATTTAATCATCAATCGTTAATTACGACTTTATAGTACTTGTTAATCTATATTTGTATGTGATATATTCTTACCACTTCCGAGAGATCTTATATGCGTATTTATTTTTCCCAGTGTCTCGTCATATCTCCTCCTCATAGCCTCGCTCCTGCAGAACAATAGTGGAGGCATTGGTGGCACCGTGCAAATTGCAACTGCCTCACACTTCCTTTCCAAAACAGTGGCCAGTTTTGAAAGGCCGTGCTTTGACCGTGCTATTTCCTGAAAGAAAGAAAAAAACATATTATGGTTTCAAATAAATCATAAGAAAAGAAAATAATATAATAAGAAAAAAATAATTTTTGGTTCCAGTTTATCATGGATATCAATGTGCAAGCAAAACAAATCATTTCCATTCTTATCTACTCACCTGAGGAGGTTGTGCAACGAAGTTTGCTGAATCTCAGCGACACACCGTCACCCATTAATTCATATTGACTATAAATTGGTCTACAGCCCATTTCGGATATCTACACAAGACCGACGTGCGCACAGAACTGAACTGCAATTCCTGAAGTATGCGACGAAATACTTCGACGAATGCTCAGAATAATGTTGACTTTTCAGCATCACTACAGCCCGCTTGCTTGGATGCATCGAGTCATTTACGACGACCATTAACTGAACAGATACTAAAGATAATTAATGCTTAAAAATGTATAGATTGAAGGTAGTTTAGGTTACTGTTGTTTACATATAGGACAAAATACTTCGATGATTGATTTGTCTAAGTCGTCGAACTGAATATTCATATTTAAACACGGATAATGCAGCCACCGGGAACACTTCTTGCACTGGCACCAATCGTGTTTCTTTCTCTCTCCCTTGCCACAAATCATACATACATTACTCATATCCTCCGAGAATCTCAACAACCGGTTTTGCAGATCAATTCGAAATATTTCTGGTTTAAATTTAGTAACGATGTTTGCAAGCTTGTCCAACCTAGCGATCTCAGAAATGTAATAAACTGTATAAGCTCCACAATTGTACATATCTTTTTGTATTGGATAATTTACCTCAACAACCTCTATTTTTTCTGTATCTATATCGCGGACTTTTTTCATATCATTCCTGGTTTTAAAAAACTGTTTCGCTCTTTGACACATTCTTTCAATTTGTTCTCTATCATTTCTCATTGGATCCAAATAAGACATTCTCATATTCTTCAAATCTACTTAGAATGACATTAATTTAAATGTGTTTTCGATATAAATATATCGTTCCTTATGTCTAGCTGGTAAGGAACAGTTCGGAAATTGCTCTCATTGATCGTAGTTTCATTGTTTCTCAAGTCGTTTACGTGATCATTATACTCAGCTGGAATATCCTCATTAACATAGTCGTAAATACACCAATTCACTGCAATGGTGTTCTCGACCACTTCGCCTAGTTCGTAGATGCTTCGATATTTCGCACAAGAAGCAACAAAAGCCACTGGATTAGATAGTTTACTGTAGCACCGTAGTACCTGGTCTTCATCTGCGTCGGTACCCGGTAAGACCGGTCCGAGACAACTGCTAAAAGAGATTTGTCCAGTACTACCAACTGATACATTAGCTGGTATATTCATTGGGAGGAATATTATACTCTTCTTTGTTATTTCTGTTGCTATTGGTTTAAATGTTACCGTGTATTTCTGTCTATCTTGCAGTGCAACTGTAGTTTCTCCTACCGCGAAGCAAAAGTGATTTCTCTTTATAAATGTGGCATTGCTGCAATCTAATATTGTCTCGTTGAACCAGTTTCTGTTGAACAACGTCAAATAGTCTTCACAGTAGAATCTTTCACTTATACGACCCATGCTAGAGTTTTTTATTGTTCCTATTAATATTCCCGACATAGTGTTTCGTGTTTCGTAGTAGTGTTGTGGTTCTGATAACAGTCCATTCGCCATTGTCTTTTTGAGACTTGAACAATCTTCACTCATTTCACTTTGGTATTTCAAACGGCATGCGTGGATGTCAACTGAATTAAATTCTTTTCCGGGATTAATGTCGAATCTCAAAATTTGCTCTGCGTAGTATATTACAAATACGCCGCAGTTGAATCCGTCCTTCTGTTTCTGGTAGGTAATCTCGTCCGAATAGTCGTTCCATCCTTGTAGGTCTATATTTCCTAGGGGACAATTTAAAATACAATTCATTTGTCTAAACAAATCCAGGACGTTGTCAAGTTTAGCTGTTCTTTGATTCTCTGTCAATGCTAACAAGTCCAAGTTGTAGAATGCATTCATTTTTAAATCTGCTACAGCCAAACACCAGTGTTGATTTTCATTACCCTTATTGTAGGGGACCAGTACGAATCTAACGTTGATTTTGTCTTTAATTTCTAATGGGCATTCAGTCCACTTAGTTTTCTGTTCAACAATCCAATATCCTACGTTGGAAGGGAACTGGAGTATGTCTATGTTTCGCCCGTATACTTCTAATTTCATACTTGTTAGCTAGACTATGGCCAAATCCGTTATAAAATTGTGTCCGTTCAGAGATTCGTAGTCCTCGGCGTTTAACTCCAGCTTTAAAGGTCCGTACCTCTTCCTGCTCTCCTGTAACTCTTCTAGTTTTACATCAGTCCACTTTGTCGGCATGTCAACATCCATTTCCTTTTCTTCATTTACGTAATAGCTGGTTCTTATGCCTACATCAATTTTTTTCTTTTAGTTTGTGGGTGGTCAGTAGTTAATTCCTTGCTTTGTTTCAAAAATTTCGGGGCACTATCCAAAACATTACCTGGAAATAGGTTTTCTGCGTTTTATTTTCTGAAACCATTTCTCCTCACAATCCTCATCAAATATCATTTCTTCGTTGGTAACCTCCTCATTTGAATCTTTATTTTTTATCCTTCTTTTTTATATCTTTCTTTTCTTTTCTTACTTAGCGGTTTATTGCATGCTACTCTAGGTATCTTTAGTGTGATTTCCTTTGAAATTGACGCTATTCTGGACGTAAGTAAATTTACAAATCTGCCTACCTTAATACCGGTTTTCCGTTTCAAAACACTACCCCTAATCAGGTTAAACCAATTTTCGATAATTGAATTACTAAAACGCCTAGCTTCATTTTTATCCGATGGCGACTGATTTATGACGATTCCTGTCCATAGAGCTGCAAACGGCATATACCTCGTCAGAAATAAATCGCAAAATGGTTCACAGTAAAAAGGGTTCTTATGAGTTTCAAATCCCGGTTCATCAAAAATCGACGTTCAACAGACATTTCGAACTTTTTCCATCAAATTAGAACCTACGTGATTTATAAACAGGCAAACTCTTCGGTATTTTTGATTCAACTAGGGCATATTCTTCTGGTATGTCTAAGGCATGATCTTCCTTATCTATTATTTCCATCGCAATTTTCAAGTTATCCGTTATTTTCTTACTTAAAAAACTTTTATCTTCATTATTTCGTATTTCTTTACATTAATTAATGCTGCCATAACCAGGAGAATTCTTTTTCTCAATCGTTTTGCCACGTTCAGTTGTGCCAGGTCTCTCGAAATCATGTGCATAAAATGGCTACAACATAAATGTACTGTAACTAATCGGTTAATCTTGAATTTATTTACATTACATACAGTACACATCGAGTTAACGTATTTCAAAGCTGAAATGTTATTCCAAGACAAAATTACTGCTTGTAGAAGAGCTTAGCTGTGATCTACTTCGATGTGTGAACAATTACAAAGTCTCCTGCCTCACAGGCATTGCGGATGACTTGGTATTGGGGTACGTAGTGTGGCACTTTTCCTATTTGCATGAATGTCACAGGCGCCAAATGTAAATCAGGTTGGGGTATGGGAATATGTGACATAGCCATTCTATCGTGAGTCAACACAAGAGATAGGCCCTTCATATATAAGGAGGCGTTGTTGTAAATGCCCCTTGCATTATTGGCAATGAATGCGAGTGATTCCACGAATTGCCGTACCCATGGTAGTAGGGAACCAACTTTCTGGTTCAATTCTCGTGGGTTTATGGCATCTGTTACTGTCCCAAAGGATCGCAACGACGATAAATCGGCAGATCCCTGAAACTGGGCTTGCCTCCACACAATCCGAGTGTAGTCCACTCTTCTGAAGGGTGGGGCCTCTATAGACACAGCCATTTGTGGGGTGGCGTATACTAATGCCTATTGGTGGAGGCGACAAACTGGTGTTGCCCTGGTTGCCACACGAAGCCCGCAGGCTCAGCGTGGAATGTGTTGAACATAGCACCCAGTAGATTGGGGCCCTCTATATGCTGAGGTAACCTCTCTGCAAAGACTGTCCTAGCTTTAGTTGGCTTTAAACGGTCTATACCTCTCAGAGTCACATTACGTAATTTAACATCGTGAACTTTAAAGGGCTTACTCCAAACTGACTTGTAATAACTTTGTAAAGATAACACTTCCTAGGTGACAGAGTCCTCGCCAACTCAAACAAATCTGCCTTATTCATCTCTTCCTCATTATCAATCAGACCCCTCAGGCATTTTTCTTTATCTTTGTCTTTTAATTGAGCTGCTTCCGATTGTGCCTTCTGGTCACGTCCTGCTCGACTTCGACATTGTCGTCCAACTGGTCTATGGTCTTCCCAACATATTAACTTATAGAGCCCTCATCCATTGTCATTAGCACTTTGCCCATTCTACCCGCATAAAGAGCCACGTCATGGGTCCTAATACTTGGTCAGATGGTGCCCGTATGCCCCATAGACTCTGCTTCGAGTCGTAAGTCCTCCTCAAATTTAAATACATATCTCAAGCTTGCAGCTAGCTGCTTTCTCAAGTGGGTGGTTTGCTCCACAGGCCAATGGTTTGCTTGGTCGACGTTCCTTCAATGTGTTTATCGTAAACGGCGAACAGACATAAATTGTTTTTTGAGATTTTCGCCATTTCCCTAAGTTATATAATTTTTTCAAAATAAACTATATCCCTTTTAGCAACTAAAAGCGCTGTCTAATAAAATAACGCTGCCTTGGCTAATAGACGACAGAGATCCGCCTGAAGCTAGATGCAAACCTTTTTCAGTTTGATTTAGTGACTTGAACTGATCACTCTTGTGATCTATGTCTGGCTTCAAGCCAGCTATTTAGCTTTAGATCTTCAATTTCGCCTACCCTTCTTCTGTTGAAAATCCACAGTTTCAACAGTAAACATTTGTACTATGTCATGTAGCTCTCTATTGAAAATTACCCCTACACAGATTAAAACGAAGATTTCTTCCGTTCTTCGACGTACGAAACCAGCTTCTTCTGTACAGCTTTCCTCGGAAGAAATTTGTTGCTGTGTGAGAAAAGTTCTCCTTTCAGCCTGCTTCCTACCTAGAGAGGCAATTTGTCTATCAAAATCCCTCTGGTAGATCTTTTGCCAGGCTTCTATTTTACTTATTTATCCTGGAAGAGCGACTTGCAGAAGGTCATTTGCATCCTCTGGATTAATCCTTTGAGGCAATCTGTAAGAAGATCAGATAATTCCTTCACTTTGGATCCATATTGGTGTGGGGTTGAGAGTTTTTCCATTTGATATCGCACTACTTTGCCTTACCCACGTATTTCATAAATGACAAGAATGAATTGATCATAGTTCTGTGGGTCGAAGATGTTGGTAGCCGAACCAATTTCTCTGTTTTGGTCGAGAATCTTTTGACACACTATGGCGAGGATTCGAAGATGATTCTTACAGTTTTTTCTTGCCTTTCGCCCTTAAGCCGATCACACATTCCGTTTCCGTATAAAATTAATTAGGCTTTCATCGGTTTCACACAATGTTCTTATGGCATCACTCCTCATGTTTGGTATTATTTTATTTTTCATGTCCTCATTCAAACCCTCAACCAACCTTAGACTCTCTTTAAACGCATTGGCTCGGAGGGACGTTGAAGGGCAAATCGTTTATATCTGGGTTACATTTACGGAGATGGCCCACGGCATGTTTTTTTCAGTTTTCCATGATAAACAATCAAGAGGTTTCCTTTACCAAGCAATTATTTTTTTAGTTTATCAGTTTATTTTTCTTTGAATACGCGTTCATTAAAAATGGTGCGGCAGTTTTTTTGTACAATATTTTAAACATTTAATTCAATTTTTACATCTGTCCAATTTGCCGGCATGTCAACATCCATTTCTCTTTTTCCTTATTTTGTTTAAAGCTGGTTTTTATGTCTACATTCATTTATTTTCCTCCAGTTTGTGGCTGATCTGTACATAATTCATTGCTTTCTTTCAAACATTTTGGGGCACTATCAACATAATAACATATAAGCAACATATGTAACACAAGGTAACATATAAACTTAGCTTTTCTTACGTTTTATTTTACGGAACCACTTCTCGCCGCAATCTTCACCAAATTTAATTTCTTAGTTTGTAACATACTCCTTTGGATCTCCCTTTTTTATTTTCCTTTTCTTAACCAATGGTTTGTTGCATGCTCCTCTTGCTATCTTGAATTTGATTTTATTTTAAGTTGATTCTACTCTGGACGCAAGTAAAGTTACAAATCGTCTTACTTTAATACCAGTTCTCCGTTCCAAAACACTTCCCTTTATCAAGTTAAACCAACTTTCGATAATAATTGAATTGCTAAAACATCTAGTATCATTTTAATCCGATAGTGAATGATTGATGACGATTCCAGTCCATGGAGGCGCAATTGCAAAATTGTTCATTTTATTAAGGGTTTTACATCAGTTTAAAATCCTGGTTCATCAAAAATTGACATTTCAACAGACTTTTCGATGCTTTTTCTATCAGTATAGAACATACTTGATTTAAAAACAGGTACACTCATTGGAATTGTGTATTCATGTAGGGCATTTTCGTCTGGCATTTCTAAGGCATGATCCTCCTTATCGATAAATTATATGACCTGGGCCACACGCTCCTCTTGGACCACCAGCCCCACTACTTCAACAATTGGAGGATGCCCGACCCTGGATTCGGGTATACCCACCAGAATGCCCCAAGGATGTACGGCGTGAAATTCATCAGGGGCTAGTTGGACCCTGCAACTTACCAGAAGGTACAGTCCGCCCAATACAATTTCTTGTCTACCTTGTAACAAGTGTATGGCCTTGCATGCTGTTTCTCCAATAGGCCAATCAACAAGCACCGTGTTCAATAAAAATGTCTCCATGAAGATAATTGGGATCAGAAAATCCGAGGATGCTATTGAAAATATTAAGTATTTATTGTTCCTTGTTCCGTGTCCTTGTTCACTTTCGATTTTCTGTTGAAGTCTTCTAAAGACAGAAGCTGCACTTCAGCTTTTCTTTTCCTATTGAACATTAATAAGTGTTGCATGAAAGAGATATTTAAATTGTCCCAAGCAGACAAACTAAATGTTTCGTTCAGTTTTCTCTATTTTCTACTATTTGTTTCTTAACATATTCTGAAAGTTTTACGATGTCTTTGGCAATTGGCTCATATGATTTATTTTCAAATTTGTGTTTTTCGGCCATCTGAGCGGCCGGCCGTCCAATTGTTGCGTTCTATTGCATTTCAAACCGCTCTATCCAGGCCTGGTTCTCTTTTCTATTCTGTTTTCCCTCAATCAATGGGAGGAAAACTCTCGTGTCCTTTGCAATATTTACCTCTATGTAGCCTTAGCTTCGGACATTGGTCGGCGCCTTCGTTTTGGAGAGCCACGAGAGATAAAGAGTCACGTCATGGGTCCTAATACTTGGTCAGATGGTGCCCGTATGCCCCATAGACTCTGCTTCGAGTCGTAAGTCCTCCTCAGATTTAAATACATATCTCAAGCTTGCAGCTAGCTGCTTTCTCAAGTGGGTTCCTGTCAATAATTACCATTGGTTTGCTCCACAAGCCAATGGTTTGCTTGGTCGACGTTCCTTCAATGTGTTTATCGTAAACGGCGAACAGACATAAATTGTTTTTTGAGATTTTCGCCATTTCCCTAAGTTATATAATTTTTTCAAAATAAACTATATCCCTTTTAGCAACTAAAAGCGCTGTCTAATAAAATAACGCTGCCTTGGCTAATAGACGACAGAGATCCGCCTGAAGCTAGATGCAAACCTTTTTCAGTTTGATTTAGTGACTTGAACTGATCACTCTTGTGATCTATGTCTGGCTTCAAGCCAGCTATTTAGCTTTAGATCTTCAATTTCGCCTACCCTTCTTCTGTTGAAAATCCACAGTTTCAACAGTAAACATTTGCACTATGTCATGTAGCTCTCTATTGAAAATTACCCCTACACAGATTAAAACGAAGATTTCTTCCGTTCTTCGACGTACGAAACCAGCTTCTTCTGTACAGCTTTCCTCGGAAGAAATTTGTTGCTGTGTGAGAAAAGCTCTTTTTCAGCCTGCTTCCTACCTAGAGAGGCAATTTGTCTATCAAAATCCCTCTGGTAGATCTTTTGCCAGGCTTCTATTTTACTTATTTATCCTGGAAGAGCGACTTGCAGAGGGTCATTTGCATCCTCTGGATTAATCCTTTGAGGCAATCTGTAAGAAGATCAGAGAATTCCTTCACTTTGGATCCATATTGGTGTGGGGTTGAGAGTTTTTCCATTTGATATCGCACTACTTTGCCTTACCCACGTATTTCATAAATGACAAGAATGAATTGATCATAGTTCTGTGGGTCGAAGATGTTGGTAGCCGAACCAATTTCTCTGTTTTGGTCGAGAATCTTTTGACACACTATGGCGAGGATTCGAAGATGATTCTTACAGTTTTTTCTTGCCTTTCGCCCTTAAGCCGATCACACATTCCGTTTCCGTATAAAATTAATTAGGCTTTCATCGGTTTCACACAATGTTCTTATGGCATCACTCCTCATGTTTGGTATTATTTTATTTTTCATGTCCTCATTCAAACCCTCAACCAACCTTAGACTCTCTTTAAACGCATTGGCTCGGAGGGACGTTGAAGGGCAAATCGTTTATATCTGGGTTACATTTACATTACGGAGATGGCCCACGGCATGTTTTTTCAGTTTTCCATGATAAACAATCAAGAGGTTTCCTTTACCAAGCAATTATTTTTTTAGTTTATCCGTTTATTTTTCTTTGAATACGCGTTCATTAAAAATGGTGCGGCAGTTTTTTTGTACAATATTTTAAACATTTAATTCAATTTTTACATCTGTCCAATTTGCCGGCATGTCAACATCCATTTCTTTTTCCTTATTTTGTTTAAAGCTGGTTTTTATGTCTACATTCATTTATTTTCCTCCAGTTTGTGGCTGATCTGTACATAATTCATTGCTTTCTTTCAAACATTTTGGGGCACTATCAACATAATAACATATAAGCAACATATGTAACACAAGGTAACATATAAACTTAGCTTTTCTTACGTTTTATTTTACGGAACCACTTCTCGCCGCAATCTTCACCAAATTTAATTTCTTAGTTTGTAACATACTCCTTTGGATCTTCCTTTTTTATTTTCCTTTTCTTAACCAATGGTTTGTTGCATGCTCCTCTTGCTATCTTGAATTTGATTTTATTTTAAGTTGATTCTACTCTGGACGCAAGTAAAGTTACAAATCGTCTTACTTTAATACCAGTTCTCCGTTCCAAAACACTTCCCTTTATCAAGTTAAACCAACTTTCGATAATAATTGAATTGCTAAAACATCTAGTATCATTTTAATCCGATAGTGAATGATTGATGACGATTCCAGTCCATGGAGGCGCAATTGCAAAATTGTTCATTTTATTAAGGGTTTACATCAGTTTAAAATCCTGGTTCATCAAAAATTGACATTTCAACAGACTTTTCGATGCTTTTTCTATCAGTATAGAACATACTTGATTTATAAACAGGTACACTCATTGGAATTGTGTATTCATGTAGGGCATTTTCGTCTGGCATTTCTAAGGCATGATCCTCCTTATCGATAAATTATATGACCTGGGCCACACGCTCCTCTTGGACCACCAGCCCCACTACTTCAACAATTGGAGGATGCCCGACCCTGGATTCGGGTATACCCACCAGAATGCCCCAAGGATGTACGGCGTGAAATTCATCAGGGGCTAGTTGGACCCTGCAACTTACCAGAAGGTACAGTCCGCCCAATACAATTTCTTGTCTACCTTGTAACAAGTGTATGGCCTTGCATGCTGTTTCTCCAATAGGCCAATCAACAAGCACCGTGTTCAATAAAAATGTCTCCATGAAGATAATTGGGATCAGAAAATCCGAGGATGCTATTGAAAATATTAAGTATTTATTGTTCCTTGTTCCGTGTCCTTGTTCACTTTCGATTTTCTGTTGAAGTCTTCTAAAGACAGAAGCTGCACTTCAGCTTTTCTTTTCCTATTGAACATTAATAAGTGTTGCATGAAAGAGATATTTAAATTGTCCCAAGCAGACAAACTAAATGTTTCGTTCAGTTTTCTCTATTTTCTACTATTTGTTTCTTAACATATTCTGAAAGTTTTACGATGTCTTTGGCAATTGGCTCATATGATTTATTTTCAAATTTGTGTTTTTCGGCCATCTGAGCGGCCGGCCGTCCAATTGTTGCGTTCTATTGCATTTCAAACCGCTCTATCCAGGCCTGGATCTCTTTTCTTTTCTGTTTTCCCTCAATCAATGGGAGGGAAACTCTCGTGTCCATTGCAATATTTATCTCTATGTAGCCTTAGCTTCGGACATTGGTCGGCGCCTTCGTTTTGCTGTTTTTTTTGCATGCGTGCACACGACGTAACAGCCAATATAAAATTGTCCCATCTTGTAACTGTAAAAATGTCAGATAATTATCTGACTCTGAAATTAACCAATTGGTTAATTTCAGAGTCTAATCTCTTCATTTCCATTTTTAATCTGCCAACAGATCGGAGCCGTTGTATTATTGGATTCTGGCACCTTTCCATGTCATCTAGGTACCTAATGCACTGCCTATTTCCAAAATGGATTATATCCTCATCTGCTAAAAATTTCTCCAAGAACATCATCTTTGTGCACACCCGGTATTATTTCTTTTTTAAATGTTTCTGATATCATTTGTGATGATATCATTTGATCTGTGGCTTTGGAATGAGCAATAGCTAGAATCTTTTTTGGCGTTACCGTCAAACCTGTACACTTCTTGTAATGCTTGTACAGCGATATTTTGCTGTACATGGCAGAGCATCGGAGACATTTAACGAGGTTTGCAGCCGTTGTGCCTCTTCTTACTGGAATGACCTCTTGACCTGCTTCTTGTAGCATATCATTCAATAGGGCATTCCCGTCTCTTCTTAAATCAAACATTGATTTAATTACAATTAGATATTTTGGATCTCTGTTCAAAAGATCTTTTATTCGTTCCTCATTTCTATGTTTTGCAAAGAGGTGCCTTTTTAAGTAAGCACCTGATGCCTTGCAATAGATGCAAAATTGCCTCTTCTTTCGTCCCCCTAAAACAGAGTAAAATTTTTTTAAGCGAAGAACAATTACCTATTGCCAATAAAAATGCCGAGCCCCTAGATATTATTTTAAGACTAGAATTAGATGACAGACTTCGCACAATGTCGTAGTCTTTTTACTAGTGGTATGCTAGTAGACCATTGAGACTGTAGATATTCAAAAATAATATTCACAACTGGGCAAAAATTGAATTCATTGGTTCCAGGCTGTGAGTGTTTCTTCTTATGGCAAGTCCATAATACATCTAAATAGAGTTTATACTAGCTTCAGTCAGGCGTCCTTTTCCACCGATGGTTTACCGTCCCAAAGTTTTTTCTTGCGCATTTTAGATTTGAATTTTCGAAATCGGCTGCCCATCCTTTTCTGGACATGCCCTACACATTCCAGTTTTTTACCTCAAAATCAGAGCCATAGGGTCGTAAAGAAGTTATCGTGAGATATGCACTAGAATCTCCATCACCAAGAAAAAATTCATACCTTATGTTATGGAGCGCTTGTGATCTTTAAAAAATGTCAACTATACCCTAGACCTCTATCGCTCCACTTTTACCTATATAATTCGCGATACAGTCTTCAGTAAGCTTGTTTTTAAACTTATCTTTACATCTGCAGTATTTGGACATGATTTTTACATCTAGTACCGAACCTGTACTAACACTAGTGGCGGTTGTAACACCGTTTTGAGACGAAAGCCTCAACGTTGCCATGTTCCGTCAAATGCTGCTGCAATGTCTCTATTTCCAATATTTTCCTCCACAGCTTCTTAAGCAGCTTCTTTCATGCCTTCCAAACAAACTTCTTTTACATTATCACATAAATATTGATTGTAATATCACCCCACAAAATGTCTTAGCAGCATTTTCCCCTTTACCGATGTTACGTAAAGCGTACACTAAACGAGTATTCAGAGCTTATCTGAGTATTTTTGTCTTATCTGATTATCAGTGCATCATAATGTGATCCATTGTAGAGCAGGTGTATAATTCCATTTGCATCTCTGTTTATATAGTGTACATGAACTTTGGGCAAACCAGCTATATGCACGCATACCGAACTTCTAAAGTGCAATGAAGCTAGTGATATGGTTTTGTCAGTACCCCATATTATTCCTGATGGATCCAGCTCTTCTCTCAATTCTGGGTCTCTGCCTGTTTTGTAGAAATGACTGCTTCTTAATTCAGCCTTAACCATCATCCCATTTCCGTTCCCTTTTCCTATGCAAGCACCTATAGCGTGAGACAGACAGTTGCCATCTCCAGGCTGAATGTGTTTTATCAGAACTCCTCCTTCCTGCAAGCACTTTGAGGAATGTTCTTGGTAAATTAAGTTGTCACAGTAAGTCTGACTAATTGCATTCATGTAAATTCCGTCATCATCAGTCTCCATCTTAATGAGCTCACTAAGATGTTTGATTGAATGATGTAGACAGTTAATGTCTCTCTCCCTATTCACAAATTGGTTCTGAATAACTTCAAATGACATCACGCGACCTTTCACGTCTGTCTGGCTTTCACTCTTCTTTAGGCTTTCTTCAACTTGGGTTATATTCTATATACACACAACAACTGGGAGGCGGAACTGATGGTGACCGGTGCGAAGGGGTGCTTATTTATAGGTGGGGAAAGTAGCGTAAATATTTCCCTAAAGTCTTTATACATTATTTACACGTTCATACAAATAAAAAATATAACGCTTATACGATACATTTATAAAATTTCAATATTTAAAATATTTACAACTTAAACTTTACGAAATTGTCGTCACCGTCCCAGTCACTACAACCACATTCACTTTCATCACACTCACACCCCCTCCTTCGTTTTCTATGGTAATCAGTCATATTTACACACTCGTCCTCTTCAAGTAGTTCATACAGTGGTGTGAGCACACATACGTCACAATAATTGTCTTATTTAGTACCACTTCACCATTCTGATCTTCCCGCTTGTAAACTTCATGGTCCGTAATGTGGATACACCAATCCCTTCACACTTTCAACGCCCCACATTATGTTGTTGCCATTATGCTGTACCTCCGTATACTTGTTATGTACGTGTAGCAAAATCTAAAAATTCTAAGTTTTAAATGGTCGTTTATGTAGATTTTGAAATAGTTCCAAATCACGTGACCATACTCTTCTTCCTGCTAGAGTTCTACGACAGGACTGTATTCCGTAATTGGGTAATGCATTTGCATATTCAACTCCTGGCGCGTTAAGCTAAATAGGTCGATGTTTGAGTAATCATAAGTAAACGGATCTTGCATAGGACCCTGGTTCAACCAGGCATCCTTCAAGATCATTCTAATACGTTGCTTAAAAACCAAAGGATTCGCTAACATTTCTAACTTCTTTTGGGTCGTTTAGCAACAGCGCAAAGGTCTCGCACGCCAAACAGTGAGTGGTGCAGGATTGTAAGCCACTGAACTCATCGTAGTGAAATAATCGCGCACTATTACTGAATAGCTATGAGCGAATAACTAGCTCTGAGTTGAAAATTGGGACTTTATATTGTGTTGGAAATATTCCGAATATAGCCAGACGATTCCAGATATTGGAAATACCAAGAATAATCTAGAACTGGCAGCAAGTTAAGAAATAGTACCAGTAATAGTGTGAGAGTATTCACATTTGGACAGTTTGGTAACTCAAACATTTCACTAATATGGTCTATAATCCGCCTGAAACGTCTAGGCCTAGCGGCGGAACTTTCACCACCCTCCTCGTAACGACACTGCGGATCCTTCATTATTAGAGAAATAAAGTATTTATGAGAAAGATTAAAATTTATAGATCGTAATTTACCTATTGTGTAGTTAAATAAATTAATATTCCACGGTATAAGATTATAAATTGAACTAATGGTCTTTGAATAATTAGATATGGTATAATAATGAAAATAATTGTAATGGATTCAAATTTATAAATCGTGTTTTTCATTTTAATAAATACAGTTTTTCTCAGATAGTATAAGATTATAAATTGGTCTGACAGTTTTTTGAAAGCAATTAGATCTAGTGTAACAAATAAAATTGTAACAAATTTAATATACAATTCTTGTAACCAAATAGATTTCAAGAAGAATAAATAATGTATAAAAATATTTTTTTAAACATCTCTGTACAAATGAACTAAGAAATGAATTAAGGGTTTTTTGATTATTTATCACATTAGACACGAATGTAAGTTGTCAATAACATGTTTGAGTCCTTAATTACTTATCCCCTCAGGCTATGGTTAACGGTCCATGACTGAACCTCAAGATAAAACTTCATATCAATGCTTAAAAAGATTTAAAACAGTACAGTTTTAAATGTATCCATCAAAATCCAGAATCACTTGACGTAGAAATGCTCATACAAATAAAAGATGTACCGCTTATACGATATATTTATAAAATTTCAATATTTAAAATATTTACAGACTAATCTTTACGAATTTACAAAATGAAATTTGGATAAACCTCAACCGATGAAAAATTAAAACTGTCGTCACTGTCCCAGTCACTACAACCACATTCACTTACATCACACTCACACCCCCTCTTTCGTTATCTATGGTAATCAATCATATTTACACACTCGTCCTCTTCAAGTAGTTCATATAGTGGTGTGAGGCTTTGCTTTCATGACCGTCATCTGCACAGTGTGAGCACTTCGGGCCATTAGCATGTCAATTGGTGGAGATGTGCCCCGTCCTCTGACAGCGAAAGCAGAGAGGCACCTCAGTGAACTCTCTAACTTTGCAGGAGAGCCAATGGACGTGAATCCGCTTGGCTTCCAACACTGCCCGAAAGATCGGGGGAGACGCCTCCAGCACCATGCGCTTCCGCCCCCCAGCATATCCCCTAGTGGTGATGACTCGCAGGTTGCCCTTTAAGTCAGCCACTGAGGTTGCCAGTTTCGGCTTCACCGCGTCTACGATGGCGGCCAACAGGTCACCTTCGATTGCTCCAGACGGGATTCCGTCTACCACAAACCTCGGTAGTCTCTTCGGCAAGACATTGACCTGCAGCATGGGGCATGTTTCAGCCACCAATTTGACCAGCTGGTTCACGTCCTTACGCTGAGCAAGCTCAACGCGGACGTTGCCTTGTACCACACGTAGGCTGCGCACTCTGATGCCATGGTCAGAGGACACAATGTGCGATTCAGTTTAAAAGATGTGTTTTGGCATTATGCTAAATGGCAACCAGGATACAATTTAGAAAATGTTACTTATAAAGAGGGTATTCCAAACATGAGTGACTGATGGTTCCGAACCAAGTTTAATTATCATTGGTGATCTAATGCGTGAATCAGACAACAGAGTGGTAGGACACTTTGACCCACAGTTATATGCGAAAAATTGCAGAGTAGAACTGGCAGAAAATGGCTCATCTTTGTTTTTTGTAAAAACAAATCTGTTTGTCTCAGGAATACCAGCTTGTTGCCGAAGGGTAATTATTTTATTCACATTAGCCAGCATGTCCTTCGTTAATAGCATTGGAACAACTATGTTTCCCATGTTTCCCTCGCACTTCAACTCGCAAATACTATGAGTATGTAATTTGTTCAGATTCGGTTAGCAGATTATAAGTGATACTGCCCTTTTGGACGTTGCGGACCTTTTTCATGTCCTCAATACGAATCCTTTGGACATCCCCCACTCTTTTCCTATTAAATATCAGAATTTTGACCATGGTGGCCTTGTTGAGGTTCACCCACTCGTCATATTTGAAATCACTGCCTAGCCTCTTAGTGGCATCTTTAGCAGTTTTCTTCACAAATGTATTTAGTTTTATTAAATCTTCGGTAAGTGGAAGGGTCTTCGGTTTATTCCATTTACCCTCGTTAAGATCCTTTCTGGCTTTTTTCGATATTAAAGCGTCATAATTGCTTTTTATAAGCTCGATCCATCGCTTCACCTCCTTTTCTTTCTCATTTCGACAGGTGGATTTCTTCGTTGTGCAGAAAATCTCATCGAGATGTACAATATCCTTGTCCATCTTCCTTATTTCAAGCAGCAACTCGGCCACTTTTCTTAATTTCCCTCTAATTAGATTAATGAGATGTCTTTCGGTTCCATAAAAGGAGCAAAGGTACAGGCCATACTGTCTTATAAGGGGGCCTGTTGTTATAGTCTATTTCACCTCACCTTCTCGGATGCCCGATAAAACGTCCCTAGAAAACTGAATTTCCGTGGTTTTGTCATCCTATGCTGAATAATACTGATGCATCTTTGAGGTCCTGAGGGGATTATGTATCGGAGCACCCTCAGCACTTAAGCACTCTAATTCTATTACTTTTGCTTTATATTCACTGTATTTTTTAAAATCCAGGGTTAACCGTTTACTAATTTCACAATCTGGATTAGTTAATTTATGAATAAAATTTATATGTTTTAAAGATAATTTTCGATCACCAGACTCCCACCCACAACCGCAACAAACTAAATTTTCAAAACGTTTAGTTTTGTAAAACCCAGATTTAACTAGATCACCTTTTTCAAAATCAAATAAATTACAACACATGACTTCACTTGAAGATGAACTTGTATGCTCCATTGTAATTCACTAGCAACTAACATTGATTTATCTTACATTCTAAATTAGAAGCATTCCAATCAGGAGTTATTTTATTTTTACAAAAATAACAATATTTTCTTTTGATGACGGGACCATCAATTTCATCACCATTGACAGCAAATCGATAATGCTCCGTACATCGTAAATTGTTAATATCAGGGTCAGACTGCAAATTCGTTGGTAATCTATGAAATATAATAACAAACATTGTTGATAATAAACTCTTTAGGTAGGTAATTTACCAAATCATCTTGAATCTTGAATCCTTGTTCATTCCACCCTTTTATAGCTGTACCAATATTTTTCATTTGATTAGCATTAAATATTTGTTCCATATTCCACCAATATAATAAAACATGAACATTTTAATTTCATTCATTCGATGGGGCGGATTTCCCAAGGCGCTTCAGCCGTTGCGGCTTTTTGCGCACCCCTAAAAATTCTCTTTCCTGGAGAATCAGGAATCTTCTATACGAAGAGACCTGTAAAACATCATTAGCGATAGAAGATGCCTGGACAGCCCTGTCTCCATCTCCAACACCTCCATGAGTTCCGGAGTTGAGGTGTGAGAAGAAGCTGACCTCTCCAAATCGCCCAACCCTTCTTCCAGTGAACTCTGCGAGCCACCTGAAAAAAATAAGCTGTTGTTTGCCCTCCCCAGAATCCACGGGCAAGCCCTCCGAAGAGGGATGGGATTGAGTGCCAGTGCACCGACCCACCTGCGGTAATTCCGTAGTTTTACCATCAGCCATTTTTTCAAGAATTGAGAATTCTAGTGTTTGCAGTTTGACGACCATTCCGCAAATATTGCTCCGCTCGCCAATATCTGAAGACTGGGCCCTTTCGGAGTTGCACCCCTCATCGTCCCCAGCTCAGTCCTGAAACAGCTGCACACATATCTGTCCCAGTCGGCAGTGCGGTGGCCGTTGAGTAATTACCAATCACTCCGCCCTTCCGCTAACCCTCTGGTTCTAATTCTATTTCCTGTTCTTTTGGATTTCCTTACATTTAATATGTTTGCAAATTTAATTTCCAATATTGTAATAAAAAAAGTAAAGGAAAGAAAGAAATCCTTTGAAAATATTCACATATAACTCATACAAATTAAAATATTCAGGATTGACTTTAAAACCATTATTTAAATATTAAATTAGCAAAATATAGTAAAATATTAAGTCAAAAAACAAATCTTTTACAAAATATTATCTGAACGACATATATTATATAAATCTAACTTTTAAAAATTCAGCGCCTCCTAATTAACAATCCAATGATGGCTCTGCACGAAGGGCAGCATAAAGGCAGATGCCTGTTTCCACGGTCAATACATCTCCTGCTGTTACAGTGTAAAACCTCGACGTTTGTGTGAATGTTAAGGCACATAGTCTGCAAAATGAGGGATGACCACATGGGCTGCAAATTCGTGTGACATTTGATTGCAGACACGTCAGGCAGGCTGTTGTTTCATCAACCAGAGGTGACACACCTTCATCAAAAGTCAAAAGGTGATGGAGGATCTCTTCCTTCTGGTCCTCTATCATATGAAGGAGCATTGGTCATGGTCAATTGGTGTGACCACCAGGTTGCCACTGACCTGTAGTTGTCGTAAGGCCCGGCAATCATAGTAGCTGTGAAAAATATAATTTATGTTAGAATTATATGCTGATACCTGTTTCTTTTTGAAAGAACGAAAATAAATTCATATATTACTACTGCAAAATATTATTGCATTTCATCATACTTGTTTAGTAAACGCTATCAAGATTATGATTTTATTTTGAAAAAATATCTATTTCTTACAAAATTTTTATTACAAGTTCAATGTTTCTTCAGAGAGAAACCCCGTCTGAGATATTAAGAACATAAAATTTTATTGAAACCGAATTCCATGTAACAAAATCTGATCCAACTCAACGTAGTATAGCAGAATGTTGTACATAACAAATGTTAAAACTTCATATCAATACTTATAAAGATTTTAAACAGTAGGTTCGGTTGTTAATGTACTCATCAAAATCTTGTCAATCATTAATAAATGTAAAGTTTTAAAATTAACTCCTTTCAGTTATAACTGTCATTTTCTGGGCTTCTTTAGATTTTTAATGCATATAAGTAAAATGAGATTATTATATCAGTTCAAAACCAAAAAATGTTTGGGCCTGACTAATCACATTAAAGGTCTTCAAACATAGAAGAAAACATTTTTTTAACACATTGTGTCCTTGTGTTCAATAAAATTTGTAACAAAATGAGATTTACCACAACCTGAAGGACCAGCAATGATTGCCGAAAATGGATGTTTCCTCCTGGGATCCATGGTAGATACTGGGGTTTTATTTGTTATTAATATAATTTGAACAGTTGGATGATAAAAACAAAATATGACTAGAAATTTTCATTTATTATTTTAATACACAATATGGTTTTTTACACAAATTGAATGCTTTTATCTCTCCAATCATATTGCAGTGATAGTCTGGAGCTTTCTTCATTGTTGTATGTAGTGAGCATCTCCTCTTACAACACGGAGAGGAAGCGGTTTAGGCAGGAACACGCGGAGGTAGAAGTCACCACCAATTAGACTTTCTAATGTTGCCGCAACTGTCTCGCCAAAACGTGTCGTGATCTTCTCTAGTCGAACAACCCTGTATGGGATGCCAGGTCGCAACTCTGACACCCTGGTGTAGGTAGGTTGGCGTACACTGTTGAGGATGTCCTTGAGCTCGGTGGAGTCCATGGTAGATCACAGTGGTGGACAAGTGGTGTTTTAAATGTCGTTACATTCGGTTTATATATGATTATTCAAGGATTCGTTCATTTTGGGGGGGGAAAAACATCTGTACAAATAAACAACTTAATTAAGTTTTTTTGTTATTTATCACATTAAGCACGAAAGTGAGTTGTCAATAACATGTTTGCGCCACTAATTGCTCCGTTAGGTTAGGTTTTACCCCCCTACGCCCCCTGGAATCAAATGAACTATTTATCACATATGTGTGGTGTAAATGTTATCGAAAATTCTATAAATCATAGAGTATTGTAAATTTTAGATTCAATATATAATATTACATTACATTAATTACATTAATTATTTAGAATTTATTGTTATTATTATAAATACTTATTATTATAATTTATAATTATTGGTATAAATGCAAAATGAAATTTAGCATAGAGTTAAAAAATAGATAGAAAATAATAGATTTAGTCAGCACTAATACTTTAAACTTTAATTAATTTATGAGAAGTCACCACCAATTAGACTTTCTAATGTTGCCGCAACTGTCTCGCCAAAACGTGCCAACTTAACTTAACTGAAGGTGAATCCCACCTCTCAAAAACCTCAGTATGTAATCTTCCACTCGGATCCATAAACAACTCACTCAACTCCACTATCTGGATTTTATCTGAAAAAATAAACATGTAACAGTTTTCAACATTACAAATACTTTGTCTTGGAGTAGACCGTGTATACCGCTGACAGTCAGTCTGACAGTGTGTGATACACCTGTAGCCTTTCACTCAGTGACAGGATCTAGTAAAAGGTTCCATTATACTGATTCTTGGTAGCCAGTTCATATGAAATCGTATCAAAATCTAGGTAAATGCTACTAATATTTTTATATACAAAGCACCATAGACTGCTGTCCTAATTTAATCATCAATCGTTAATTACGACTTTATAGTTCTTGTTAATCTATATTTGTATGTGATATATTCTTACCACTTCCGAGAGATCTTATATGCGTATTTATTTTTCCCAGTGTCTCGTCATATCTCCTCCTCATAGCCTCGCTCCTGCAGAACAATAGTCGAGGCATTGGTGGCACCGTGCAAATTGCAACTGCCTCACACTTCCTTTCCAAAACAGTGGCCAGTTTTGAAAGGCCGTGCTTTGACCGTGCTATTTCCCGGGACTGAGAGAAACAAACATATTATGGTTTCAAATAAATCAACTTTAAGAGGGTTCGGTTCCTATTATGTATGTTTATCATCAATATTTAATCAACCTTTTTAATAATTGTTTAAAAAATTCCAAAGATTATACAAGTATAGTTTGTACTGATTATAATGGAAGGGGAAACTCCAAAAGTAATGCAACAGGAATATACTAAGTATCATTTTGTAAGTATAACTCACTTTCCTACACGTTAAATTAAAGTTTAAATGAATAAAATGTTTATTATCTCAGTTACTATTCAAGCTAGAGCTCTGAAGTTTTCCACCTATTATTCATGAATGTAAGAGTATTAAATAATTTTGGGGCTCGGATATAATTATGTTTTAACTGAATTTAAAATGCAATTTTCCTTCAAAAAATATTTACAAACTTGGCTCAACGGAGTGTAGCCCCGAAGGCGAGAACAAAGGTCTTTGATCTTCTGCCCACTTCGGCACAATCCCCATTCCCTGTAGTAACTTGGAACTGAAATATAACAATGTATTCCTCGTAAAAACGTTTTCTTATTTTTTTTATAGATATTGTTTAAAATAGTTCCTTGTAATAAGCCAAGGCCGTATTTCCTACTAGGCACAAAGATGGCACGGACCTAGGGGTGGCATGCCACCGTGCTGAGTCGTATCAAACGTAATTATTATCTAAAAAGAGATCAACTCCCTCAATTTTCAGAGGGTTCGGAAAAAATAAGAAGAGAAAAAATATAATAAGAAAAAAATAATTTTTGAATCCAGTTTATCATGGATATCAATGTGCAAGCAAAAAAATAATTTCCATTCTTATCTACTCACCTGAGGAGGTTGTGCAACGAAGTTTGCTGAATCTCAGCGACACACCGTCACCCATTAATTCATATTGACTATAAATTGGTCTACAGCCCATTTCGGATATCTACACAAGACAGACGTGCGCACAGAACTGACCAACACCGGCTCTGGTACTACTGGTTGGGGGAGTGCCGGGGTAGTGTTACCCCCTCCCCCTCAACTACGTCATCCATTCATCATTCGTTCATTCTAAGGGTTAAATGTTGTGCACTAGGTTGTAATACCAACTGAAAACCCAGATGAGCCTTACATTTTATAATTTTTTTGTAATGAGGTTATATACGTTATGAGGTGTTAAATAATTCTTACCTAAGTTAATTGTTATCCACCAGCTGATGTAGACGTAGATCAACATGACCGGTAAAAACACGGAAGCAGCTAATTTTTCATATTCATCTTAAAATAATACTTACATGTGTGAAACAAACGGCCGTTTCAGTCTGTCTATGTAAACAAATCTATAAGAAAGCACCATCTGAAACAAATTGTATAGTTCAACTTGTGTGGCATTCACAGAGACCTTTCCAACATAACCAGAGCTCCTGAGAAGTGGTAGTCTCTTCCCGCTTTTAAGTTACTTACTAAAATAAGATTTTTAATTTAACCTTGTAATGTAATTCCTGAAATATGCGACGAAATACTTCGACGAATGTTCAGAATAATGTTGACTTTTCGCATCACTACAGCCCGCTTGCTTGGATGCATCAAGTCATTTACGACGACCATTAACTGAACACCTACTAAAGATAATTAATACTTAAAAATGTATAAATTGAAGGTAGTTTAGGTTACTGTTGTTTACATATCGGACAAAATACTTCGATGATTGATTTGTCTAAGTCGTCGAACTGAATATTCGTATTTAAACACGGATAATGCAGCCACCGGGAACACTTCTTGCACTGGCACCAATCGTGTTTCTTTCTCTCTCCCTTGCCACAAATCATACATATATTACTCATATCCTCCGAGAATCTCAACAACCGGTTTTGCAGATCAATTCGAAAAATTTCTGGATTAAATTTAGTGACGATGTTTGGAAGCCTGTCCAACCTAGCAATCTCAGAAATGTAATAAACTGTATAAGCTCCACAATTGTACATATCTTTTTGTATTGGATAATTTACCTCAACAACCTCTATTTTTCCTGTGTCTATATCGCGGACTTTAATCATATCATTTCTATTTTAAAAAGCTGTTTCGCTCTTTGACACATTCTTTCAATTTGTTCTCTATCATTTCTCATTGGATCCAAATAAGACATTCTCATATTCTTCAAAATCTACTAAGATAACAGAGTAATGATTTTGTCCTGGTATATTCATTGGGAGGAATATTATACTCTTCTTTGTTATTTCTGTCGCTACTGGTTTGAATGTTACCGTGTATTTCTGTCTATCTTGCAGTGCAATTGTAGTTTCTCCTACCGCGAAGCAAAACTGATTTCCCTGTATAAATGTGGCATTGCTGCAATCTAATATTGTATCGTTGAACCAGTTTCTGTTGAACAACGTCGAGTAATCTTCACAGTAGAATCTTTCACTTATACGACCCATGCTAGAGTTTTTTATTATTC
The DNA here is from genome assembly GCA_023375725.1 of Nephotettix cincticeps. Lineage (NCBI taxonomy): Eukaryota > Metazoa > Arthropoda > Insecta > Hemiptera > Cicadellidae > Nephotettix > Nephotettix cincticeps. The sequence goes on along the minus strand of CM041791.1, from coordinate 15,362,380 downwards.
CTATTAATATTCCCGACATAGTGTTTCGTGTTTCGTAGTAGTGTTGTGGTTCTGATAACAGTCCATTCGCCATTGTCTTTTTGAGACTTGAACAATCTTCACTCATTTCACTTTGGTATTTCAAACGGCATGCGTGGATGTCAACTGAATTAAATTCTTTTCCGGGATTAATGTCGAATCTCAAAATTTGCTCTGCGTAGTATATTACAAATACGCCGCAGTTGAATCCGTCCTTCTGTTTCTGGTAGGTAATCTCGTCCGAATAGTCGTTCCATCCTTGTAGGTCTATATTTCCTAGGGGACTATTTAAAATACAATTTATTTGTCTAAAAAAATCCAGGACGTTCTCTAGTTTAGCTGTTCTTTTATTCTGTGTCGATGCTAATGAGTCTAAGTTGTAGAATGCCTTCATTTTTAGATCTGCTACAGCCAAACACCAGTGTTGATTTTCATTACCCTTATTGTAGGGGACCAGTACGAATCTAACGTTGATTTTGTCATTAATTTCTACTGGGCATTCAGTCCATTTAGTTTTTTTTCGACAATCCAATGTCCTACGCTGGAAGGGAACTGGAGTGTGTCTATATTTCGCCCGTATACTTCTAATTTCAAACTTATTAGCGCGTCTATGGCCAAATCCGTTAAAAAATTGTGTCCGTTCAGAGATTCGTAGTCCTCGGCGTTTAACTCCAGCTTCAAAGGTCCGTACCTCTTCCTGCTCTCCTGTAACTCTTCTAATTTTACATCTGTCCACTTTGTCGGCATGTCAACATCCATTTCCTTTTCCTCATTTACGTAATCGCTGGTTCTTATACCTACATCAAATTTTTTCCCTCTAGTTTGTGGCTGGTCAGTAGTTAATTCGTTGCCTTCTTTAACAAATTTCGGGGCACTATCCAAAAACTTTACCTGGAAATAGGTTTTCTTGCGTTTTATTTTCCGAAACCATTTCTCCTCACAATTCTCATCAAATTTCATTTCTTCGTTAGTAACCTCCTCATTTGAATCTGTCTTTTTTATTTTCCTTTTCTTACTGTGTGGTTTGTTGCATGCTACTCTAGGTATCTTTAGTGCTATTTCCTTTGAAATTGACGCTATTCTGGACGCAAGTAAATTTACAAATCTGCCTACCTTAATACTGGTTTTCCGTTCCAAAACACTACCCTTAATCAGGTTAAACCAATTTTCGATAATTGAATTACTAAAACGCCTAGCTTCATTTTTATCCGATGGCGACTTTGTAATGACGATTCCTGTCCATAGAGGTGCAAACGGCTTATACCTAGTCAGAAATAAATTGCAAAATGGTTCACAGTAAAAAGGGTTCTTATGAGTTTCAAATCCCGGTTCATCAAAAATCGACGTTCAACAGACATTTCGATACTTTTTCCATCTAATTAGAACCTACTTGATTTATAAACAGGCAAACTCTTCGGTATTGTTGATTCATCTAGTTCATCTAGGGCATATTCTTATGTTATGTCTAAGGCATGATCTTACTTTTAAAAATTACTAGCATGTTAAATACTTTTATCTTCATTTCTTCGTATTTCTTTACGTCGATTAATGCTGCCATAACCAGGAGAATTCTTTTTCTCAATCGTTTTGCCACGTTCAGTTGTGCCAGGTCTCTCGAAATCATGTGCATAAAATGGCTACAACATAAATGTACTGTAACTAATCGGTTAATCTTTTATTTATTTACATTACACACAGTACACATCGAGTTAACGTATTTCAAAGCTGAAATTTTATTCCAAGACAAAATTACTGCTTGTAGAAGAGCTTTGCTGTGATCTACTTCGATGTGTGAACAATTACAAAGTCTTCTGCCTCACAGGCATTGCGGATGACTTGGTATTGGGGTACGTAGTGTGGCACGTTTTCTATTTGCATGAATGTCACAGGCGCCAAATGTAAATCAGGTTGGGGTATGGGAATATGTGACATAGCCATTCTATCGTGAGTCAACACAAGAGATAGGCCCTTCATATATAATGAGGCGTTGTTGTAAATGCCCCTTGCATCATTGGCAATGAATGCGAGTGATTCTACCCATTGCCGTACCCATGGTAGTAGGGAACCAACTTTCTGGTTCAATTCTCGTGGGTTTATGGCATCTGTTACTGCCCCAGAGGATCGCAACTACGATAAATCGGCAGATCCCTGCAACTGTGCTTGCCTCCACACAATCCGAGTGTAGTCCACTCTTCTGAAGGGTGGGGCCTCTATAGACACAGCCATTTGTGGGGTGGCGTATACTAATATCCTGTCTCTCGACTGCACTAACTGTATATTGGTGGAGGCGAGAAACTGGTGTTGCCCTGGTTGCCACACGAAGCCCGCAGACTCAGTGTGGAATGTGTTGAACATAGCACCCAGTAGATCGGGGCCCTCGGTCCAGGCTGCTGTGTAGGTGGCCATAGTCGCGAGGCATTCGCTTACCCCCACAAGGTGGACGCTATGGGCCCCGACTTTGCATCTTTTTCCATACCGGGGCGGTACATCGTCTAAGTGCAAGATGTCAACTCCCCTATTCCTGGTGCGTTTCCTCCTAGGTGGAGGCGTGCACACCAGGTCCGTAGGCAGAGCGATGTCTAGAGTTAGACACCGCTGCCTCGGATTGTGCTTATTTTCTGGGGTTGACATCTTGCTGCTGCTGCTGCATAGGGGTGCAGCTCGTTCGGGTGTTTTTGGGACAGGCGGGATCCGATCCCCGCCGCTTACTTCTTTCTTTGTACTATTCATAGTTGATTAGATTCAATTTTGGTTGCTGAGGTAACGTCTCTGCAAAGACTGTCCTAGCTTCCCGTACCTACCAATCCCGTACTATCTATATATATCTATATATGTATAAAACAAATTTTTTCGTCGTATTTCCACTTGAAATTACTGCCTCGAGCTGTTGCCTACTGAACATAGAAACTTTCAAAGGATAAGATGTGAATGAATTTAACATACTTATCCTTTTTACCCTCCTGTAGTCACAGTTAATATAAATCAATAAAATCGTCTTTGTCTTTTAATTGAGCTGCTTCCGATTTTGTCTTCTAATACACGTCAATCGATTTTACATCACTGCAATTTAAGAAATTTTTCACCGATATTTCATCAATATCTTTTATTTTCTCTGTTCTATATGCCAGTAGTTTTGTTTTAACTAGTCTTTTTTGTACTATGATTCGTTCAAAATGTCGTAGTTGCGTAGTCTTTGGCGTTCCCGTATGTTTAAAAGTTCCTCTCAAAAATACCCTGAGTTCAACTGATTTATCCGACATTCCAAAAAGCATAAACACAAATTCTTTGCAGTTGTCGAATTTGTATTTTTCGTAGTAAACAATCCTGGGGTTTGTATTGCCGAACGTTTTACTTAAAATTACCTTTTCATTTGTCCTATGGGTTTTGAAACTTATAGCGTATTCACAGAAAATCGATGCTGCAGCTTTTTTAATACAATATTTTAGCCATTTCAAATCACATATTCCGTGAGATTTGAAAACATCGTACCCTTTGCATGTTAATGAACTGTCAGTTTTCTCAGCGGTTCCTTTTGAATTACAAGCTGTTTTTGAAGATACAATTTTTTATATAAATATGTCGTCGTCGGAATCAGTTTGTGACTGTGCAAAAATGTCCTCAACAGTAAATCTCTTCTCTTCAACTTTGGAACAATCGCTTTGAATCTTATTCTCTCCTAGGTCCTCCACTTTCAGTTTCTCATCAAATGATGGCGCGTTAAGAAGGTTCTCTGAATTGTCATCGGATTCATTGAATATCAAATAATCATTCACATAAACGTCGGGGTTTTTTTAAATGTTGCCGGATATTGACAATGGAATTAGCAATCCTCAGAAAGCATTCAACATTTTCTAGATAATCGTCCATAATTTCTTCAACTGGTGCTGATGGATCTTTACAATAATTTAGTTTCTGCAAACGTTCGGGAACATTACATTGTTTCTCAAATTCGGGTTCGGTAAACTGTATCAATTGTTCAACACACCTATCTACGTTTGACACGCACCCTTCCGAGTTTAGTTGATCGTCGTTATCTTTCACCTCTAGTTCTGAAATATAATTGCGGCAAACGTTTCTAATTCTATATTTGTTCTTTTCGGTTTCCTTACATTTAATATGTTTACAAATTAATTTCCAAAATGGTTCATTCCAAATGTCCCTGTCCATATTGTTTGGGTCAAACCTGGGCCAAATATGATTTATTGCCCCGACCACAGCTTCTTTTGTAATGTTTTTTTGGCGTGGTTTCGCGTGTTCGTTATCACTTTTGCGTTCTTCGCTAGGAAAAGGAGTTGTTTTAGGTACAAATTTTGGAATATGTCTTGGACTCCATCAACATTAAAGTCAGTCTCGTGTTGCTTCAAATTTAACGGGACTTTTTCAAGATCATACCACGCGGAAATAGTGTTTCTTACAAGGACGACTTTGTTCTAAATGTACCGTATCATAGAAAGATTTGTCGGAAATAGATCGTAGCAAAAGTCCTCCACTTTCTATTGATCTGTTGATTCGTCAAACATATCTTCAATTGTCCAGTAGATATTTTGCCCAACTTCGTCGTTGAAGCTAAATCTTCCGAGCCTCGTCAGCTCTACTAATGGAAAACACCATAAAGTTCTCTTTAAGCGTTCAGTCTCGTGTTGCTTCAAATTTAACGGGAACTTTTCCAGATCATACCACGCGGAAATAATGTTTCTTACAAGGACGACTTTGTTCTAAATGTACCGTATCATAGAAAGATTTGTCGGAAATAGATCGTAGCAAAAGTCCTCCACTTTCTATTGATCTGTTGATTCGTCAAACATATCTTCAATTGTCCAGTAGATATTTTGCCCAACTTTGTCGTTGAAGCTAAATCTTCCGAGCCTCGTCAGCTCTGCTAATGGAAAACACCATAAAGTTCTCTTTAAGCGCTCAGTCTCGTGTTGCTTCAAATTTAACGGCACTTTTCCAAGATCATACCACGCGGAAATAATGTTTCTTACAAGGACGACTTTGTTCTAAATGTACCGTATCATAGAAAGATTTGTCGGAAATAGATCGTAGCAAAAGTCCTCCACTTTCTATTGATCTGTTTAATCGTTAAACATATCTTCAATTGTCCAGTAGATATTTTGCCCAACTTCGTCGTTGAAGCTAAATCTTCCGAGCCTCGTCAGCTCTACTAATGGAAAACACCATAAAGTTCTCTTTAAGCGTTCAGTCTCGTGTTGCTTCAAATTTAACGGCACTTTTCCAAGATCATACCACGCGGAAATAATGTTTCTTACAAGGACGACTTTGTTCTAAATGTACCGTATCATAGAAAGATTTGTCGGAAATAGATCGTAGCAAAAGTCCTCCACTTTCTATTGATCTGTTGATTCGTCAAACATATCTTCAATTGTCCAGTAGATATTTTGCCCAACTTCGTCGTTGAAGCTAAATCTTCCGAGCCTCGTCAGCTCTGCTAATGGAAAACACCATAAAGTTCTCTTTAAGCGTTCAGTCTCGTGTTGCTTCAAATTTAACGGCACTTTTCCAAGATCATACCACGCGGAAATAATGTTTCTTACAAGGACGACTTTGTTCTAAATGTACCGTATCATAGAAAGATTTGTCGGAAATAGATCGTAGCAAAAGTCCTCCACTTTCTATTGATCTTTGTAATCGTCAAACATATCTTCAATTGTCTAGTAGATATTTTGCCCAACTTCGTCGTTGAAGCTAAATCTTCCGAGCCTCGTCAGCTCTGCTAATGGAAAACACCATAAAGTTCTCTTTAAGCGCTCAGTCTCGTGTTGCTTCAAATTTAACGGCACTTTTCCAGGATCATACCACGCGGAAATAATGTTTCTTACCAGGACGGACATATCTACTAAACCGTCCCCTTCATCACAGTTGTTTTAGATTTACAAAACCTCCGATGGCCTGCACCGCTTGCTCGCTGTATTCCCCATCCACTGCCCCCATCGCATTGCTTATTTCGAGTTGATCTGATAAAGCCTTTCCAAAAACACTTTCACTAATTCCCAGAACCAATAATTCTACACTGTTTGTGAACGTTAGGCATTTATTCAAACACTATGAAATAGAGTCCTCTTCGTACCTCTAGATAGATGTATATTGTTTTTCACACCGTCCGATACCAACAACCTCACTCTATTCTCGATGATTGTTTATGGTTAGCGCATCTCATATTACTAGAGACAGCCACTAAAACTCATATTACTAGAGGCAGTCAATAAAACTGAGTTTTTTCTGGATTTGGGAAGCTCATTGAAGCACAACACGAGTTGCACGAACATCCACCATAGTGATTTAAAAATTTTGTCCCTTCCAGGATCATCACACAGATTAGTTTCATCATAGTTCACTATATGGGAACATTTTGAAGTTCACGCTCTAGCTCATCAAAATAAGCATTCACAGTCTCTGGATTAACAGCAGCTCTGGATCGCTTTATATTTTGGCACATTCTTGCAGACAAACTATTACTATGCCGCTTCAAAAATCCATAGACAAAGTCACGACCGGGTAGATTATGTTTGAAGGTTCTCACAACTTTGCCTTGCCTATCAAGAAAGTCTTTACATCCTTAATGTCACAGGATCTATTGGGTATCCCCAATCACCACAAATTTGTAGTCTATTCACTACCAAATTCTCTTCTTCAAAACTCAAGACAGTTTGCCCACCTTTTTTTAAGATTGTCACCTTTTTTTAAATGTCTATACACAACACTGTAATTTACTTCTGATGATGAAGCAGCTTTTCTAAGGCTGACGCCATCCTTTATTAATTGAAGGGCCAATTGAATTTTTTCTGGATCAGGTTTTGAATGACTACTTTTACTTACGTACTTTCGAGGCATCTTACTGCATGAAACTCAAGTGCAGCAGCACCCCTTTTTCACATCTGTGAAAAAACACCTTAGTAAATTAATATTATCTTTACATTAGACATTTACAATAGTTAGTATTAATTACTCCATGTTAGCATGATAAAAATTGGGCAAGAAAAATGCACGGGGTGAATAGAAACAGAAAAATAGTATTTCTATTCACCCCACAGATCAGAAAATCATGTCACTAAGTATATTATTTCTTGTTGTCAAGGAAATGTGCAAGATATGGAAAATTTGAATACATAATTGTAATAATATCATATAGGAAACATAAATAGATAAGTTTATAGGTAAATAAGATAAAAAAGTTTGTACTTACATGTAAAGTTTTGTCTCCATTTAGTTGTTTTCACTGCTGAAACAACATTACTGGCATTGTCTGTCGTTATGGAAGTCACATAGTTGGTCAATCCCCATGCCTGTACTGTCGATTGGAGAGAACTTGCGAGTTTTTCTGAGGTGTGTGATTCCCAAAATGCCTCACATGCCAGTAGTTTTGATTTCATTTCAAAATCTTTATTTACGTAGTGAGCAGTTACAGCTATGAAGCTCTCATTCACACATGATGTCCAACAATCTGTTGTTAGGGCTATTGCAGTTACATTGGATGGACTTAACTGTTTTTTTAAATCTTCTACAGCTGCATTGTAAAACATTGGGAGAAGACTGTCAGCTAGGGTTTTCCGTGATGGTAACGCATACCCAGGACACAGTGCTTTAATTAAGTTTTTAAATTCTTTGTCCTCAACTAGCGAAAACGGATGATATTCTTTCACTATCATTTTTAGTACTGTCTATCTATATATTTTTTCTTCTGCAAAGAGACTGGTCTGAAATTTTCAATAGATGTGTTAAGAGAAGACTGATTTCCCCTAGGCCTGTTTTTATTATTTTTTTGCTGATGGACTTCACCTTGTGCTTCATTAAACTGATCTGGCTCTCTCACACTTGTTTTAATCCGGCCATTAGTAGGCCTACTAGGCACTTCCTCCGTTTGTGGATTTTCTGTCGGTCGAAGTAGCACATCATTTGTATTGGACTTTGAATTTGATTCCAGTGGAACTGTCGGATGTTTTGTTCTCATGTGTCTCGTTAAATTTCCGGTAGACCCACCAGCACAACTTAGTTTGGCAAAACAATATTTACATTTGCCCTTCTTTCCGTCAATTTCATCAAAGTGCAGCCAAATAGTACTTCTTTTTGTAGTCAGATCGACTAAAACTAAAATGAGAAGTAAATTAAAATATTGTAAATTACATATATGTAGCTGTAAAAAAATAAAAATTGATTCTTTCGTGTTAATTATACCGACACATTAAAACATTGTATTGTATATTCCGACATCCAGTGCTCTGAGGAGTTATGTTAGGTTGGTTATTGATATTTTTAACCTATTAATATTATTTTACTAAAGAAACACAACCTAATTTCACTCCAATACATTGTATGAATGTGGTCGGTATAGTATGGAAGTACCTAAAAATTTGTGATTAGTGGTAGCCTTTAAAATTAATTTATGTTTTGGCGTTTGGGGTACTAGACATTTGTTTATGTATGTTTAAACAGAGCAGAAGACCTAAACCCGCTCAATTGCAACTGCTTGCCTAAATGATTTTAAACTGGATTTCAACCCTTTTATATGTCATTTAGCTTCAGGGGCTTGTTGACACAAATTTTGCAGGAAAATGGAGAAAGTAATGGATAAATTGTACATCTGAATGGAAATCAAAATAATAATTATACAAAATTTGTTAAAACTAGCCTGTTTTATAAATAAACGGTACCAGTGGACTGACACACACTTTCTCCCTTAAGTAAATTTAAAAAAGACAATCTGTAATAAAACTCTCATGTTCTACAAAGTTATTCTAAATATCATTTAATAATTAATCGTTCAAATTGTATGGGGGAATCCCCCCCCCGGTAATACCAAGATTTTTTGAGCTGGTTTTGTTCGGTGATTTGACCTTACACTTCATACCAAGTTTCATGGAAAACGGGTGGAAAGTAAGGAAGAAATTGATTTTTTTTATATTCTCCATAAGAATAACATTGGGCGCTTTCAGACAACGTACTGCGTTTATCGTGGAAAGTAAATTTAAATTTTCTCTGGAACTGTTAGTCGTAGACAAATAATTCAAAATACTAATTTGTTTAGTTTTTAAGCTGGTTTCAATGGTATCAGTCAAGTTATACTTTACTTTTATTGTTTTCGCTGAAAATTTAAAAATTTGATTTTTTTGACATTTAAAAGCCCATAACTTTTGAACCGTCATTTTTACAGACATGCGGGTGGTGTCAAATTATTTAGTACTCTGTGCACTATAAACTATCAAATTTTAATCAAAATCGTTAGAGCCGTTTTTGAGAAATTTGGATTTTTCACGTTTTTTAAGGGTTTTTAGGGGTGAACTACCCTTAAAAATCAAAAATTCAAAAAAATGAAAAAAACGCCTGGAGATACGGTGACTATATATATACATGCCAAATTTCATCTAAATCGGACCAACGAGGTAGGCTGTGGCACTGTACACATCCAGACACACACACAGACAGACACACGGACGGACAGACATCACGTCAAAACCCACTTTTTTGGATTCAAGGGGCCCCAAAACGGATATATCCACCCTCAACTCAAATTCGAAAATTTTGACGAAAACAATACTTTCTCCATATACTATGTATAAGGGGAGAAAGTAAAATCAAAGATTTAACACCTACAGACAACAGACCAACTCAACAACATGTAGTACCTTTAATGAAAAATGCCCTTGAAAAATACAAATTTTCAAGTACAGTTAGGTTTGATTTTGAATTACAATTTTTCATTTAAAAACGATCTACAGTTTTTTCTTGTCCTTACATTATAATATCTAATAAAAGGATTAATAGTAAATACTTACCTAAAACACCACGGGAAGAGGTTAAGTGTTCAATTCTTCTGTATTCAGTCACTAAGTCAGTATACTTAAATATGTCGATGACTCTGTCTCTGTGAAGCAGTGTAGTGAATATGAATTGAAGTGAATGAGAGAGATCCACGTCCACGAAGCACAAACGATTGACCGAAATGAAACAAAGGATCGTTCCTTTGTTTCGGTCTTCTCGTGAAGACCGAATGACCAAAATGACCGAAACGGACTAACCTAGGTTGAATTTGTTAAGGCAAGTCATAATCGTACGAATAACAGTATTGGTGGAAATATATATTGAATATTTTTTAGTGAACGATACATCACTGAACGGGTCTTTTGGATCAGTGTGACCCGGATCATTCGTTCACTGAGGTGATTCGTTCAAATTGAACGGGTCTTGACCGAACGACACATCTCTAGTTCGCAGTTTGCTCCGGCCGGAGGTTGCATTAGTGCCGACTGAATCCTGTGTCTCAAGTTCTGACGGAACATACGCACCGATGGATTTCTTTCAAACCTAAAATATGAAATTATTTTATTTTATTGTTGTCTTTCAGTCGTTATGTTGGGTATATTTCTATAAATCGCCAATGTCATAAACGCTAAACCCATAGACATGTGGTCATGGCTAGTTTTGGACGGGTCCTTTATATAGAGTAATTAATTAGTATATAAAATAACTTTGTTGCATAGCTTATCACTCTTACCGCTTTTTATGAAAACTTAGATTCAAACTACTTTATGAAAAAAGGAGTAATATAGCCTAATATTAGAGCATGGTATATACATACCCGCACTTCTGTCTGGCAACCGAGAATTCATTTTCAATCGGGTCCTGGTTTAGACGGCCTGTCATGAGAAACATCGCTCCACCAGATCTCATTTCGTCCCACAATAGTTTAGTGGCAGTCAAGGAATGAACGAGGCTTTCCAAGCACGGCGGACTCTTGACCTCGTTCACCATCTTGAGGGATTTCGCCCACTCTATCCCCGTGTTCAAAGCATTGAGGGGTGTTTTCAAGTGGTTGTCAGTTGACGAAGAAATGGCGCATTTGTAAGGGTTAGGTGTGAATCTACTTTTTGTATTCATCACATCAAAAATGTTATTTATTTGCTGCAGAAAAATAGCCGTGTCGAGAGCTGCTGGAGGTAGCTGACTCGTTTCCACAGCAGTTCTCATCGCAGCACTGACGGACAAACTAAACACTTGGGTCGCCAGCTTTACGGACATCTTTTCAAAACTGTTTGGTTTTAGATGTTTATCTGTTAGTTTCGTGGCTCTCGATTTAACTGCAAGGCAGTCAATATCATATAACATCTGGACATGGGCCCAATCTGCAATGCCAAGACTAGCCTCATCAGTTTCCTGGAACATAAATAAAATACAATTGTTTAAGTTTTACGGCTTTTTACAATAACTATCTGATTCAAATATTTGTGCATAACATTGTCGAACTTAAAAACTCAATTAATAATACGAGCTATCCTAAAGGTATAGGGAATGAATGTTAAAAGCCTAATGAAACAAAATCCGTGTTTTTAATAATACGCGTTTACTGAAATCGAAATAACATACATGCCCAAAAGGAACACCTCAAACAGGCACTTGTTTTTAAAGGAAATGTGTGATTTGTATTAGTGTCAGTGACTGCTCCACTGAACTGACGCTGCGTTGCCAAATTGAGCAATACATGAGCGCATTGTTTTAGCGCCTTGACACCGGTCTTAAAAACACAAATAAACGTTAATTAGTTTTTTTAGTAGTTTTGGCTTTGGTGGGTCAATTAAGGCCTTAAAATAAAGAATTCTAAATCATTTTGGTTTTATATTACAGTGAAAATAACAAAACTACTTGAGATATTTCAGCTGCATAACTTACCATCGGAGCCAATGATGTCAAGTTTTTGCTAAACTGTATTTGTCCAACCAATCTGCCGTTTTTCCTCTTCATTAAATTGTTTCTAATGCATTTGACTACATGTGGAAAATCAAAAATAAAAAATATGTTTTCGTTGTCCAATTGGAAATACGGTACCGAGGAAGATGCATTAAGCATTTTTGCCGCTTTCCGATTCACAGAACTTTGGTCGCAAACGACAGCTCTAACTCTGAGGCCAGTGGATTTTACAGCCTGTACTGTCTTAATTATGATCTTTGTTAATAGTGACGCATCGACCATTTGATTTGTCGCAAAATATGCGATAGGCATCTTCCAACGGTATGTCAGCCCTCTCGCCATAAACAATAAGACATGCGTCGCCGGGTAAGGTTTTCGCCCGTCTTCGCCCAAATCAAGCAAACCTGTAACCACACAAAGGGTTTAGTAATAATATTTTCCATAAATTGAATGCCAAATTTATTCATTTCAAATTTTAGCTTTTAAAATTTTAGCTTTTTTATCAAATTTCGAGTGATGATAGTACTTATGAAAATAAACAAAAAATGTCTTATAAACGTACGTCGAAAGAACCTCTGTTTAACCGCTAGCCACCATTTTGTATTTTTTTGCAAAAATCATTATATCTCTAGAATTATGTAAGGTAAAGACACCAAACTTTGCGCACATCTTTATTGACGAAATATGTATCCCAAAGTATAATTTATTTTGCTTTCATATTTCCACATATTTTTATAGGATACTTTTTGTTTATTGTCATGAGTAATGAATAAAATGAATGTATATTAGGTCCAAATATACTAATTAATTAACTAATAACTAAATAAACGTAAATTAAAAACTGCAATTTGTAAATGACCTTTAACAAACGTTCATCAATTTCTCATAGCCTATATTGTACCTTCAATTACATCCCTCTTTGAATCATAATCAAGAGTGGTTTTTATGCTCATTTAATCGAACATCAGGACTGCTTCTTTCTCCCGCTCAGCCATGTGTTGGACTTACTTTTCTTCCCACCATATTCAGAATTTCGGGGCTACCGCCCGGAGCCATCGTGCTATTGTCGATGAACAAGGTAGAGCGAATCCATCGCTTCTCATTTGTTCGTACAACGCGGGTGATTTGTACCTAAACAATTGAATTTTATTTAATATATACTTACATATCATATATAAAATTAAATTATTTTAAAATATTAGATTTATATATTTTAAAAAAATTTAAATTTACAAATATTTACAGGATTAAAAATTTTTCAAATATATATTTATGGACTTTTTGATTGAATCAGAGCAATGGAAAGTATTTACTACATTATTTATATAGGCTACGACTAATAAATATTTAAAGAAGTCGATTTTTCTATTATAATTGATATTTAGTGGTAGTATGATTATAACAATGTTTGAAAAATGAAACGTAGCAGTTTTTGTAAAGAGATATACCTCATGGCTAAAGCTTGCTGTTTTTCCTCCTCAGTCCACGGCATATTTTTCTGGCCAGAGTGCTGTAACTGCATGTTGAAGAATCGATAAACCTTTTCAGGAAGAATGTCTCTAACAGCAGCCTGTACCATGTCAATATTTACAGTGGGTCGTTTATCGGAAAATCGTTTTAATTTTTGGAGGTATTTCCGTTTTAGCTTCTTACTTGAATCGAGCCTTTTTAAAAGCATTTTTTTCATTAAAGTCACGTGTTTATATGATAATTACAATGTTTATATTATTACGTTTATTATAATAATCAGCTGTTGTATATCTTTCCTATAAAAGCCGTATTACAGTTAGGCTTCGTTTGGGTTTGGATTGGATTTGAAAATTGTGAATTAATCCACTCAGATTTATTTGTTTTATGGGAATGATATTAATATGTTTTATCGTTTCAGTATTGTTGTTCACTATGCAGCGACCCAGAATATACAACCTTTCACAATGAAGCCGTATTGCTATTCGACTTCAGAACATGGCCAATCTTAAAGTTAACATGTGTTTACTGTGAGGCGTTACGAAGTTCGCCGGGTCAGCTAGTTAGTTTATATTGGTCATTGATTTTAATCCCATTTCGAAATCATATCATATTAAAAAGTTATTTTAACGTATAACTAATTATAATAGTGATGTAAATGTTCTAATCTATTAATTATAAAGTAATGCTAAATAATAAATCTGGGTATTGATTTATTTTCTTTGTATTGATTATTTGTTTAGGATTTCAGGTTTACATTTTGGTATGATAATCTTTCTTCTTTAAACTGAATCCTACAACCCGTACAAAGGACGGGCTTACTGCTAGTTTATAATATTGTTAATAATAATGATAATAACTGTTAAATGTTAGAATAGTTGTGTAATATTGTAAATATATACTAGTATAATCGCGTGAAAGTGGGGTTTTAAATGCTCGTTATTTACTTCTCAAGGGGCGGCGCTCGTTTTCAAGCATTTGCAAACCTTCTCTGGAATGTAGAGAATACATGAAATGAGTTTCATTGTAATCAGTTCAGACAAAACTCTAGTTTTATTATATAGATTATTATAACTATGCTAAATAAATTTTCTTAATTTATTTAGTAGACTATTTATTGCCAATTTAAGTTACACATATTTTATTTACTTGAGATTTAAAATTTAAAGTGAAGTATAAACAACAAAATTAAAGTAAGTATAAACAAAATATTAGTAACACAGTTTTAATAAAATATCAAGATGAAATAGGTGCTCAAAGCGTGAGAAACCGCTAATAATGCCACACACAGTATCAACCACTGCACGGACGGACAGTTCATTGAGAGAGGAGGGAAGTGTCAACCTTGGCTGGCGGCCTTTAGGTATAGTCAGTCAATCCGTTCCCAAAATAGATGCTATTGTTTGACAGGGCGTTGCGCAGGTAAGGAGTACAGGCACCGCGTCGCCCCCTCCCCCTCCAACCATAACATGTGAGCCAACTGTTGTGAGTTTATGAATGGGCCGTGGGCCTGTTTTCTTTGCGGAATTTTTGCAACTTTGGAATGGATCAGTAAACCCCTATATTACGAATTTCCTAGATGAAAAGCCCCTATATAACGAAGATAGCCCCTATATAACAAATCCCCCACATTTCCTACCCAGCTTTAGCGAATTTTGCAAACATAAATAGAGTGTACCGGAGTGAATTAGGAAAACGTCTCGACCGGAAATCTCGAGCATCCGGTGTGACTGGTTCAGTAGTTTTGTCGTGTTGTCCGCGCTATGAATAGGCCTAAAAATATTTACATATTACAGTACTGTATGATATAATACATTAAAATATTTTTTTAATTGAACTGTTCTATGTATTTTGATACTTAGGCCTACTGTATGAAGGTTAAATTTAAACGATTTTATGTGTTATCTACTTCCCTGTATTTTAGTCAATTATAATTCCGACGATTGCAAAATGAAATATAAATATTTTTTTTATAATAACAGTATATTTATTTACAATCTGTTACACCAAATTATAACAATAAGTAAATGAGATAAATACGAAATTGACTTTAGTTGTTAGTGACAAACCATTGAATGAACTAACAGTATTATAATTTAGATACAGCTATAATCGATCACTTAGATTTGTAAAATCCCTCTTCAGCCGGTATACCGTCTCACTGTTGTCCATTTTCACAGCTAATAATTTGGATGTTGTTGAGTTTTTTCCATACTTATCACTGAATTTTGAGATTTCTTCACGAACAAAAGGAATTTTGAGATCACGATGAATAACTTGATTTGAAACATACCAAGGGGCTTGAACAATATTCCTAATAGTTTTTGACTGGTATCTTTGATTATGTCAATATTAGTGTTGGAAGCGGTTCCCCATAGCTGGATGCCATATGTCCATGTTGGTTTCAATATTGTTTTATACACTAAAATTTTGTTTTCAACTGATAATTTTGAGTATTTTCCGATGAGCCAATTTAATTTTTAGTTTTTAAATTTAAATTCAGTTTTTTATTCAAATATGATGTCCATAAGTCGACTGTCTGGATACCCTATTTCACAACTTCTACTTGAGGGATTGCAGCATTGTTTAAAAAGACTTGAGGACAGACCTCACGCCTTAGTGTGAAAGTTACATGAGCTGATTTCCTTCGTTAACTTTGATTCTCCATCTCTTGAGCCACTGATATACTGTTTAAGTTTGTTGAAAATATGAAATAGCTAAATGAAAAATATGTAATTAGTTAACTACCAGAGCTATATTGAATTGGTTATAATAACAGCTGTTTAGATTAACTGAATTAATATTAAGACGTACTTATAAGCCTGTCTGAGAACGGTCGTACCTACTACGTCAATTGGAGGTACCATACTATTACCATAAAATATTATTGGATAATCATTATGTATAAAAAATAGAACTCATTAAACAAAATTTTCCGATAAACAATAAACATTTGTTCAAAATCCGTCACCAAAAAGAGAATTTATAAACAGCTGTTTTGAGTTTGTTTGCAATATTTTTATGTAGTACACAGACAGACATTGCTCAATAGTATAGGAGGATAAACTGTTATCCCAGTTTTTATTCTATAAAAAACTATAAACGATAACGAAATACACCCGTTTAATTTCTACATTATTTGTATACTTATATGAACATCGCGGAAACACACTTAATCGGCAACAAAAGTAATGGGTTGTAAAAGTTTTTTATAAGCAATTTATTGTTTTAACGACTATGCACTGCTGTAAATTCTATTACTCAAATGGTCAGAGCCGTTTAGGAGAAGTAAGGTAACTCTACGGTTCTGCCCTCGACGGTGTTCTTGCAACGGTGGCAACTCAATTCCAAACAACATTATATCACAGTGGTAAGGTGAGTTAATTTAAACTAGCGAGAAACAAGTACGTTGGCAGTCAGCGCAACCTAGCAGGAAAGTAGTAAACCTCGTCCGCCATTTGCGACACCAGCGCTGTCTGAGAACGGTAGTACCTACTACGTCAATTTGCGGTACCAAGTACCGTCTTCATCCTTAACATGGGCATGCACTATCTACTTTAGTATCCGTTCATCTATGATAATATAGAAGAAGATACCTTTCAAGAAATAAATTATTAACAAAATATATCATCAAACAATTACAAAAACAAAGGATGAAGAACCTACTAACTTAGAAAAAACTACATCAACTCGAAAGAATTACAATAATTACAACAGATTGACAATACACTCTATACATATAACATGATGTCTTTCTATTCTTACTCTATGTGCACCGGTATATCGATATATCGCCCGAATCGGGCCGACCGACCCCGGTCCCCGACCGCCATCTTTCTTCTTTCTCCTGCTCAGGACCAGGAATTGCACCTTCACCTTTTTAGTTTTTAATAATGGTTAATTATTAATTATATGTTTAATAATTATTATCAGTGCTTAGAATATAATGAGTAATGAAAAACAAATACAATAATAAAATATCAAAACTGTTAACCTTAGTCTGTCCGTTAAATGCGTATCACCAGTGTTAGCATGTTTTGTGAATACTAACCAAATTTCTACAACTAGGTCCAAACCGACTAATTTCTAACCTACACTTTTATTTATAATTGAAATTAATTGTAATGTTTCGTATGGGGTTTAAACAAAATGTATGTGTGTCTCCAATGGTGTTAAATAATGATCGTGAGCATCTTATATTGTGTAAAAAATAGTGCTAATTATGTGCAGATTATATGGATTATGAATTAAATGTAATGGAGGTAAGAACTAGTTGCAGAAAGGACTTAAAAACTTCTCTAGACCTAGGTATATTCTTATTAGGGAAGAAGCTATTACCGTAGGTCTCATGGCAGGACTTAAGCCTGGGACCTTGTTCTTTTTTCGTCTTTAGGTGCCCAGAGTCCAAAAACAATAGTCGTTAAAATTTATATATATACATGTGTGTGTCTGTGAACACGATAACTTTCGTAAAAATGGTCCGATCGAGACCAAATTTAGTAGAGACGTGTATTCCTACAAATGCTTGGACGAGTTCGTCAACCAGACATATCGGTCAATGGGAACGAATAGGTTGGAGGGTTTTGTAACTTACCCCAAAATGTTATTTTTGGCTTTTCACATGTAATTTTTAAAAATTTCAAATTTTATATTTCACTATTGAAATCAGCTTCAAAAACTATACAATTTAGTTCCCTTAAGTTTTATTCTACCTCCAACAGTTACCGAGATATTAAAAAATCTAAACACAGTACGTCTAATCTTAGGAAGGATAAAGAAAAATTAATGTTTCACTTATTAATTAATATTTTTGGATAAAACTTGATATTTAGCTTCATGTGGTTGAGGTCTATCCATTTATGCTTAAAAATCATAGTTTATGTGTTTATCATGGCAGTATACCTGCATACTCTTTTCCCATATTAATCATAAAGGGAATAGGCAAACTCCTTTATTTATGGACAGATGTTGATGAAAGTTGGTATAAATGTTAAATGATAAAAATTATTTATGGTAGAAATGCCTACTTTCAGTGTTCCTCACAGCAGCTAACCTGCACACTCTTTCCCATGTTAATCTTATGGAGAATAGGCAAGTAATTCTCATGTTTATGGACAGATTTTTATAAAACTTGTCATATATTATTATTATTATTAAATTATTGATTTGGAAATTCACTGAGTACGCAGGTCTGCTGCGAAGGGTGTATTTTTTATGTTAGTCCATATATTCTATTACAGATTTACACTCGTTCTTATTAAACATGAGTTATACTTTTAACTGAAATGGCGACCTACCCAGGTAGGTATTTTAAGCCAAGTATGAATGAGGAATGAATGTAGGATGATTGTGGCGCGATCTTGTAGTCTTGTTACTGACTAAGGCCGACATGTTCCTTAGACAGGACTGTTAATTAATAGCCCAACAGCCGATGGCAATATATCCACCTAAAAAATAGTCCATGAGCTTATTTTTAAATTGAACATTATTAGGAATATTTTGTTGCTCCCTGGGTAGAGAATTGATCAATGTTAGTATTTATATTATAAAGTGTATTTTCCATAAGTATTGGAGTGTCTTTGAACATTATAATTTCTAGCCCTTATTTCATAGGCTACTCAAAAACTTCTAGTCTTTCATAATTTTCATTAAAATAATGCCTCTTTACATCTGTAAACTTGCCTAATTCTTCAAATAGCCCTCTTTGTATATTACAAAACAATACACTCACTATCCTATCTAAAGTGTTTGTTACATTTTGACATGGATGTCTTAGCTCTTGGGGGGGTGGGTGTTAGCAATTAGTAAGATGAAAATTTGAAACATAAGAACAGCTGTTCAAGTGAACTGAAAACATTCTCTTTAGACAATATATCCATGATCTCCTATTTTCCACTGGGAAGTAAATACAAACATTTTTAACTAGTTTTAAGATTATTCCGGCATTGAATAATACAAATGAATCCCATAGGCAAAAAATGTTTGTATTTATGTACTTACCTGTAGGAAATAGGTTAGATCATGTATATGTCTAAAGGAAATGGTCTCAGTTCATCTAAACAGCTGTTCTTATTATTTCATATTCAAAAACAATACAATAGCTCTTTTAGTTTCTCTGGAAACCTGTTACATGCTTTCCATCTTGAAAATCGCCAACACCCCCCCCCCCGCAGAACTAATACATATCCATGTCAATAACTCTGCAGCAAAGAGAAATATACTAAGTACATTAGTAGTTCCTTTTAATACATATAGAAAATTAGTTCTTAATTTTTCACATTTAAACCACATGCCTCTTAATATATGGCTTATTTTTGTAATGTGAGTCTTCATGTTACTGCCCAAATGTATACCTAAATGTTTTATACTTTAACTAAGTTCAAACCCTTTACAGTTACAATTAGGCCTATTTGTATTGGCCCTACTTAGACAATTTTTACTATGACACAACATTTTACAAAATGAGTTACTATTAGCGAATTTCCCATAGGGAAGAAGCTATTACCGTAGGTCTCATGGTAAGACTTAAGCCCGGGACCATGTTATTTTTTCGTCTTTAGGTGCCCAGAGTCCAAAAACAATAGTCGTTAAAATTTTTATATATGTGTCTGTTAACACGATAACTCTCGTAAAAATGGTCCGATCAAGACCAAATTTGGTAGAGACGTGTATTCCTACAAATGCTCGGACGAGTTCGTAAACCAGACATATCGGTCAATGGGAACGGGTAGTTTGGGGGGGTTGTGTACCCCAAAATGGGGGTTTTTGCGTTTTTCACGTGTAATTTTAAAAAAATTTCTAATTTTATATTTCACCATTGGAATCAGCTTAAAAAACTACACAATTAAGCTCCTTAAAGTTTTTCTCTATCTCCAACGGTTACCGAGATATTAAAAAATCTAAACACAGTACGTTGTATTGGGGGGCTCCAATGTTAATCTTATGGAGGATAGGGAAAAATTAATATTTCCCATATTAATCAATATTTTTTTATGAAACTTGATATTTAGCTTCATGTGATTGAGATCTATCCTTTTATGCTTAAAAATCATAGTTTATGTGTTTATCATGGCAGCAAACCTGCATACTCTTTTCCCATATTAATCATATAGGAATTAGGCAAACTCCTTTATTTATGGACAGATGTTGATGAAAGTTGATATAAATGCTCAAAAAAATTAATTGTTTACGCTAGAAACACCTACTTTCAGCGTTCCTCACAGCAGCAAACCTGTATACTCTTTCCCATGTTAATCAACAGAGAGTAGGCAAATAATACTCATATTTATTGACAGATAATGATCAAACTAGTCATATATTATTATTATTATGTTATTGATTTTGAAATTCGCTGAGTACGCAGGTCTGCTGCGACGGGGGTATCCACTAACACTCTAGGATTTTAAAAATGTTATGGCTTTTGTTTTCTGTGCATTAACTTTTATTGAATTATTGAAAAATATTTAAATATTCAATTTAAGTCATGTTACAGAAGTATAATTCCAGTTGCTTAATCAGTGTGAACCAAATACAGTATATTTTCATCAGCATATTGCTTTATATTACCATTAAGTCTCATACTGGCAAGATCATTGACATAGGCCTTTGTTAAATAATAGATAGAATACTGTCTTGAATTAAACCACAGACTTTCCCATATTGACTGCCGATAGAGTTTCCCACTAAAACTGCTATTATTTTGTTTTTAAAATAGTCCTCAAAAGGATTATATAACTTGTCTCTGATTCCAACACCCCTTAGTTCCTCTAAAAGAGTAGGCCTACCTGTCTTCCACTGTAGGCTGTTTCATTTTGTTGGTAAATTGATTTATAATACCCCACCAGTATACATATACTTGTGATTTTTATGTTACTTCATAGAAAGAAACAACTATACTAGGATTAAAATCAATAGAAGCTTCAAGGTCAAATTTAAATAAAGTCATATGGTTTACATAAACACAATTTCATTGAATTCTGACTGTTGTTTGTTTTTCCAAACATGTTTGTTGTATGTAAACCGCTATACATATACCCCGCTAGCGCAAAAAGAATAATGCGTCAGCGCCGAGCCAGATCGTCTGTTGAGGCTCTATGATGAGTTGAGACAACAACTATACTGCACACCTGTACTGTGCTTGAATCATTGTCGGCAAGGGTAGTGACCCAGCTGGTTAATCCCTTACACTGTCTTCTGCATTCCAATGCTACTGTTTCATTTCAGTTCAGTATGGTGCGTGGTACAGTGAACTGAAGTTATTGCCGATTTCGAGTGCAATGCCTACTATTGCTTTACTGTTTAGTACCTGGTGACCGAGCTTTGCTCGTATAGAATAAGACATTTATTATAAAAATTAATTAGAAATATTAAAACACATCTATTACTCAATGATGAAAACATTTATGTGGATGGAACTCGCGGCCTATAGTTCTTGAGGCCGACATGCTACAACTCGGCTACGACGTTAGTCAATTGAGCGATGTCGTTTAACGTTTTTTAGCCAAAGCTGATCATTTACTGTTTAATGTTCCATACCGTTATTATTAGCCTGTGATCAATTGATTTTGTTATAAACGGAATGAGGATTGAAAAGCAAAAGAGAAATTTAATTCACATCAATTAATTGGTTTGTTACAGGGGCTTCAAGCAATACAACGAATACGTTTTCTATCAAAACACGGAAGATTTTGGAAATACTTTTTTCTGCTTTTATTTCGCACAGCTATGTTATCCTTAAGTTTTTACAAATTGTTTAGTAACCTGATAATTTAGCATTTATTTAATTCATAAAATAAATATTAATGCATAACCTCTATATTGTTCCCTTCAGTCTTCAATCAAGAACTGTCAAACGGCTATAAACAGCTGTTTTGGTTTGTATTGTTTACATTTTATTCTCCATAAGCGTAATGTTAAATTTTTAGATTTTAAACTTAATATTACAGTAAAACACGAATTTTCCTGGTCATTAGACCTATCTAGAACTTATTTTCTACTCGGAAATTAGTTATTTCCAAAATTTAAAGAAATTCCTCGGTGCCGTTTTCGAGATCCGTGTGCAAATATATATATATATATATATATATATACAAACCTTGCTCGTAATATAGTATTGGATTGTTGACAGTGCTGTTTTTACGTAGTGCATGCTCTTCTGTTATGGCTGAGAAACGGAAACGTGTAGTTTCGGGACTCGACAATAAACAATTAATTATTAAACGCTGGTGCTTCTTCTCGGGAAAATTATAAAATAATTTACCACCTGAAAAGCTCGCCAGGGAAAGAAACAAAAGAAAATGACGAATTATTTTAAAAACTAAATACCGGTAACGGAAGTTTTGAGAGTAAAAGTACGTACATGTGCAGTTGATATTTCATTGTTTTCTTAATAAAGTATTTATCACTTGAACTGCGCCGTTGAATAGCGCCGTTATAAAATGCAAAGCTGTAAATTGCGATGTTGCCACGCCAAACACTGTCTAGGTGCTAAGTTGGATCGACGCTATTATTATATCTGTTATCCGTCTATTCGGTTATCCATCATGGTCCCGGTCCCGAGGGTGGCGGTTAATTGAGGTTCTACTGTAATCGAAAAATTACGTGAAAGATGTGGGGTATTATAAATCAATTTACCAACGAAATGAAACGGCCTACAGTGGAAGACGTAATAAAACACAATTTTTCAGTAACCGACACAGAAGAAACAAATCAAATTACAGAAAAATTTCCATATATATGAAAGGCTTTTGACTAAGTAAATTTTGATAGGTAGGCCTACTCTTTTAGAAGAACTAAAGGGTAAATAAATTAGCTAAATCCTTGGTTTAGTAAGATTAATTGAACGTAAAATTATTTATATGGAAGCTAGTAAAAAGAGATAAACATAACATGAAACTAAAAGAACAAGTCTTAAGGATCATTGTTCTTTATCCTGTATAAAGAACAAGAACATCATTAATAATGTATAGTCAAAGGTTCCAGTCACCACCAGTCTCTTTCTTTGTCAGTCGGTCTTCCAGTTTCAGAGCCGTTCGTCTTGGACGGTTTTCAGATGCCATGCATCGAATCTGTTTATTTCGTTGCGGTAATACCAATTGACTCTGCTAATCCATCAGTAGTAATCACAAATAGATCTTACCTTTAAGTAAATTTGCGTTACCGTGTAGTTAAATTCTTTTCAGTGAGTGGATCAGTTTATTCGCGAGGTTAGAGTTTTTTACTCAGTGAGTTTTAGGTTAGAACCACCAAGTGAAGCCAACTGTAGAAGGAGTTATCGATCGATTCCAGTCGCAACCCTCCACACTCAGAGAGTTCCAACTTTGAAGGATTGGAGGGATGGTCATCAATACGGAACAGATCGAGAACCACAATCACAATCCACAACCTAGTTTTCGAGTACTTCCAGTGACACATGAATGTGCGTGTAGACTGTATTATAGAAATTACCCTTGAAGAATGCTCCCAGTTGAAGGTTACTTGAGAGTTTTTAGTGTATGATTTGTGAACTCTGAACAGTAAGATTAATTGTATTAAATTAAAAAGATTAGAATATATTTACATGAGTGGAAATTAGCAAAATTTTTAGATTAAATATAATTCTTCAATTGACTTTTTTAAATATGGCGAATCCAAGGTTCAATTTTAAGACTAGTTTTATTTATTTGAGTGATAGGCCAACTTTCCTAATGTTGGGAAATAGAGGTATAAACCATTTTTCAAAACCATAAAGGGCTCTTAACACAACAATTAAAATGAATTATAAATTTGGTAAATATATCTATTGTATATTTGGCAAATATATCTAGCCAGATATATTTACCATCATTTCAATGGCTTAACTTGGTATGTAGGTAACCGGCAATATCCATTTTATATATAGGATTATGTCATGTATATTTTATATATATATGTGTGATTATGTATATAAGACTTATGTTAATATACTAAAATCTATTAGCATAAAGTATGAAAACTTTTCTGTAATTAATGCCAAAACGACTCGCTATGCTCTTCATGCGCAGTTGAGGTTGTAGGTAGTCCCATTACATTTTATAAATTATCTGTGATTTTAAATGAACCGACTTCACACACCATTCTTTCTATGCACAGTCGAGGTCTTAGGTTTCCAACTAAACATTTAATACATTTTATTTTATGCAATTTTAACCAAAAAGACTTCACGTGCAATGCTTGTCATGCATGCACAGTTTGAGGTTGTTAGACAGCCTTCTTGAATTTCATTTTTTACTATTTTATGTTATTATAAACAAAACGACTTCATGCGCAATGCTTGTCATGCTTATTTAAAGTGGTAGGATGACCCCTTACATTTTATAAATTATCTGTAATTTAAAAAAAAAATTTTAAATTAAAATTAAAATTATTTGTATGCATTGACTTCACGTGCAATGCTCTTATCTTGTGAAGTTGGAAGTTTCAGGAAGCTTTTGTGAATCAAATTTATGTAACTAATTTGTTTAATTTGAAGCAAAACTACTTCACCCGCAATGCTTGTCATGTGCAGTTAAGGTTGTAGATAGCCTTCTTTAATTTTATTTTTTTACTATTTTATGTTATTATGAGTAAAACAACTTAACGCACAATGCTTGTCATGGGAAGTTTAAATGGTAGGATGTCCCCTTACATTTTATAAATTATCTGTAATTTAAACCAAACAGACTTCACGTGCAATGCTTGTCTCTTGTGAAGTTGAAAGTTTCAGTTAGCCTTCTTGAATCCATTTTATGTAACTAATTTGTTAAATTTGATCCAAAACTACACGCTCAGTCATGCGCAGTTGAGGTTGTAGATAGCCTTCTTGAATTTCATTTTTTTTTTACTATTTTATGTAATTGTAACAAAAACAACTTCATGCGCAATGCTTGTCATGTGCAGTTGAGGTTGTAGGTTGTCCCCTTACATTTTATAAATTGATAAATTATCTGTAATTTAAACCAAACCGACTTCACGCGTAATGCTTGTCATGTGCAGTTTGAGGTTGAAGATAACCTTTTTGAATTTCAACTTTTTTACTATTTTATGTAAATTTAACCAAAACGACTTCACACGCAATGCTTGTCATGCACAGTTTGAGGTTGTAGATAGCCTTTTTGTATTCCATTTTTAACTATTTTCTGTAAATATAACCTAAATGACTTCAAGTGCAATGCTTGTCATGCACAGTTGAGGTTGTAGATAGCCTTTTGTATTCCATTTTTAACTATTTTCTGTAATTATAACCAAACTTACGTGCAATGCTTGTCATGCACAGTTTGAGGTTGTAGATAGCCTTTTTGAATTGCATTTTTAACTATCTTATGTAATTATAACCAAAATGACTTCACGTCCAATGCTTGTCATGCACTGTTTGAGGTTGTAGATAGCATTTTTAAATTTCATTTTTAACTATTTTCTGTAATTATAACCATAACGACTTTACGTGCAATGCTTGTCATGCACAGTTTGAGGTTGTAGATAGCCTTTTAAATTTCATTTTTAACTATTTTCTGTAATTATAACCAAAATGACTTAACGTGCAATGCTTGTCATGCACAGTTTGAGGTTGTAGATAGCCTTTTAAATTTTATTTTTTAACTATTTTCTGTAATTATAACCAAATTGACTTCATGTGCCATGCTTGTCATGCGCAGTTTGAGGTTGTAGATAGCCTTTTTGAATCTCATTATTTACTATTTCATGTAATTATAACCAAAACGACTTCACGTGCAATGCTTGTCATGCACAGTTTGAGGTTGTAGATAGCCTTTTTGTATTCCATTTTTAACTATTTTCTGTAATTATAACCAAAACGACTTCACGTGCAATGCTTGTCATGCACAGTTTGAGGTTGTAGATAGCCTTTTTGAATTGCATTTTTAACTATTTTCTGTAATTATAACCAAAATGACTTAACGTGCAATGCTTGTCATGCACAGTTTGAGGTTGTAGATAGCCTTTTAAATTTTATTTTTTAACTATTTTCTGTAATTATAACCAAATTGACTTCACGTGCAATGCTTGTCATGCACAGTTTGAGGTTGTAGATAGTTTTTTATTTCCATTTTAACTATTATTAAACACCATATTTCAATATTTGATGCACAGTTTAAATTTTAGATATATTTTTTTAATTTTTTAAATTTATCATAAAAGTTGTGTGATGTAGCAAAAAGCTACTTTTATTAATTTTATTAACTATTTTCTGTAATATTTGAATTTTTAACTATTTTGAGTTTATTGCAATATCACCATAAATTCATTTTAACTATTTTGTAATTTAACCACTTTTGTAATAACCAAAAAGATGTTTCTCAGACAGATGTTTGAAGTTTTACAGTTTTTTTAGATTTAACCTTCATGCTTGCTTTTTTTTTTATGATTTTTTTATTTCTGTAAATTTTAAAAACATTTTCAATTAAACCATTTCTGCACTTTGTTTATAGAAACAATATAGTTTTTTAATAATTTATTGTAAAACAAACATCCACTCATTCAATGTTTTTATGTTAGCGCATTTTTTATAGCCTATGTTTTTTAACTATTTTCTGTAATTATAACCAAATTGCCTTCATGTGCCATGCTTGTCATGCACAGTTTGAGGTTGTAGATAGCCTTTTGTATTTTATTTTTAACTATTTTCTGTAATTATAACCAAAATGACTTCACGTGCAATGCTTGTCATGCACAGTTTGAGGTTGTAGATAGCCTTTTTAAATTTCATTTTTAACTATTTTCTGTAATTATAACCAAAACGACTTCACGCGTAATACTTGTCATGCGCAGTTTGAGGTTGTAGGCAGTTTTTTGGAATTTAACTATTATATGTAATTATAACCAAATAACTTCACGTGCAATGCTTGTCATGCACAGTTTGAGGTTGTAGATAGCCTTTTTGTATTCCATTTTTAACTATTTTCTGTAATTATAACCAAAACGACTTCACGTGCAATGCTTGTCATGCACAGTTTGAGGTTGTAGATAGCCTTTTTGTATTCCATTTTTAACTATTTTCTGTAATTATAACCTAAATGACTTCACGTGCAATGCTTGTCATGCACAGTTTGAGGTTGTAGATAGCCTTTTTGTATTCCATTTTTAACTATTTTCTGTAATTATAACCAAAACGACTTCACGTGCCATGCTTGTCATGCACAGTTTGAGGTTGTAGATTGCCTCTTTATACTCCATTTTTAACTATTTTTTAATTATAACCTAAATGACTTCACGTGCAATGCTTGTCATGCACAGTTTGAGGTTGTAGATAGTCTTTTTGAATTGCATTTTTAACTATTTTCTGTAATTATAACCAAAATGACTTAACGTGCAATGCTTGTCATGCACAGTTTGAGGTTGTAGATAGCCTTTTAAATTTTATTTTTTAACTATTTTCTGTAATTATAACCAAATTGACTTCATGTGCCATGCTTGTCATGCACAGTTTGAGGTTGTAGATAGCCTTTTAAATTTCATTTTTAACTATTTTCTGTAATTATAACCAAAACGACTTCACGTGCAATGCTTGTCATGCACAGTTTGAGGTTGTAGATAGCCTTTTTGAATCTCATTATTTACTATTTTCTGTAATTATAACCAAAACGACTTCACGTGCAATGCTTGTCATGCACAGTTTGAGGTTGTAGATAGCCTTTTAAATTTTATTTTTTAACTATTTTCTGTAATTATAACCAAATTGACTTCACGTGCAATGCTTGTCATGCACAGTTTGAGGTTGTAGATAGCCTTTATGTATTCCATTTTTAACTATTTTCTGTAATTATAACCTAAATGACTTAACGTGCCATGCTTGTCATGCACAGTTTGAGGTTGTAGATAGCCTTTTTATATTCCATTTTAACTATTTTTTTGTAATTATAACCAAAACGACTTCACGTGCAATGCTTGTCATGCACAGTTTGAGGTTGTAGATAGCCTTTTGTATTCCATTTTTAACTATTTTCTGTAATTATAACCAAAACGACTTCACGTGCAATGCTTGTCATGCACAGTTTGAGGTTGTAGATAGCCCTTTTGAATTTCATTTTTTACTATTTTCTTAATTATAACAAAACGACTTCACGTGCAATGCTTGTCATGCACAGTTTGAGGTTGTAGATAGGTTTTAATTATTTTTTAACTATTTTCTGTAATTATAACCAAATTGACTTCACGTGCAATGCTTGTCATGCACAGTTTGAGGTTGTAGATAGCCTTTTGTATTCCATTTTTAACTATTTTCTGTAATTATAACCAATTTAATTTTGGCGGCGAATGCCAAAACTATGTAATACAAAAGTGGCGGGGTTCACAGATGTCCCATTTTTATTTTTTTTCTGTCTTTACTCTTCTGCGTCTAGACGTGCAATGCTTATGTTTTCTGATGTTATTTATCCATGACTGTATTTCGACACTGTGCGATGCGATTATGCTGCCATTCATGCATACTTTTAGATCACTGCGATGTTGATAGCACATCCAAAAATGGCCAAAAATATCTTATTATTTATCTAACTTTATCTCCTTTGTTAAAAACGATGTAAAATTTCACGCCACGCTTGCATCTATGTCGTTTTGCGTGATTATATCAGAATAATGGGAGAAAGGCCGAACAATTGCAACTGCTTAACCTTGGATCGTTTCTCAGTCCAGATTTTTTGTAAAAATGCAACATATTTTCCAAGTGTTATGTATGTTACTGTCTATGACAAGTATAATTCCTTTTCTATTCATTGAATTTAGATTATTACGTGCTAAATTGATCATAAAAGAACTTAAAAATTTTTTAGAACTTTAAAAAATTTTTATTGAGTTTAGAATAATATGTGAGAAATTTTCTTTTTATAGCCTTTTTTTATAATTAAAATGATTTGAGAATATAGTGAAAAAAATAATTACAATTAGTTTTTTTTTTGTATTTTAACATAATTTCTGTCTTCTTATAACTCAAACAACTGAATTGTCATGTTTTATTTAGATATAGAGAGATATAAATATTTTTACTATTAAAATATACCAAAAGATATGAATGTCATAAAAATATGAGTAAACTTAAAACGTCTATTCCAAATTTCATATTAGTGTCAGGCCTTAGTATTTTAACATTTAATGAGATAACCAAAAAATATGAGTTGTAATATAGAGAAAATAATGTATGAGATAATAAATGTAGAGAAAAATTCAAACGCTTTTCATTTTATTTTTTGTTCCATAATTACAGTATCTTCTTCACTACACCTGAAACAAATGAGTTGCTTTTTTGAATTTTCCTTGCATATGTACATTTATTTCAAGAACATGATTTTTTTAACAGCATTTTTTTTTTATAGCTTCACTAGAAAGTAGCTTGTCCTCAGTCTCTTGTACTGCTAATTAAACAGATATGTAGCAAGCTTATTTGAGCTCTTTTCAAGATAATCATAAACTCAAGATGACCACTCAATAAACCCATAGCAAGATTTTTCTGAAAAATTCTTCTTCTTGGAGCCTCTTCTGGATGGATGAATGAAAGAAGAACTCTGCTATTTATACTGGCAATATTCATCAGTACATAGAAAATGGCTTGAGGCCATCGCCTTGTTACACGAGACACTGAATAAGCAGCGCACATTTTGTCACACGTGTCCACTCCACCTTTGGTCAAGTTATAATCTAGAATAATATCTGGTTTACCAGTAAATGGATCAATTGATTTTGAGTCATGCATGGACGAAACTAGAATGACTGCTTTATTGACCCTTTAATACATACTATTTTTGTAATTAAAACCAAATCTGATGTGCACATTGCGGCATGCACATGATAGTGGCGTCACAGATGTCCCATCTACTCGTCTCTTTACTCTTCTGCGTCTAGACGGTTGAGCCGAATGAGCTTGACTGTTTTGGGCTGATGTCGATGTGGTCGCAGGCGGATGACTGTGATGGGGATTGACGACACTGTGCGATGTCGAGGCTCGCGATGCTGCCGACGTGATCACTGGCATCGATGCTTGTCGTAGATCACTGCGATGTTGATCACCCCCACTCCGCACAGCCAAAAGATGGCCAAAAATAATCTTATCTAGGGTTCGGGTATCGTTCACTTCCTGATCTAGCGTCGTGTTGTTGAAAAACGATGTAAAATTTTCCACTCGCGCTTCATCTATGTCGTTTTGCGTGATTATATCGGAATAATGGGAGAAAGGCCGAACAATTGCAACTGGCTTAATCATTTTGTTCATTTATAACCACAAAAATAAAATCTGCATGATTAAAACAACAACGACTTCGGATGGCGCTGGTGATCGACTACAAGCATCCTCTACTTTGATTAACATTATTTTTACTAAAGTGTTCCGATTGAGCTTCAAGCTTGCTAAGAGACATTGACCTAATATTTCTACTATCGATTAAACAGGCAAACTCTTCGTATTGTTGATTCATCTACATATTTTCTGTAATTAACATGATCTTCCTTATCTATTATTCCATCGCAATTTTCAAGATAACGTTATTTTCTTACTTTTAAAAATTACTTTTATCTTCATTTCTTCGTATTTCCCTACGTTAATTAATGCTGCCATAAGCAGGAGAATTCTTTTTATCAATCGTTTTGCCACGTTCAGTTGTGCCAGGTCTCTCAAGATCATGTCATAAAATGGCTACAACATAAATGTACTGTAACTAATTGAAACAACCATGGTACAATTAGTTTGATTTAGTTTTTAGTTTTAACTACTGTAACTACAATCCCGTCTACTTATATTTATATATAAAATATCTTATATTTTTTGTATAAAACAAATTTTTTCGTCGTATTTTTCCACTTGACATTACTGCTTCGAGCTGTTGCCTACTGAACATAGAAACTTTCAAAGGATAAGATATGAATGAATTTAACATACTTATCCTTTTTACCCTCCTGTAGTAACAGTAAATATAAATCAATAAAATCGTCTTTATCTTTGTCTTTTAATTGACCTGCTTCGGATTTAGCCTTCTGGTACACGTCGATCGATTTTACATCACTGCAATTTAAGAAATTTTTCACGGTTATTTCATCAATATCTTTTATTTTCTCTGTCCTATATGCCAGTGGTTTTGTTTTAACTAGTTTTTTTTGTACTACGATTCGTTCATAATGTCGTAGTTGCGTAGTCTTTGGCGTTGTATGTTTAAAATTCCTCTCGAAAATACCCTGAGTTCAACTGATTTATCCGACTTTCCAAACAGCATGAATACGAATTCTTTGCAGTTGTCGAATTTGCATTTTCCGTAGTAAGCAATCCTGGGGTTTGTATTGCCGAATTTTACTATTTTTACATTTATAAAAACTTACGTTTTTCATTTGTCCTATGTTTTGAAATTTATAGCGTATTCAGAGAAAATTGCTGCAGCTTTTTTAATATACAATATTTTAGCCATTTCAAATCACATATTTGGTGAGATTTTTCGATTTTTTAATCAGACGAGGAAATTAAATACCCAAACATCGTACCATTTGCATGTAAATGAATTATCAATTTTCTTAACGGTTCCTTTTGAATTACAAGCTGTTTTTGAAGATACAATTTTTTAAATAAATATGTCGTCGTCGTTTGTGACTGTGCAAAAATGTCCTCAACAGTAAATCTCTTCTCTTAAACTTTGGTACAATCGCTTTGAATCTTTTTCTCACTGTTTACTTTCAGTTTCTCTGATGGCGCGTTAAGAGGTTCTCTGAATTGTCATCGAATTCATTGAATACAAATAATCATTCACATAAACGTCTTTTCTAAATATTGCCGGATATTGACAATGAATTAGCAATCCTCAGAAAGCATTCAACATTTTCTAGGTAATCGTCCATAATTTCTTCAACTGGTGCTGAGGATCTTTACATATTTTAAGTTCTGCAACGTTAACATTACATTGTTTCTCAAATTCGGGTTCGGTAAACTGATCAATTGTTCAACACACCTATCTATTATGACACGCACTTTTTCGAGTTTAGTTGATCGTCGTATCTTTCACCTCTAGTTCTGAAATATAATTGCGGCAAACATTTCTAATTCTATATTTTCTTTTCGGTTCCTTACATTTAATATTTTACTTAATTTCCAAAATGGTTCATTCCAAATGTCCCTGTCCATATTGTTGTCAAACCTGGGCCAAATATATTTATTGCTAACCACAGCTTCTTTGTAATGTTTTTTTTGCGTGGTTCGCGTGTTCGTTATCACTTTTGCGTTCTTCGCTAGAAAAGGAGTTGTTTTAGGTACAAATTTGGAATATGTCTTGGACTCCATCACATTAAAGTCAGTCTCGTGTTGCTACAAATTTAACGGGACTTTTCCAAGATCATTCCACGCGGAGATAGTGTTTCTTACAAGGACGACTTTGTTCTAAATGTACCGTATCATAGAAAGATTTGTCGGAAATAGATCGTAGCAAAAGTCCTCCACTTTCTATTGATCTGTTGAATCGTCAAACATATCTTCAATTGTCTAGTAGATATTTTGCCCAACTTCGTCGTTGAAGCTAAATCTTCCGAGCCTCGTCAGCTCTGCTAATGGAAAACACCATAAAGTTCTCTTTAAGCGCTCAGTCTCGTGTTGCTTCAAATTTAACGGCACTTTTCCAAGATCATACCACGCGGAAATAGTGTTTCTTACAAGGACGACTTTGTTCTAAATGTACCGTATCATAGAAAGATTTGTCGGAAATAGATCGTAGCAAAAGTCCTCCACTTTCTATTGATCTGTTGAATCGTCAAACATATCTTCAATTGTCTAGTAGATATTTTGCCCAACTTCGTCGTTGAAGCTAAATCTTCCGAGCCTCGTCAGCTCTGCTAATGGAAAACACCATAAAGTTCTCTTTAAGCGCTCAGTCTCGTGTTGCTTCAAATTTAACGGCACTTTTCCAAGATCATACCACGCGGAAATAATGTTTCTTACCAGGACAGACATATCTTTGAACCGTCCTCTTCATCACAGTTGTTTTAGATTTACAAAACCTCCGATGGCCTGCACCGCTTGCTCGCTGTATTTCCCTTCCACTGCCCCCATCGCATTGCTTATATCGAGTTGATCTGATAAAACCTTTCCAAAAACACTTTCTCTAATTCCCAGAACCAATAATTCTACACTGTTTGTGGACGTTAGGCATTTATTCAAACACTATGAAATAGAGTCCTCTTCGTACCTCTAGATGGATGTATATTGTTTTTCACGAATTGTGGATAGTTGTGAGAGATGGCGGTGGTTGTGGTGTTCTCTTGTGTGGATTAACGTCCGCACTATTGAATACTACGTTAATCCACAAAGACCATCCTCATAATTAGACCAATTCGTAATTCAGAGGGTGTGGTTCGGATTCCACGTTAAACTGTAGGTCCCTTATTTGCCATCGGCTGTTGGGCTATTAATTAACAGTCCTGTCTAAGGAATATGTCGGCCTTAGTCAGTAACAAGACTACAAGATCGCGCCACAATCATCCTACATTCATTCCTCATTCATACTTGGCTTAAAATACCTACCTGGGTAGGTTGCCATTTCAGAAAAAAAAAGAAAACCGAGTTAGCATTGCAAATACCTGATGGGTGTTATGGCAGAATAGCACCTAGATCCGGCCTTGCACTTAAATATTGTATTGATGTAGGAGCAGGTGTTATTGACAGAGACTATGTGGGGAATGTAGGTGTTGTACTTTTTAACCATTCCAATCGGGACTATTATTTTAAAAGAGGAGATCGCATTGCTCAAATCATATGTGAAAAGATTTTGTATCCAGAACTATACGAGGTCAAAAACTTAGGTAATAGCAGCAGAGGTAGTGAAGGGTTCGGCTCAACTGGAATGTAATCAGGTTCAACTCTCGCAAATAAATTAGTAGCTGTTGTAGTTTGATGACTAATCTGTTTATTTTTTTAGACTAAGCAATATTATTTTCATGAATAAATATATGTATAGTAAAACAGTTATTATGTGATTGCCAGGTGTAGTAATGGATCAGCCAGGAACGAGCGGTGCAGACGCTAGTGTCATGGAAATCAATGAGGACAGAGCCAGTGAATGTTCTAATCATGATGTCAGTTCAATGGTGAGGCTAATACAAATTTTTGAAAATTTGGTTTTGTTGGGGCTATGTTCTCTAGAAAAATGGGACATAACCCTATCAGGGCTAAAAATACACCCAGACGTAGTGTCGGACAGCCAGTTATTTAACTTGTTCGTGGCATTAAACCAAATTTACCAATCATTTTCTGCAAAAGTGTATGAAAAGGTTGATTCCCAAGAGAAAATACCATTTGTACATAAAAACGAAATGACATTCAACGAGGTCATGGCGATGTCTGGCTTCATTTTCAAAAAAAAGATATGGAAGGACCGCTCGTTTCCGGTTGATTCTGTCAACAAACTAATGAGTTTAGTTGGCCGATTCATCCGTAAGGATGAATCCAAAACGCCAAATGAAAACAAAAAACGAAAAAATTCTCAAAAAAAGTCACACAAAAAATCTCAAAAGAAAATTAAATTAGATCCGTACGAGTCAGACAGCTCCAGTTCGTCATCGTCGTCGTCATCATCATCATCCTCTTCCTCCTCATCAGCCTCCTCTTCTTCATCCGCCAAATCAGATATTGATTCAAAATTTGATCATTTATTTCCAACCAAAAATAAACATTCGCCTGTCATTAAACAAATTTTTCAAACAAAAAAGCATAAAATAACAAAAAAGATGGTTACGCCTGGAGAACGTGGACGATTCATGATTAAAATTGAAATCACCGATGTCAAAGATTTGAAAAAATGCACCCCAAAAACGTATTGGACACAAGTGTGTAAAAAGGCGGTTTTTTTGACAGGAGAGAAAGAAGACTTGTATAAGAGAGTTGGCGAAATTATGTTAACGGTAGGAGAGAACATTAAGGCGGTGAAAGGAGTAGAGATGGATGTATTCAAAATTAAAAAAAGAAAAGATAATTATTAGAATTGTTATAGTTTATAAGGTTGTAGTTAAATGGGTTATTTTGTTTCATTTCAGGGCTCATAATTCATGAAGATAATCTTACATGATCAAGTTAAATATCGGTATTTTATTTGTATCTCTACAATATGGAAATTGATGTTGCTGAAGAAATATATGACGTTTTAAGAGCTCGATCCAGATTTTCCCGTGAGTGCGGAACTGCTTTTGATGAATTGGTGGAAATCAATAATGCATTTCGAGGAAACCTCAAGACATTTTATTTGAAAAATGGTAACGAAAATATTAAAGATCTTTGTTTTTTATTAACAACACATAAAATTAAAATTAAAAACCTAATTCAAAATCTTTTGGCAGAATATGGAGCTTTAAAATTCAATATTATTACCGAGTGCATTTACACAAAACCATTAACCGATGAGGCGCGGATTAGAACATTTAAAACCTCTAACCGGACTGTATACGAATCTTCAAACATTAGCAATATTTTGGGAGATATGTTCGAAGGGTTGTGCCGTGAAAATAGTGAGTACGAGGGAAAAGGAAGTGGGTGGACACTCTACAGCGTTGACGGGCTGATGATTCGCTTTTCAAGATACCGACCATTACGGGGGAGTTCTTTTTTACCACTTCCACGTGCTCTGGCTTCAAAACATGCTGTAATTAACCCAAAGAATTTTACAGACAATAACTGTTTTCAGTGGGCAATTTTATTGCCCACAGAACTTTGTTTGCATTAAACATGGCTATGGATACCCATTCATCAGCATAGTCCGTGAAAGGTGTACGGTGATCATGTAAAATGTCCCAAGAACATTGTGGGTCATTGTTTACGTATTCCTTTTGAATCTCTGTCAAAGCCATTATGGCATTTGGATTATTTGTTTTTACAGAAAGGTTCGAAATAGCACCAGACCGATTTGACATGATTGTTTTCACTTTTCTTACCTTTAAACTCAAAAACTACCATTCAATCTTAACACTAGCATAACTAGGTGAGGGTTTTGGCAAAAAAAAGAGAAATTTTATACAACAGTAAAATCATATTTATTCATTATTACCTTCAAAACATTACAAATTCACATGTTCTTCACTCGAGAGGTAGTGATTGGCGATTTTATAGCAATATTTTAGTGAGCACACAAATGTGTTCCACATCTTTGAATGTGTCGGACACTCTGGTGCGTTTTCAGGTGATTCCATATTTTTTACGGTAGGTCCACTGTAGTCGACGACGTCAAACATTGGCATTCTCGATGAAAGTATTTTCGTCTTTTCAAGACCCTTTGTGTAGATTATTAATTCTGCTCTGCCTCCGTTTCATTCCGTTCCGCAGATGGCCGCTTTGAGCAGTGAAAAAGCAGTGTTATCCGACACCGTGCCCTCGTCCCACGAGAGTCCGCTGTAAAACCCGTTTACATAGCGATAATTTTTACGCAGGTCATCACTCACATCTTTGAGGTCACATGGAGGCAGCACCGTCGTCCACAGTAGAGTGTCAATCGATGGGGCGGCCTCGGCGTCACCTTTGTCAATTTTAACCTCGACGGCAGCCAATTCCTTTATGACTGTATCACTATAGACATTCTTATCTTCCCCGACGATGAATTGAATGTCGATGAAAATAACACGCTGGTGTACGGATGTGTAGTTGTTGTATCCCACCGGTAAAGGCAGCGAATGTGGTACCTTCGGTTCGGAAACGGAATCTTCACACGACTCCTGGTCAAATATGGATATCTTTTAAAAGTTCTCCTCCAACCTCGTCATGTCCTTCGGTGCATGGTTCCGTTTGTCTGGATCTACCGCTGCTACTTTTGGTGTGTTTTCTACGTTGAATTTGGGGTAGTAGGTGTTCACAGCTCTGTTTCTTGCACCAAAAGTCAGTGGCGACGGTGAGTTCTCTTTTGTTTTACCCAGGATTGATGGGATATCAAAGTATGGTGGCGAGTGAGTACATAACACCCGATTCAGTGGATATTTCCACAACATAGATGGTCTACAAGTGCATTGACAGCACACAAGTCAGGTCAAGTGTGAGGTCATCACTCACATCTTTGAGGTCACATGGAGGCAGCACCGTCGTCCACAGTAGAGTGTCAATCGATGGGGCGGCCTCGGCGTCACCTTTGTCAATTTTAACCTCGACGGCAGCCAATTCCTTTATGACTGTATCACTATAGACATTCTTATCTTCCCCGACGATGAATTGAATGTCGATGAAAATAACACGCTGGTGTACGGATGTGTAGTTGTTGTATCCCACCGGTAAAGGCAGCGAATGTGGTACCTTCGGTTCGTAAACGGAATCTTCACACGACTCCTGGTCAAATATGGATATCTTTTAAAAGTTCTCTTCCAACCTCGTCATGTCCTTCGGTGCATGGTTCCGTTTGTCTGGATCTACCGCTGCTACTTTTGGTGTGTTTTCTACGTTGAATTTGGGGTAGTAGGTGTTCACAGCTCTGTTTCTTGCACCAAAAGTCAGTGGCGACGGTGAGTTCTCTTTTGTTTTACCCAGGATTGATGGGATATCAAAGTATGGTGGCGAGTGAGTACATAACACCCGATTCAGTGGATATTTCCACAACATAGATGGTCTACAAGTGCATTGACAGCACACAAGTCAGGTCAAGTGTGAGGTCATCACTCACATCTTTGAGGTCACATGGAGGCAGCACCGTCGTCCACAGTAGAGTGTCAATCGATGGGGCGGCCTCGGCGTCACCTTTGTCAATTTTAACCTCGACGGCAGCCAATTCCTTTATGACTGTATCACTATAGACATTCTTATCTTCCCCGACGATGAATTGAATGTCGATGAAAATAACACGCTGGTGTACGGGTGTGTAGTTATTGTATCCCGCCGGTATAGGCAGCGAATGTGGTACCTTCGGTTCGTAAACGGAATCTTCACACGACTCCTGGTCAAATATGGATATCTTTTAAAAGTTCTCTTCCAACCTCGTCATGTCCTTCGGTGCATGGTTCCGTTTGTCTGGATCTACCGCTGCTACTTTTGGTGTGTTTTCTACGTTGAATTTGTGGTAGTAGGTGTTCACAGCTCTGTTTCTTGCACCAAAAGTCAGTGGCGACGGTGAGTTCTCTTTTGTTTTACCCAGGATTGATGGGATATCAAAGTATGGTGGCGAGTGAGTACATAACACCCGATTCAGTGGATATTTCCACAACATAGATGGTCTACAAGTGCATTGAAAGCACACAAGTCGATACACATAGCCGTGGTCAACCTTCATTTCAGTCGCACAGGTGTAATATTTTTACAACATCCGCATCGAGGAAATGATCTTCTTTCTTCAGTTTTCTGTCTTGCGGTCTTGTCAAACAAATGCGATCTAAGATGCGATGGAACACTCTTCAAAGAAGACATCGTGATGAGTTAACTGGCGTGTGAGTTGCGGTTGAACAGACTGACTGACCATATCGGTTAACCTGTCTTATACAGTAGTCGCGAGGGTTTTTAGTTTTAGTCACCGACCTTGACTTCGGTAACCTGAAGTTATTTATATCCGGTTTCCCGATTCGAAACAGGGCAATGGCATTGCAGTTTCTCGATCTTTATGTGTACCGATCGGGGACACGATCGGTAGACATGCGCTATGGTACTCTCAGTACATGCTGCCGCATTCGACAAAAACCTGGCCGTTTTATAACAGTGGGACTTGGCGCATGGCGGGCCTAGGTTATGAGGATAGTGAACGAACGATATACTAGGGACAGGGGTCTTTGTAGTCATAAATGCTACCATGTAATTTTCAAGTTAGAAAATCTTAGATATTTAGGAAACTATGAATCTTTTGATATCAATACTTCCTAATTATGTTCGATCTCACCAAGGCGCATCGATTGGCACATTTTTTTCTAAAAAATAGTAAGCCAAAATTATTTTGGAAAAAAACCTGACCGTTTTATAACATTGTGACTTGGTGCAAAGGGGCCTAGATCTCATGTATGTGCATTTTTTCATAAAAATCATGTTGTGTAGCATCAGGCAGTAGATTTGATATGAATAAGGGTTGGGTTTTTACAGATTGTTTGCTCTTGTAGTGTGTGTCAGTGTTATGAACCATTGCGCAGGGGTCTAGGATTTCGGACCCTGTAAGGTGCGTGCTTTGTGAAATATTTGTTTATTTTTAATGAAAATGATGTTTTAGAGTATCAGACAGTAGATTGGATATGAATAAAGGTGGGAGTTTTACAAATTGTTCAATCTGTGCGAAAATAATCCCAAAAAGATTTTGAGCTTAAAACGGGGTTTTCTAGTAAAATGGGGAAAATGAGCTGATTTTGGGCTTAAAATGGTGTTTTACCCCCTCTAATATGGAAAAACGTGCCGATTTTGGGCTTAAAAATGGTATATTGCAATAATTAATATGGTAAAAAGTGTAGGTTCGGGTTTTAAGTCAACCTATTCCCACTACTGGCCTTGCTACACTTATATCTTCCATTGTTTTGTTTTTAAAAGTGTACAGAGTGCTCTCTCTAAGAGTCAACAGCATTTTTGAGAGCTTAGCCGTGTGGGCGGCATCACTCGGCATCCTATAGTAATCTTTGTCTGCTTAGTG
Source organism: Nephotettix cincticeps (assembly GCA_023375725.1). Lineage (NCBI taxonomy): Eukaryota > Metazoa > Arthropoda > Insecta > Hemiptera > Cicadellidae > Nephotettix > Nephotettix cincticeps. Next base: position 15,322,664 of record CM041791.1, on the reverse strand, counting down.
TGGCCCAAAAAACCACACAAAATTTTCATTTCATTTTCAGTTAAATTTAATATTCGGGCCACACTGGCAATATGTTCCCTTAGATTGGTGACTGTTATATACTCTGGATGACTTGCTTCACAAGCTGCAGCCGCTTCCCTAAGGACCATTCCTCTCAAAAAGAGCCCTGTCCAGGCTTTGCAAACAGATGATTGTTTTTTGTCTACCCCAGCATTGTGCCGGTATTTGATTAGTACATCTATCGCTGATGCCAAATCGTTGCTAATCAGAAGATTCACCGGACGTACAAGCTTACCTCGTATAGTCAAGTGATAATAATTAGCGGCAAAAGATTTCTCTGCCTCAGATAGGCTTTGGTAGATTTCCGTATCCTTCTGGACTTTTAATTTTCTTTTATAATTCCACTTTTTCATCCACTGTTAGGTTTTTCATTTCACCGACTCTCTTCCTGTTCACCAACAGAGCAATCATTGCTCCATGATTCAGTTCGGTCCAAGCTTCAGTGTTAAATCCATCATCGAGTATTGTTTTCGAATTTACAACGGTCTGAAGCGTAAAATCATTCAGCTTTTTAAGGTCGCTTACAATTTGCAACAACTTCTTTTTATACCATTTCTTCTTCGAAGCTGTTTTTGATGCTTGCCACCCAAGCTCATCCTTGTACCTGGCCCCATATTTCTCTATTCATGCATTTATTAATTCCCTTGTCTCTTTTACATCTTCATCTATTGACAAGTTCGCCCTTATAAACCTTGCCATCTTGATGAAAAGCAACCCAACAGACTGAACATTTGTTGGCGACATCTTTTCTATTTTGGACTCCCCCAATGAGCGTGGGTTTGGACGGCCTCAATGAATGGATTCCATCTCTCAGACGTCAGGATGTCAGCAGCAACCCTCTTAACCTGTGGATCGACTTCACTCATAAGTAATCTTATCTGGACTAATGTGCGTAGTTTGGTTCCTATGAAATTCTGATGGGTTTTCACATCATCTCCAAATCTTATGCACCTATAGTTTCCAAAATCAATGATATCGTCGTCGCAAGTTATTGCAGCGAAAATCTCTTCTGATGACTTCATCCCTGGAAGTATGCCATTTTTAAAGTTTTGCTCATATTTTTCTCTAACTGCTCCAAATGTCTTGCGAAAGCTGTAATGTTTTTAGGTGGTTTAACACCTGTGCATTTTTCGTAATGACGATGCAAATCTTTTTACTAAAATTCACCATACAACTTGGACAACGTACATAATCACTTGCACCCTCCCTGTATTTTATTTGTTCCAGCCCTTCACTCTTCATGACTAGCCCTTCATTACGGAGCCTAGAAAGAATAATTCCCCTCTTTGGGTCACTTTTATCTAAAGCGGAGTACTCTTTTATTCTCTCTTCATTACCGTGCTTTGACAAGACATGACGGGAGAGGTTGGCGATCGATGATTTACAAAAAATGCAGTATTGTTTCCGCCTGGAATGCTTCAAACCACGATCTGTAACAAAACAAACCCATAGATGAGTAATTATTACCATATATTTTAAATCTCTACTGCAGAATGGGCTACCATAATGAACGAAATCTGTTGAATGCAATTGGATACAGTTATCCCTTACATAAATAATTGTCAACATATTGCAAAAGTATTAGCAATGATTATCCATCTATAATATTATAAAGAAGAGATGGTTCCTGTATGTTTCTGGGTTTGTTTGTTGTGACAAATAATGTGAAATTTTACGCAAAAGTAAAACTCATGCAACACATAGGCATATTTATTTCCTTAAAATCCCCTCTGGCTATGTTCCGTAAACGTTCCAAGTTTCAATGTAAACCATTTTAAAAGAATGAAAACATTAAATTTCATTCTTTCGGGGTATAAATACGTTTCGCCATCTAACGGATTTTCATTTTCAGCCCAAACATATCAATACGTATTTCAAACCATACTTTTTTCGTACCCGAGGAATCCAAATTTTTTACTTTTGACCCACGAAAAACTCATACTTTAGGCCGTACACAGATAAACACGGAAAAACTTTTTAAAACACTAATTTTAAAACGCTTGTTATTAAACAAGTATCACATTCATTGACATGAATTGACTGAGGAAACAACACCCAATAATTCATGAGTCAGACTCTGAGCAGTGCAGACGTGTGTGCAGGGCGCTCCCAATCTAATCGATATAGATTGCATATATGAAAGTAATTTTTTTTTAAATTTATTTTTTATTTAATCTTAACTTTCCTTGTCTTATGTTAAGGATGTAATCAGATCAAACTCTTGTTGTTGATTTTTAAAATACAATGTTTATTCAGTGAAACCAGAAATGGTACAATTCTGTTACAATGATGGCGGAAATGCCTTTAATATACAATATAAATGGCTATGCCTATTATGATTAACCTTTAACAATATTTTTTAATGAAATAATAGTAATTTAAAATTGCAAAGATTCTCAATCTCTGGGTTCGGGTAGTCGTGCTGCCTTGAATAACGTTTTTATTGCTAAATGTTTTTATTTTTAGGTTGACGTTTTTATTGTTAAGCCTGAAATGGTTCTATAATTAAATTCAGAATTGTCCTTAAGGGAGTCAAATTTATTGAAATCAATGATAAGTTGACTTGATCTGATTAAAAGAAAGTCAATTATTTATAATACTGTTCAGTTTGTTATAAAATGTTACTAATAAAATAATGTCTTCGATTGATGTTTGCATAATTATTTAGAATCTTTGTAAAAGCAAGATGGAGGGTTTACCAATTAATTTAATTTCAATTAATTTGGATCATTTAAAGGATAAAATATGATTTTGGGTGTTTGTTAAATAGGGAATATTTTGATGAGAAACAATTATGGAGAATTACGTTATATTAAATAATAATTATGGTTTTTGTTAAAAGGTCATTAAATGATTATCTTAAAATGTCTTAGTTAATTATCTAAAATATAGTGAATAATAGTGTGGTCTTTTAAACAAACTTAATACTAAATAATGAATGTATTCATGAAATACTACACGTAACCCCAGTTTAACTGTTCCTGTGCCTTTATTATCTACATCAACATCCTCATTAGTTATTAGACATACTATTTATTGTTATTTTACGACAAAAACAAAAATCAAGAAGGCTGACTGCATTAGTAAAGGCCTTTCCACACAGCACGTGGCATGCGTGGCTGGACGCACGCCACGCCGGCCACGCTAGCCACATGCCAATTCACACCGCCACGACTGTTGCGATGCTATACCGGCCAGTAAATGAGTTGAACCCTGTCCTGGTTCCACAGCAGAGTGTTATCATACTACTGTACATTGTAGTGGCTATTAAGTCATCACATCCGGTATCACTTCCGTTGTCTCTACAGGCAGGATTCTCATATTGAAACGAGACCGGGGCTTTCAACTCTCAACTCATGCTTAGTGATCACTTAATTCTTTCAAATCGATATAATTTTGAATTTTCTTTACTTTTCGTCTTTATGAATATTGAGGAAGGACCTTATGAGATACATTATTGTCTTTGAATAAAAAAAGGTACCCAAAACCCGCAACACGATTGGTATTCCTAGCATCCCAAATTGAAACTATAAAATAAAAATACCATTGCAATTAAACCTAGTTGTTTCGTTTTCGGAATATAAAATTTTAATTATTACAAAAAATTTCTAAAATTTCAATAGAGAATCCATCTCATACTGTGACATCATCACTACAGGTTAGTAATCTATTTTATTGTATATTCAGTTCTGCATATTTCTATACTATAAAGTAACATCACGCTATTTAACTGGTATGAGTAAACTTAGCATGAGTAGGCCGTTTTACATGGCGAGTGGGGAAATTTGGGAGAGAGTGGGGAATATTCGTACTTCAAAGTGGGAAAAATAATTTTTCCACCTGGCAACACTGGTCTGAGGTGTTGAGCAAGCTCGATGAGGCGTCTGAGGATCGAAAACGTAGTGAGACCGAAATTAACTTGAGTTTGTCCAGAAACAGAAAAACGATCTAAAGAAACTAAGTGCAAAACTTGCTGAATACTTGTTGATTGAAAGCCTGAGAAACTAAAACGTTAATTTAAAGAGAAAGATTTCATGATTCATGTTAAGCTTATAATAAAATTAATATTAATCGTTTTATTTAAAATATTTATATTAATTTTAAATTCAGTACTAGTTTTTTATAATTTATTTGTTATAGGTATGACATTATACGTATATAAAAATTATGATATTGATCCTTAGCTATAATGAGTCAAATAGAATATTGTAGTTCAAATTTTATGTGCAAATTCGCTGTATTTCATCAGAATATTTCAAGTTTAAGAGATAACTTTGATGAATTGTTAGTTGAGTTGAATACAGCTACTCATATGCCTGGTATGATTATTTTAACTGAGATATGGATGCATAGCTGTGAACTTGATATGTATAATATTGTAGGTTATAACCAATACGCTAACTGTAATGACAGCTACAGGTCAGGTTGTGTGATTGCTTACGTGAGCGAGCGGTGGATGGCCAAGCCCTCAGCTGTTGACGTACTTTCAGCTGATGAGCTTAAGGGGTGTCGGATTTAATTTTGGTCATAATCTTGGATTTTTTTGTTTTTTACTGTTTTGAGTTCTACGGTTTTTAAGCTTCAATTTTATACCTCATTTTTTTGAGTTATGTAAATTATTTCCTATTATATAGCCAAACATACAAATGAATGTTTTTTGAAATTACAACGCTCTTGGCGCTTGGCGTTGCTGTCGTCACTTAATATAGTTTATAGTTTCGTTTATGAGAATGATATTTTATGTATTTATTGTTATATTTTTACAGGCAAGAAAAAACTGAATCGTTCTAAATAAGAAAAAACGTTATAATAAACAATCAAATTCTCTCTGCTTTGAAGCATACAATTATTGTCGTTTACTATTTCCTATAATTTTCTTTTTAAACATTCATCCATGGGCGATTTGATCTCTGTGATCACACAAAACCTCTGTTTCACAAAACCGAGTAAGGGGCTGAGTACCGTCCGCTCTAGAAGTGAGTTTACACTAAGAGCACGTCGGCCGCCCAGCCAACAACGCGCAGTATCATGCGCTTTGAAGACATTCACTGCCTGAAATCTGTGTAAATAACATTATTGATCTAATAACTTAAGCTACTTTATACTGTTTTAATATATTATACAGAAATAAAATTGTCCATGGATGAATGTTAAAAAAGAAATTTATAAAAATAGTAAACGAAAAATAATTGTAAGCTCCAAAGCAGAGAGAATTTCATTGTTTATTTGAACTACTTTTTTATTCAGAACAGTTCAGTTTTTCTTTGCCTATATAAAATATAGCTTATCACAAAAAAGCTATAGGATGAAGTAAAAACTCACGTATATTAAGTAGTGTTGGAAACACTACTTAATATATTTACACTTATATTGTAGTTTTATACAACGGTAAATATATAAAAATATATTAAAAATATATTTAAAAAATATATATAAAAAAATAAATTTTTTAAAAAATAAAAAAAATAAAATTAAAAAAAAATTAAATTATAATTAAATTATTAATTATAAATTATTATAAATTAAATTATTATAAATTAATTATTAAATTATTATAAATTATTAAATTATTAATTTTAATTAATTAAAATTAAATTATAAAAAATAAAAAAAATAAAAAATAAAATTTTATAAAATATATATAAAAAAATATATTAAGTTGTGTTGGAAGACGTGAGTTTTTACTTCATCCTACAGTAAAACCAACACGAATAATGCTAATCAAAAAGTAATTCAAAAACAAGCTATAAGTTATTGATGAAGGAAACTTTTGTGGAGATTACTATTCTCTGGAGATGATTGTATGCTCCAAAGCAGAGAGAGTTTGATTGTTTATTAGAACGATTTTTTAAAATTATAACAGTTCAGCTTTTCTTGCCTGTAAAAATATAACTTATCGCAATAACAAGCTTTAAGTTATTGATTAAAGAAAATTTTCTGAAGATTACTAACACAAATCTTTGTAATCTTCATAGTCTTGATTTTATGCTGTGTAATAAACTAAATTAGGTATTCTCTAGCTGATTCTAATGATAAAAGAGACATTTCAAATAATTCGTCTCGGAAATACCCATAGCTGTAAAAAATGTTAATCTGAAAGGTTAAAAGAAAACATTTAAAACTTTATATAAAAAAATTTAATATAAGAAAAATAAGTTATGCCTTATACACCTACAGTCGACCTAATGCAGTTAATGATCTGCAGTTAATTAACTGGTTTATTGACTGGCCTATTATTGCCCTGCACATCGGACAACACAGCGGGAGGCGGATCCCGTGTCCTCCAAGGATCTGTTCTAGTGACATTTAATGAATTGTCCGTTGACACCATTTGAACGGCACACACTCTGCAAAACGCAGGGTGGCCGCAAGGACTACAAATCCTGGGTGACTCGTTGGACAGGCACACCGAGCAGGGATTTCCCTCAGCTGACCAAGTCCCCTCGTTGTGCCCGCCCAAGTGAACGTGATGTTCCCGTTTCTGGGCTTCAATTTCCATGTATATATTGGGAATAAGTGCCAGTACGTTCGTTCTATACGCAGGCCCGGATTACCCATAAGGCCAACCTAGGCCATGGCCTAGAATGAGGAGAATTTGATTGTTTATTAGAACGATTTTTTTTAATTATAACAGTTCAGTTTTTCTTGCCTGTAAAAATATAACTTATCACAATAACAAGCTTTAGGTTATTGATTAAAGAAACTTTTCTGAAGATTACTAACACAATTTTTTTGTAATCTCATAGCCTTTTTTATGCTGTGTAATAAACTAAATTAGGTATTCTCTAGCTAATTCTAATCGTAAAAGAGACATTTCAAATAATTCATCTCGGAAATACCCATAGCTGTAAAAAAATTTAATGTGAAAGGTGAAAAACACTTAAAAGGTTTAATGTTATATAAAAAATGTTTAATATAAGAGCTATGAATAATACACCTACAGTCGTAGGTGTTATGGCCTATTATAGCCCTGCGCATTGGACAACGCAGTGGGAGGCGGATTCATGTGTCCTCTCCTCTAAGGATCCGTCTGCTATAGTGACATTTAACAGACGCCTTATTGATGCTAAATGTTATTATTATTATTGTCTTTTTTGCCATAAAATGCATTATAAAACTCATTTTAGCGTTCCTATTACTGTGTCAAGTAGGATATCCTACAAAATCAACCATTTGGAGAGCGAGGCAAAAAACGTGGACAAAATTCCTTACTCTTTAACTGAGTACTCAACCATGCTGGGGGACCCAAATAATAGAAAATATGCACAATCTGTATCTTGCGACCCATTTTATTTGGGGTCTGTCCCGACTCGGAGGGAGCTACTTCGGTGCGTTTTGGGTCCCAATTTTTCATGAGTGAAATAAAATCGGCAAAGGAAATACATATTGATGGGACATTTAAGGTCCGGCCAACGTTGCCAACGTCTAGGCAACTTTTAACAATAATGACCATCAACTTTAATCAGTTAAGTAATGTTATATTTACTTCTTGCAATGTTTAATTTGAAATAGTTTAATCGCCGTTAGTTTTCCAAACACAAAAATATAGATTTCCTATATATTTTAAATTATTACCATAAGCAGATCAGGTCAAACTACTTTTAACAACTACAACCATTCTAATTTATTTATCGTCCACAACAACAGTCACAATCGCTAGAAAAGTAATCTCCACATGAGTATAATTTCTAATCACTGAAATTTGCGTTGTATTTTTTAAGGGCAATACGTTTGAATTTTGTCTTGGAAATATTAACTGTAATTACATGTATATGACTACAGTCTTACCTCATGTAGCCTAAAAAGCCTCTCATAACGAATTTTAAAGGTGACTCCTTTATCTTCGACTTCAGGGTACGCCTAAAAAAAGGAGGGGGAGGGACTTTAAGACCATTGTGTCTTAAAGTCTTGTTCTAGAATGTATCATTCTACACAGGCTGGTTGTTGCAGGCATTTCCGGTATTTTTTTAGGATTTTAGGTTTACATTTTAGTGTGATAATCTTTCTTCTTTAAACTGAATCCTACATCCCGTACAAAGGACGGGCTTAATGCTAGTCAACAAATTAAAGTTAAAATTATGATTTTTTTAATTACTCGATATTTTTGCACACACCACCTTAAAATATAGTTTTAAATTTTCCTCTTCCTGGCTTTGGCCCAGGCAAACGATTGGATGGTGTTGGTGAAATCCAATGTTTTGGTTACGTAATTTTCAATATTGAGGAGAGCGGGAGAGTTGAACTTTGTTTGGGCCATGTTTGACCTATGGTATTCCTTGATCCTTTTAAAGCAAGAACATTACCTAAAAATACAATTAAATTGTGACACAAAAAATATACAGAAAACAAAGCAATAAAAAAGTAGGCTATTCAATTTTATGACGTGATTAAAGATTAATAAAATTGTAGTATATTAAAAGTTAGAGTAAAATGTGATCCTAAGAAGCTGACAACAAAGTAGACTTTGTTTAATATTTGTTTACGTTATTTTAGTTTAGATTAATATCTAGGGCATTGGAATTGTAATACAATGTAAACAGTTTGTTATTATTTGACTTACCTCTCGGCTGATGCGTTTGTTACTGGAGTACAAATAAACATTCGTAGCAAAATTTAGACATTTGGATAGATATCTTTTAATTTGTTTCCTATGATCCACTTGTACAAAGACAACGGCGTTTGATTTTTATTTTATCTATTAAAATGATTTGACAAACAGAATTAATCAGTTACAAATTTAATAGATTTAAAAATTTAAATTATTGTCACCATTAGATTGTTTACATTGTTATTTTTGAACTAATTTTAAAATCAATCTATACTAAATTATTATCTGAATAAAAACCAAGTACACACATTATATAGTTTGATACGATATATACATTTTAAAACTAATACCTAATAATTGAGATAATAATAATGTATTTTTCTTTTTTATGTTCAGTTATTCATTTGATTCACTTTGATTTCCGGTTAATATTTTTTTATAACAACTAGAAGCTTGGATTCAAACACTCAGCCATACAGCAAGTACAAAGAATGGGCTAACAGCTGGTGATGTTTTTTTTTTATTTGAAACTCTTAAATTTTAAAATGTTAATTGCCAGTCCGTTTCAATCAAAAATTAACTGCTACTTTTACATGATTCACAGACAGTATTTGCATTTGTTGTATTTAGAAAGTTATTAATGACTTCCTAAACAAAATTTCAAGTATTAACTTACCTCAAATTCCAAATTTATTTCTTGTAACAATTGATGTTGAGTCATTATATATGACTCAATATATGACTTATATATTATTATATGAGATCCTGTCCTACTGCTGCCCTGGAGGTGATCTTGAATCTGACACCCCTACACTTTGTGGTAGAGAGAACAGCAAGGGAGACCTTGCTTAGAATGGAGAAGAGTGGCTTTGACACTTCCTCCACAATTTGCGGGGAGCTACTTCCGCCAGGCCTAAGGGACCTGATGAAACGACCAAGGGATTCCATGGTAAGAAAGTATAACTTTGAAAGGAAATTCCATGTGGAGCTAGGAAATAAACTTAGCTGGGACGGGAAAACCCTAAATTCCCTCGGGAATCAGGTCATCAGGTGGTATACTGATGGCTCCAAGACCGAGGAGGGGACTGGTGTAGGGGTATTTGGTCCCAGGATCAAATACAACGAATCACTGGGGCGTTCCCCCAGCATATTCCAAGCAGAGGTCAAGGCCATAGAAAGGTGTGCACACTTCAACCTAAGCAGAGGATACATGAAAAGGGAGATTGTGATCCTCTCAGATAGCCAGGCTGCCATTGGAGCCTTGAGCTCAGCAGCCTTCAGATCCAAGATGGTCTGGGACTGTCGGAGCAGTCTAGATCAATTGGGGAAGAGCAACAAGTTGTCACTACTTTGGGTACCTGGGCACCAAGGTGTCCAGGGGAATGAAGTAGCAGACAAACTGGCTAGGGTAGGGGCAGCCACCCCCTTTGTTGGACCGGAGCCAGGTTGTGCACTGGAGGACTCCTTTTTCAAAAAGAAATTAAAGGAGGAAGAGAAGGAAGCCAGAGGGAAAGCCTGGACTGTTCATTCAGGATGCCGACAGGCTAAGGAAATGCTTGGAGTGCATAATATAAGAAGGTCTGAGACCATGATCAGGCTTAAGAAAAACGATCTAAGGATACTGACGGGATTTCTAACCGGACACTGTAGGCTCAGGGGTCATCTGAGCAAGATGGGCATTGTCCAAGAGGGTGAATGCCGCTTCTGCCAATCTGGGGAGGAAACACCTAGACACCTATTGGCTGAGTGTGACGCGATAGGTCAGAAGAGAGCCAGAAGCTTGGGAACACACCAGGTGGCGGTGGAGGATTTTCCAAAGTTAGAACCCCTCGTTATACTAAACTTTATTAAGGCATTAGGACTAGAGGGGGTTCTCTAGGCAAGAACTAGAGACTAGTCTGGGGGGCACAATAGATCTCAGGTCGCAGTGCAATCTTTCCCCTAGATTTTATCAAGTATCAAGTAAGTGAGTCATTATATACTAACATCCCTCATGAAGGTGGTCTGAAGGCTGCCAAACACTTTTTAAGTACTAGACCCATCCGTTCTAAACCCTCCACTAGTTTTCTGACTACGTTGATTCATATGATTTTGACTATGAACAACTTTAAATTTTTAAACAAAAATTTCTTACAGATCAAAGGTACAGCGATGGGAACACGTATGGCCCCTTCCTATGCCAATCTATTTATGGGTCTAATAGAACAAAATTTTCTCCTAGGTTGTTCATTCACCCCTCTTGTTTGGCTTAGATACATTGATGACATTTTCATTGTTTGGCAGCATGGATTAGATTCCTTAAAAACTTTTTTGCAAAATTTGAATGAGTTTTGCTGTTTGAAATTTACCTGGAACTATTCTTCAAAATTAGTCACGTTTTTAGACGTTGACGTATTTATTAGTAACAATAAATTGAAAACAAAAATTCATGTTAAAGATTCCAACAAAATGCAATACTTGCACTATCAGAGCTGTCACCCAATGTACATGAAAAAATCTATTCCAAAAAGTCTGTCGATTCGTGCAAAATCCCTATGTAGTGACAGGTCTGACTTTGAAAAATATATATCTAAATTAAATTCTGCTTTCATTGAAAGAGGTTACCCCCAAAAAATGTTAAATAACCAATTTAGAAATCCAAAAAATGTAAACAAACATAACTACTCCAAAGACCCAAAATTTATCACAGAGTATTTTCCTGGACTTCATAAAATTAACACTGTAATGAAAGCAGCATTTAACGTTTTAAAATCTTCCCCAGTAACTCAAAATTTATTTACCAGACCACCTCGTGTTGTTTTCAAAAGGCCAAAAAATTTAAAAAACATGTTGGTGAGACCTAAAATTCAAAATTCCAGGCTTTAAGAATTAGGTAATTGTTATGGCTGTGAACCATGCCACAAGCCCCAGTGTGGCATTTGCAAAATTATGTGTAATTCCACTGAATTTAAAAGCAGTGTGACTGACAAAGTTTATCCAATAGTTGGAGTGCAACGTGTGAAACCCACAATGTGATTTACCAACTATCGTGTAAACATTGTCCAAAAGACTATATTGGTCGAACATCAAATTCACTTCGAGTTCGTATGACTGGCCATCATTTTGATGTGGTACATGAAGATCAAAGGAAACCTATTTATAATCATGCTTCTCACCACAACCAAAATTTTTAAGGCTGCTATGAACTTAAAGCCCTTCACAAAATTAAACCATATCAAAATGCAAAAAGTAACCAACTAATTTTGAGAAATTCTGAATTGGCACACCAGTTGGTTCTAAAATCAAAATTTCCATTCCGGTTTAAAATTTAAGATAATTTGATAAAAAAAACGATTCAACTCGATTGAAAAATAACATTTTTAAAAATTAAAAAAAAAAAAACATTTATAAACCTCTATATTTATTTTTATTTTAAAATGTACCAAATCATATGTTCCATATTTAAAATTTTCTGTCTAGACAATCAATCACCTGTTAAAATATTTAGTCACTGTTTGTTATTGTTTATTGTTCTATCATCTCTATTTTCTAAAATGCTTGAAAACGTTTATGTATTTATTAAACAAAAATTCGCATAACTTTTCATTTTCATTTTTCATTTATACAGTACTATCAAACCAGTTGAATAATTATATATACAGGGTGTTCATCAAAGTTGGGGACAAACTCCAAGGGGTGATAGTACTCATCAAAATAAACAAAAAATTTCTAATAAACGTTTGTCTAAAAATCCTTTGTTTAGCCTCTAGCCGCCAATTTGTATTTTATACAAAAAATGTTATATATAAATAATTATTTAAGATACAGAAACCAAGCTTCGCACACATATTTAATGGCTAATTAAAAAATATTCTCAAATTATCATTAAGTTTGCTTTTATATTTTCAAAATTACAGCGGTTAAAAATATTTTAATTTAAATAACAAAAAAACATTAACTTTAAGAACCGCCGCCATTATATAAGAACACCCTGTATATATATACAGGGTGTTCAGGGTGTTGTTATACAGGGGGTGTTCTTCCAAAGAGAAAAATATTTTTCCCTTTGGCTAATAAATATGTGTGCAAAGTTAGGTTTCTTTATCTTAAATAGTTCTTGATATATAATGTATATTTGTAAAAAATATTCTAATATTGTGATTTGTAAAATACAGTCCACTTATTTATTTCTGCATTTTCTATAAAAACGCATTTAGTATCATTTTCAATTAACGCCTCGTACATTGTTTAAGTATAAAAAATGCAATGGTAAATGGGTTTGTATCAGAATTACAGCACTACAAAATACAAAAAAATTGGGAATACTAATATGAACAATAAAAAAGTAGCATAGGACATATGAATGAAAGACTCCACTGAGAAGACTGACGTTTTCAACAGAAACTGGTTTAACCATTCGATGTTGGATTGCAGCATTGCTATATTTATAAAGGAAAGTCAACTTTGCTTCAGCATAGAAGAAACTACATTTATTTGCTCTTCAAGATAGACAGGAGTACACGGTGAAATTCAAACCAGTAGCAGTAGAAACTACAAAGAAAAATAATCATTACTGTTATGGTCATAGATTTGAAGAATATGAAAATATCTTTATTTGGATCCAATGAGAAATGGTACAGAAAAAAATTAAAGAATTTGTTAAAAAGCTAAAAGGTTTTTCAAAAACAGGAATGAGATTAGTATGATTACGAGATAAATGCAGAAAAAATAGAGGTGGTTGAGATAAAATATTCTATACAAAAAGATACGTACAGTTAATTATAAAGCTCATCCAGTTTACTACATGTCTGAAATCCCTAGGTTGGGACAGACTTAAAACATCGTTAGTGAATTTGATCCAGAAATATTTAAAATTGAATTGCAAAACCTGCTGTTGGGACCAGTTTGAACTCAACAAGCAGAAAGTGTTCTCAGGAACGGTTGATAACGCTTGGTCCAGTCAACTTCGTCAGCATTCTTTGAAGCAGTTGAAGACGAAAAAATTCTAAAGAGGTTATTATGGCAGATGAGGATGACAAACAAATGCTTTGTATGGTACCTACATATGATGGAGTCCCTGAAAATCTCCAAAGTCATCCTATGACATCCTTTTATATATGCTCTGGCTTATATAATCTGTTTGGCACAACGAAGGTCTGTCGATTTGACAAGAGCCACTATTGAGTACTTTTACTCATTTGAATGCCATGAATGATGATAAATATGTAACAAGAGAAAAACTATGAAATGATTGATATGGCTGCACAAGACTTGGAAAACTGTAAAACACTTTTTGTACTGGGGAAAAAATATGAACCTGTTGCTCATGTTGCTAACGCCCCATAGAGTTTAGGCAAATCCATTTCAAATTAAATAACAAAAGAATGTTGAATTTAAGATGTTTCACAGCAATTTTCCTGGTGAAAGTAAAAAAATATTTGTAAAAAAGTGCTTCCTATGATTAATTTTCAGGCCTTGTTTAAATATAGCCCAAGATGGGCAGACCACAGTTAAGGTTTTCTCACACCAACTTGTTTTAGCAAATTTTAGCAACCAAGTGACAACAACTGCTCCTTTCTCCAGCCATTTTGGAAAGTTGTTACAGGAGTCCATGGCACCCATTGAAAGTAATTTGTGATCATAACGTTTACAAGGTATTTGTGTGTGACCACAAAAGGTATCAAACCAATGGGTTGTACAAATAAGTTATTGTAAATTAAATATAGTAGCACTCAGATTATCCAAATCAATTGGGACCAACGAGGAATTGGATAAATATTTCAGATGGGATATGCATTAGTTGTAAACCCAAAATGTTAAGATTGCTTTGTAACACGATGTAGAATACAAATTTTTTAGCAAAGACACCAATGGTCTGTATTGTTATCTAAATGCCTTTGCTTTGTGCTGGTACCCAAAAGTGCAGCATTATCGTAATGTGCAATTTGGTTTTGCTTATGGAAATGCAAGAAACAACGTATTGCTGCCACCTTTTCTTGCTGCCAAAACTCAATTCAGATAAATAGCGATTCGGTTATCAGTTCCCATTTGGTTTTGCTTATGGAAATGCAAGAAACAACGTATTGCTGCCACCTTTTCTTGCTGCCAAAACTCAATTCAGATAAATAGCGATTCGGTTATCAGTTCCCTGATGATAATCTGAGTTCTACTGTAATCACAAATACTGTGTGTTCATTTTATTCTTCAATAATTTAACATTTTTGTGTTAAATGAATACCGGGTGTTTATAAATGAATATCGGAGTTTCAACTGCTCATAATATTTATTACATTAAACGTACAGTTTTAAACTATATACCAAATGAAAAAGCAACTCAAACAGTTTTACCAAGAACCTTATAAATGTTCAATGTGACTACCATTTGTCACACGGCACACATCAAGTCTATAGCTGAGTTCTTCCCAAACTTTGATCAGTGTGTCTTCAGTAATTGTTGCAACAGCTGCTTCAATCCTGTTTCTTAATTCGGGGAGGTCAGCTGGTAGCGGAGGCACATATACACGGTCCTTGATGAACCCCCAAAGGTAGAAATCGCATGGCGTCAGGTCGGGTGAACGTGGAGGCCATGCATAGCAAGCTCTGTCATTAGGCCCCTTGCGGCCAATCCAGCGGTTGGGTACAGTGCCGTTCAACCAACTGCGTACTTCGTTATGCCAGTGAGGTGGCGCACCATCTTGCTGGAAAATGAAGTTCTCTGGTTCATCTTCTTCCAACTGAGGGAAGAGCCATTGCTCTAGTGTATCAAGGTAAGAAATACCAGTTACAGTAGCTTCGACAAAAAAGAAAGGCCCATAAACCTTCTGCCGAGATATGGCACAAAAAACATTCAATTTAGGTGAGTCTCGTTGCATTTGTATCATCTCGTGAGGATTCTCTGAGCCCCAGATCCGCACATTATGAGTGTTCACAAGTCCACTAAGATGAAAGGTCGATTCATCACTGAATACGACATGATCCAGAAAATCTTCATCGTCATGAGACAACATTTCATAAGCAAAGTTGGCACGTAATCTGTGGTCTGTAGGCTTTAGAGCCTGTAATAACTGTAAACGGTAAGGACGTAGTTGCAAGCGTTTTCTTAAAACTTTCCAAACAGTCGACACAGGAATTTCTAATTCACGACTAGCCTTCCGAACTGATTTCATTGGGCTACGAGTGAACGACTCTCGCACTCGTTCAACAGCCTCGTCACTTACTCTTGGTCGTCCCGTGCTCTTACCTTTACAAAGGCAGCCGGTATCTTCAAACTGATGGTACCATCTACGGATGTTATTGTCACTTGGGGGATCGCAACCGAACTTAATACGGAACGCACGTTGCACAGTAACTACAGATTCGGTCTTTGCAAACTGTAAAACACAAAACGCTTTCTGTTCACTAGTCGCCATCTTTGCTACTACCGCTGTCTAGCGGATTGCGGCGGAAACATTACGCGCACATGCGCACTGGCGCAAACCAACAAAACTGTTTGAGTTGCTCTCTAATTTGACATGTCATTTATAACTGTAACTTTAATGTAAAGAAAATTATAACGTGTTAAAACCCCGATATTCATTTATAAACACCCGGTATAATTGAATGATAATTATTGAAGGTCAAACTAAAACATAGTTGTAAAAAATGACTTTATTTTTAATTATTTACATTCTGAAGTAGTTTTTATAAAATTACAATAACACATAACTGTAAATACTATTATATACATAATCACAGATGGACTGATACAGTTTTTCTATTTACAATAAATAATACTTAGAGCTAAGTCAACTGTCGTGTACTACATTATTAATTACCTGTATTTCAATTTTAGTCTGGTGATTTTAAATTTTAAATATTTAACTAACTAAGCCCAAAACATTTAAGATAAGAACGTTTATTCTTATATCAAAACTATAAAAAGAATTTTTAAATTTTTCATGATATACAATACCTATTTTATTACATTCCTAAGAATATTTTAGAAAAAAATGTATTGTCTTTCTACAATTGATTTGTGTTCAATTGTAAACTCCAAAGGAATCATATGTGACATTAAGCCTTAAATCCTACGTTTTTCGAAGTACAAAACTACTTTATTTTTAAATAAATGCAAGCATGAAAAAGTACAATTGAAGTAAAGTATAATACTAGAGGGAAAGTGGTTTGTTTCTATTACTTTTCATGAATTACTAAATTCTTTTTTATTAGTACAACTCAGTATGTATGTTTTTTTTATCTAGTCTAGAGTAAAATAAAATAAATAATTGAAATGGTACATCAATTCATCACCTAAGCCTCGACTTTTGCTTGTAAGATTTCACAACATAGATAGCTCCTATGTCTACCACATGGTACCAAATTATTTTTTTATAATAAGTGGAATGTTTGGAAACTCGAATACCAAGTAATAATCATATTACTGGTCTGTATTACTTTGACTTTACCACTTATAAAAATGAAATAGGGTGCATATTAATTCTTAAAGTAATCATTTAGGATGTTGGCTGATATATCTAAATTTGTGTGACCAAATGTGCATGGGAGCTAAAACAAAGTGATGTTTATTGCTTTTGAGCAATAAGTACGAGTAATATTTTTAATATGACAATATGGTTTTATTGTCCATAAATGGTGGCACTATAGGGTGGTTGGTTAGTCATCGAAAATGGTAGTTGGGAGTCAAGAGATAAAATACCCCCGTCGCAACAGACCTGCGTACTCAGCGAATTTCCAAATCAATAATATAATAATAATATATGACAAGTTTTAAAAAAATCTGTCCATAAACATGAGAATTATTTGCCTATTATATGATTAACATGGGAAAGAGTGTGCAGGTTTGCTGCTGTGAGGGACACTGAAATTAGGCATTTCTACCATAAATAGTTTTTGTCTTAACATTTATACCAACTTTCATCAACATCTGTCCATAAATAAAGGAGTTTGAATTTGTTATATGATTATTATGGGAAAAGAGTATGCAGGTTTGCTGCCATGATAAACATATAAACTATGATTTTTAAGCATAAATGGATAGATCTCAACCACATGAAGCTAAATATCAAGTTTTATCCAAAAATAATCATTAATATGGGAAATATTCATTTTTTCCTATCCTCCATAAGATTAACATTGGAGCCCCACAATACAACACACTGTGTTTAGATTTTTTAATATCTCGGTAAACCGTTGGAGATAGAGGAAAAACTTTAAGGAACTTAATTGTGTAGGTTTTAAGCTGATTCCAATGGTGAAATAGAAAATTAGAAATCTTTAAAAATTACATGTGAAAAACGCAAAAAACCCCATTTTGGGGTACAAAACCCCCCCAAACTACCCGTTCCCATTGACCGATATGTCTGGTTTACGAACTCGTCCGAGCATTTGTAGAAATACACGTCTCTACCAAATTTGGTCTTGATTGGACCATTTTTACGAGAGTTATCGTGTTCACAGACACATATATATATACATATATACATACATATATATATATATATATATATATATAAATTTTAACGACTATTGTTTTTGGACTCTGGGCACCTAAAGAAGAAAAAATAACATGGTACCGGGCTTAAGTCTCACCATGAGACCTACGGTAATAGCTTCTTCCCTATGGGAAATTCGCTAAAATATACTATAAAAATATCCTTAACTTCTAGATTACAAAACATACAATTTCCTCGATTATTACAAGGTACTATTAGGGCTCTTCATTCCTCTTTTCATCCAACACTTATGTTTTAATCTAAAGTTTTATTGTTTAATTTTTCCTAAAAGTCCAACAACTCACCCTATAACTTGTCTATATATTTTAATATATCTATATATTATTTAACATATTATCGTAATTACATTACGATAATTATTCAGGAAATGGATCCATCATATTTTTTCAAAAATCTCTTTTCGAGGCCTTCACATTCATTTAATTCACATTCAATTTATTCTGTCTCAAAAATAGTAATTTATTATTAGTAATAAAATTAATTCATAAATCAGACAGTCAATTAAATTAATTCATACAACATTATATAATGAAAAAAAATCCAGTAATATTTTTTATTTCAGGATTTGATATCGCAACCACTGCTTATATGTGGTATTTTATGTTAGTACTGACTTGGCATATGGTACAAAATTTACCGATTTACTGATGTAATTTTACAGATTTTTTGAGTGCTTTTACACCAAACTGTTATACTTTTAAGATATTTATAATCACCCTATTCCCTTAAACTATCAAGATCACAGCCTTATTTTACTGCGGGCTCAGTAACTTTTAAGCCCTGAAACCATAATATTTATATTAAAAATACAAGTTAAAAAGATATTTGGGTTCTAAATGCGAATTTGACCCTACTGCGGTTAACAGCCTAATTCTATGAAAGCACCATGAGATGATTCCTGGAATAGTAGGGACAAACTTAGATGAGGAAGAACTCTGGCCCGACAAAGTCTCCGCAGGTAGGAAAATTGTCCGGCATAGCCGGCGTGTCTCCCGGAGATCCGACGTGGAATATCACCCCCAGGCCTTGCCACCGCTCATCGTGGAGCAGCCAGAACCCTGACAAACAACATAGCTATCAATACTTTTACAGAAAAATAGGCTACTTGTATTAGTAAAACATTTTAAGTAATTTAACTGTAAGCTCTGTGAGTTCATCCACAAATGTATTTAAGTTAATAATAACACTAGAAACACTATAGAAATAAATAAAAAACATATCATTAGTCATATATGTTTTTTATTTATTTCTATTAACCCAAAAACTGATGTTGTCCATCGCAAAAAGAATGGTCAAACATCAGGCAGGTAGTTGCATCTGTTGTAAATCTAGATAACTTTTAAGTTGTCATGCCATTCAGGCGACTCACCTCCATCTGTGAGCTAATACTAGAACTAACTCATGGAGTTGACTGTTTTGTCACTTGGTGTAGTGGTCTGAAGCATAGAACTTTTGAGTGAAACGCAAACCTTTGAAGCCAAATGGAAGTAAGCGGGTTTGAATCCCCGAGAGTAATCCCAATTTGGCTTGCAAATGAGTGGTAAAGTAGTGGGAGGGTAAGGTGGGAGGGCCCACATACTCATAAAATAAACAGTGACCGGCTAGGGTGGAAGTTGACAGCATTTGTAGGCTTAATTGGAATTGCAGTGGAGACCAGTTTTACTTTTGCTATTGTGTGGTTAAAGAGGAGCTGCAAAATTGGTTTAGAGTATGAGAGTGTAGAGTGAAACAATTTTGGTGTATAGACACACATCAAGAGAAAAACGTCCGTTGAGTAGTCGAAAATTAAAAGATGGACCGATCAAATATGGCAATGAAAGACATTAGGATCATAAATTTGAGTGAATGGTGCAGAATGGAAGAGGTTCGTCTATGAAGCTAAAAATCAACTGAGGTTTGTGGAGTCATAGCAGTAAGAGGGTAAGTAATAGTAAAAAACTTTGATTTCTGAATCCAAAAATAAAAAGGATGAGTAATATTGGTATGTGAGATGAGTTCAACTGATCCTTAGATTTGTTAGAGTACTCTTATCAAGTTAAAAATTAAATTATGAAGCAGAATACAAAAGTAAAGAATACCTACTGTAATTTAATGTCCAGTGAGTCTAGTTACACATGAGACATAATTGTTCATAATTTAATGTTATGTCGAAAAAATTAACATTTGAAAACATTTGATAGTGAAAACCGGCCGGTACACACAATACCTAAATTAGTTAAATTTTAAAGTTTTAAATGTTTTAAATGTAAAATTTATGTACTGTTTTGTTTAAATGTGTGTGTGTTATATATTGAAGAGGATATAACGACCTCCAATGGAGTGAATAATTGACATTGTTTGAAAATGAACCACGAGTTCGAAACCCTGGGTCACAGACGATAGTGACAAAATAGAATTGGATCGACGGGATATAAAGGTTAGTAACCTGTTATTTGAAAACATTAAGGTACCACCTAATATAGTAGACTGGTTAAGTCTTCCTGAATAAATATTTCACACACACACCTCCAAACCCACCATCCAATGTGACTAACAACTCCATCCCTTTAGTATAACTGAAGTATAGGACTTTTGAGTGATACAAAAACGTTTGAAGCCAAATGGAAGTAAGCGGGTTTCAGCTATACCATCATTCAGCTATACCAATGCTGTTGGAAGGTACAAATTAAAATCAATATGAATGAGAAATACTCACAATGTTTTTACCTAGATTTTTGTACGTTTACTTTACAAACAAAAATTGCTTTAAAAAGTTGTTGCTTGCCTCTAGAGCTCATCACAGCTTAAAAATGCTGCAGTTATTTAATCATCATAACAAAATTTTGTTAGGTAAATTACATACTTAATTATATTTTGTGCTTGTTACAAGTATCCTAAACATAACTCTCAATGACTTGCTTTTAAGGTATTGATTAAAACCTTTAAGCATGTTTCATGTATTCTTGTCAGAATTAACAAGTCAGAATTCTAAGCCGAGTATTTGCTCTATGATTACCTAGTAACAAGGGCGTCATTTCAGCACTTTGATTGGGGGGCAAGATTTCCAGATCCTAACTCGATTAACAATCATCACTTCTATTCGGAACATGTACACATAGCAGCTAGTTTAATACTTCTACCCTACCCTTGCATTGAATCTTGAAATATGTAACTATATGAATAGTTTTTGCCGTATTTATATTAAACTTTTGGGGTCCATTTAGTTGTACCTAGAAAAGCCATTCAGGTCCAATTTAATATTCGATTAAAATTAAAGTTTTTGAAGTTGCTACATTTTATGGTTTTACATTGAACCAGATCTTTGGTGCTGGACATTTTATGTACTAATGATATATCCCATAATAAATTTGTAGATTGTAATAACTATGAAAACAAATATATAGTTTATAGACTTACTTATAATGATAAAAGTTGTAAAATTTGGGGGTTTTATTCAATGTCATTTTTTGTTTTTATTGCTAATAATCTATGTCAAAACTTGTTAGACTCACTTTGTGGGAAATTCTAAAAATAGAAATATCAGAATAAATACATATAACATTTGTTATAATATAAAATAAATGTAAGGAAAAAATATGAAAAATACACTCACCATAGTTGAGTGAAGATTATAGTATAGGCTCTCATTCCAGAAGATTTTAGTATGACTTATATAAAAAACTTTGTCTCTTTGGATTAGCTGATATATAAATACAGAGACAATGTCATGTCTTGAGGTTTAATTTTAGTAGAAAAACTTGTTACAAATATTTATTACGAGCTATAAAATCAAAATATTCGATAGAGCTAACTAGAAAAAATTAATTTCAAAATTCACTATAAATAAAAATACCCCCGTCGCAGCAGACCTGCGTACTCAGCGAATTTCCAAATCAATAATATAATAATTATAATATATGACAAGTTTGGTCAAAATCTGTCGATAAACATGGGAATTATTTGCCTATTCTCCATAAGATTAAAATGGGAAAGAGTGAGTAGGTTTGCTGCTGTGAGGAACACTGAAAGTATACCATCAAAAATTTTATTTTTAACATTTATACCAACTTTTATCAACATCTGTCCATAAATAAAGGAGTTTGCCTAATCTCCATATGATTAACATGGGAAAAGAGTATGCAGGTTTGCTGCCATGATAAACACATAAATTATGATTTTTTAGCACAAATGTATGGATCTCAACCACATGAAGCTAAATATCAAGTTTCATCAAAAAATATTAGATAATAAGTGAAAAATTAATTTTTCCTAATCCTCCATAAGATTAACATTGGAGCCTCAAAAATACAACGTACTGTGTTTAGATTTTTTTATATCTCGGTAACCGTTTAAGATAGAGAAAAACTTTAAGGAACTTAATTGTGTAGTTTTTTAAGCTGATTCCAATGGTGAAATATAAAATTAGAAATTTTTAAAAATTACATGTGAAAAACGCAAAAAACCCCATTTTGGGGTACAAAACCCCCCCAAACTACCCGTTCCCATTGACCGATATGTCTGGTTTACGAACTCGTCCGAGCATTTGTAGGAATACACGTCTCTACCAAATTTGGTCTCGATCGGACCATTTTTACGAGAGTTATTGTGTTCACAGACACATATATATATATATATATATATATATATATATATATATATATATATAAAAATTTTAACGACTATTGTTTTTGGTCTCTGGGCACCTAAAGAAGAAAAAATAACATGGTCTCGGGCTTAACTCTTGCCATGAGACCTACGGTAATAGCTTCTTCCCTATGGGAAATTCGCTAACACTATTTTATAAAACACTAAACACACAGTATGGAATGAGGCCTATTTTTTACATCTTGTAGTCCTTTTTAGTATGACACCTATCAAAACACCCATTGCGATGAAGACCAGTCTTTTTGGGGTAAGTATCACAGAAGAAGGAGGTCTCTTTTCTTTTCGAGCAGACAACACAGTCCTTTGTTTTTTCCCCTCACTTACTTTGATTGAGTGGTATAGACCATTCATTCTGATTGATGATTCGCTGTCTAGTGATGTTGGACGTCCTCGCTTTGGATGAATGTTTCTGACGTCACTCACAAGCAACTTGATGCCTTGTGGCATGACGTGTGTCACTGGACGAAGGTTCTTCCTGTTTCTTTCCACGCTGTACAAAATAAAACTATTTACAACTGAGACTTCTAGATTCCAGAAGTACTGCTTGTGCCAGACTCAAGCCTTAGACTTTTTCTGGCGAAGCTATAAAAAGAGCAGTAGTGATCGCTGCGATCAACACCTCCCATTTGGCAGTGTAATCAGATGGGATGACTTGAACTATATTGTTTTCTCCTGTCCTCCTTATTTCTTCAACACAAGTGCTTATCATACTTACAACTTGCATGTCTTTCCAAGCTAATGCCAATAAATTTGAATTTTTGTTGCGGAAATCAGCTACATCATGGGTTGGAAGGCGTTTCAGGTTTTGTTTTTCCATGTTCTTGAGCAGGCCAGATCTATTCAAAATTACAGTTCCTGTAAAGTGGAAGCCTATGGCTCTCAATTCGTTGGCTAATTGTACACTACTGTAGAATCTGTCTGTGAGTAGAAAGTAACCAGATTGTTGGGTCGCATTCTGTAGTCAAGTTACTAGATGTAAAATCACACGGGAGGTAAATGGTAAGTCAGTCAGGGTAGATCAAACTATTGGTAGTGAAAGAGCCATAGTACGGAATGAGAACACTTACATATCCATTCGTGTAACATACAGCTGTAATTCCCACTTTGTAGGTTTTTGTGGGTTATACATTTTGAAAACTACTTGGCCTTTGAAACTAGATAGATTCGTCTGCTGATAAATACTTTGATGGCGTATAAACTTCTAAAAACTTTAAACCAACATAGTCAACAATGATTTTCACTTTACTGGCTCTTGAGTGCATTGATCTGTCAGGAGCATCATGGTTAGGAGGTGATACATGAAGGGCCCAAAACAGCTGACAAAATCTCTTGCAAGAGAAAATGTTCTTGGAAAAATGGGAAGAATCTAGCCAATCGTTCATAGATTTTTTTATTTGTCTGCCATGTTTTCACACCATGAAATGCTATCATTTCCTTCACTGTCACATCTGTCACCGAATTGAATGTTTACGAAGTGGAGTAATTTTTGTATTATTTTCTCCGATTTGTTCCTGCCACAATTTCATGAAAAAGAGCCAGTGAAAAAAACAGATGAAAAAAATGTACAGGTCATTCTGGCTTAGGCTCAATTATTGGAGGGACAAATCCACATTGTTTCTCATCAAATGGCGTTAGATTGAAAGTAGGACTGTCTTCTGTCCACTCCTCCCAATCACTGTTAACATCAGGTGTTCGAGCAATATTAGGTGTAGGCCTACCTCTACGTGGTACATCTTCATTTTCTACTGCAGATTCCTGGTCATCAGACAGTTCACTTCTTTCAAAAATACTTTCATCTTCTGACAAATCAAAGTCTGGATCTATGTCAGAGTCATGTACAGCTTCAAATAAAGCTTCTTCAATTTCTTCGTCCAATAAAATACTAGCATCACCTCTACCTTTACTAGTTGAAGCCATTGTTAAAATTACAACACAACTATACTTACTTGCTCTTACTTACTCCCATGGCCATGAGTACCCAAGATGGTACTTGGCCTCACCAACGAGCTGCCTCCACTGCTGCCTGTCTCTTGCAGTTTCTTCTGTTGTTCCCATCTTGGCCATGTCTCTTTTGACTTCATCTTTCCAGCGCTTTTTTGGCCTGCCTCTGGGTCTCCTTCCAATAGGGTTCCTAACCCATATGTTATATAACAAACTTGGGTCCTCTCTTCTAATGACGTGGCCAGCCCATCTTAATCTTCTACTTCTGGCTTCTGCCACTATGTCTGGCTCTTTAAAAAGATGTCTAATTTCATGGTTATGCTTTATCCTCCAAGTATCCCCTTCTCTTGTTGAAAAATTTTACGTAATACTTTGTTTTCGAAAGTGATCAACTTTTTTTCTGCTTTCTTATCCAACACCCATGTTTCAGCTCTATAGAGGAGTATTGGCCTAATTATCGTTTTGTACACTCTTAATTTTGTGTTGTAAGATAAGATTTTTGACTTTATTATTTTGTTCAGTGCATACAAACTCCTGCTAGCTAGGTTTATTCTGTTATTAATTTCAATGTGCTCATCACTTTGCGAGTTAATTATAATTCCTAAATATTTAAAACAGTCTACCTTTTCAAAACTGCTTTCAGTGTCAGCTATATTTAGCTCCTAATCTTCATCTTTTCCAAATTTAACCAGTTTTGTTTTATTTTTATTTATTCTTAAACCTACACTTTTGGTTTCCCTGACCAGAATAACCATTTCCTTTCTCCTCACAAAAATTGTATCAAGCTTCCTGAAGTCTACTTGGTGATCTATCAATGACTTTAGGCTGAAAATGATCAGATCATAAAATAGTTGAATGACTCACCAGGGTTATCCGCCTTGAAGCGTAAGGCGACAGCGCCCCCTGACGGGACAGTGACGGTGTCTTTGACGATGGGATTGTGGAGGTGACGGGGTAGCCGCCCCCACTTGGCCGCCCACCTCGCTATCTCCCCTCGCCCCACCACCCCTACCACATGGAAGCTGTGACCATGCAGGTGAAATGTGTGAGAACCTTCACCACCTGTAATACAGCAGAGGAATAAACATTGTGTTTTGGTAGATCGTTGTTTCTGTTATGCCAATCATGTAATTAGATCAAAATATAAAGTAGTAGTCTTTTCCTTTTCCACATACTGCACAGGTCCTTTATTGCCTGGGGGCAGATGCTCTAGGCGGTGACCGCCATCACCAGCAGGTTCAGGTTGAGGTAGCACAGTTGCTGAGGACGCCAATGCCTCTAAAACATCTATGTGGAACTCTCTTCTGTCCTTTGGTCTATCAGTATTGAGTTTATAGATGGCATAAGCATTGAACAGCTTATATCAAATAGATTGAATAATATCTTTTTCCAGTACAGTAAAACCTCTTTAATCCGAACTAATTGGGACCGGGGGTAGTTTGGACCATGGAATAGTTTGGATTACAGAACATATTGCTTTTTTTATTTAACGATAGCTAAACATTGGCTAAAATGGATTTTAATTCTTACAGAAAAAGGGAAAAATGCTTTATAAAGTAAAATACAGTGTTTATTTAATACAGCAGTAAACATAATGAATAAACAGTACTGTACATTACAGTAGAAACAGTTACTGTGCATATATCAATAAATACAGTATACAATAAAGAACTACTGTACTGTGAATAAACAGTACTGTACATTACAGTAGAAACAGTTACTGTGCATATATCAATAAATACAGTATACAATAAAGAACTACTGTACTGTGTATAGAGTACAGCAATGAGCTAATCAGATAAAGTGAATAACATGTTCACTGCTATAAAAAATAAAAAGAACATGCCAAATAATGCCTAAAGGTAATACAAAGTCTTAAAATCGGGTTTCCACCGCATGTCTACAACTCCACTCTTTCCACTCATGTCCACTATTTGTCTACCGCCATCTTGAAATAGCCACCGCCTGGGCGGTAGCTCGCACCTGGCGCCCGCAATAGTTCGCCAACTGTATCGCCGAGCCACTTTTGCTTGACTTTAGTCCACTGAAACTAGTCTATGTTCTATGTAATAATGAAAAAATAGTTTTCAATATAAAATATTTACATGTAATTACTATAGTCTTGAGTTTAGTTTTTCTACTCTTTGTGATAAATGTCAAAACAATTACCGGGGCAGAGTCCTGGTTCGCTGGGGCAGGCCTTACATACAAACTTGCTCTTCTTCCTGAGTTTATTCTTTCTACACACGCGGCAGTCTTTCTGATGTTCTGATGTGTTCTGGTTGGATCGTCTCTCCAGGGTCCAAGCATCAACAGTGTGTGAGGGATTCCACGAAGGGGCACGACACAGGTGTTATTTTAGTGTGGGATATCCGCAGGGCAAAATAGGCTAAATTCTGGTGTTTTTTCATCATGAAACTTAAAGTAGCTACTATATAAAGAAAGTAGTCTATTTAAAAGCCGTTTTCTAGGTTTACCCCTTAAACTATCAAGAAAAATTATAGTGTTTGTTTTTATTATAATGACAAACAGAGTGCAATGGTTATATTCAACGATCGGAATTAGTACCAAGTCCGATTTTGGAATATCATATTGAAGAAACTGATTAAAGGAATATTTCATCAAATAGGTTTCATCGTCTGTAAAAGACAAAAGCGTATCACAGACAGTAACATCTACGTTATTATGGTTTGATTTTTGAAGATTGTTTCTGATACTTAAATATGTTGTTATCAATGTATCAGATAGGTACCGATCTGTTGGTTTGTCATTGGCATTCGTTAATAGACAGTTGAAATTTGATGGATAAATATGGTTCCCAAAAACTATAAACTCCTTGTTTTTTCTTAATTTTTCATCGATAGTGTCCGTTAGTATTGATTCTAATGTGTCGTGGTCTGGGGTACCAATCTCAGTGAGCTTTATTTTTTTTGGAGTGGAGGATGCTATAGGGTTATTTAAAATACTGTCTTCGTGAATTTTTTCTAATGTTTGGTCCAAATTGAATTGTTTTCACAGACAAAAAATCTTGTCAAGTCGCATCATGCTTTTTAATCGGTATACCTATGGTTGTGGTTAAACTCTCAGGGTCATCTGGGTCTATTTCTGCAGCTTTTGAATCTTCGGCAGCTTAAATCACCTTTATGTTTTTGGGTAGTTTTTTCCTACCTGCCCGGTATCCCCTATTTTTCCGCATAATGGTGTTGAGCTTTATTATGCGGGTAGGCTTGTGAACATTTCCAATTGAGATGTTTACAGCCTGTATATGGTGGCAATTTGTCTTACAGCTACAAGAGCAAGTCGGTTTAGGGTACAGCTGTACGATATATTTGTTTTCCTCTGTAGAAACAATAAATACTTGCTCTTGTGGGACATGGCGAATCTTGTTTTGCATTACCAGAAGTTTTGCGATACCATATTTAACGTATGGTTCTTCTTCAGTTGATTTGGAAACTTTCAAATCTTTGTTTGAAAAAGCATATGGTAATTCATCGAGCGGCAAATGACTCTCAGGGAATCTTGAGACTGTTGGTGTCTTCGCAAAGTGTTTTGCGTACTTTGGTTCTAGCGTGTACTCTCCTTGCCCACACAATCCTCGGACGAACTCTTTTTGGTAATATAAGTCTAGCTGGTAAAAAGTGAGTGCCAAAACTTGGATCTTTACTTCCTTAAAATGGACAAATCTTTTAAGCACAGCATTTAAACTCTCTGCTGGATTGATGGTTACACCACTGAAGGGTGTGTATCTGTCGAGTCCCACCAAAACCCATTTTGCCGTTTTCTTTATATCTTTTAAGAGACTATTATTGAAGTAATTGTTGAATTCTGCACTCCAAATTTGGCTGAATTGTTATAGTTTCAAATGAAAAATCTCTTCACTTTCTGAATCAAGCAAGTCCCAGACATGGCTCGCATAAGCATTATAATCAGTCTTTTCAGTATTTTTTTACCCAATTGACAACATCTTGTTGGATATGATTCCAACAAAATAATTGGGTGGCCTGGGGCAGTGTATTGTCTAAGGCTGAAATAATGCCCCCTTCCCTGTCAGTGACAATAGTAATGTTATTAGTCCGTAAACAATGTTTTTTCAAGGTATTAAAAAAAATTTCATGTACATCTGTCAACTTTCGATCATGAAGAAGATAGGCCAATGGGATAGTTGGATGTGATTTGAATAGATTACAAGCAAATGAAAGTACAGATACAAAGCAATCACCAAGGCAAAATGTCATGTCATAAAACATAGCACCACCACTAAAAAATTGCTGTTCAAAAATGTCTACCATGTCGCGACTGAATAAGACAATTAAAATGCTAAATTTGGCAGTAACTCTTAAGTGCTCAACAAATCCTTTTAATTCTTTCCCTGCTAAATATAACCCGATTATATCATCATTGGGCTGCAAGCGACGGGATTGTTCATTTGTAATGGTATTTGTCACTTTTTTTGGGTTTCTCGGAAGTAAAACAGGTGTATGTGCTGCTGGTACAGGAGAGGCTGTTAGTTTCCGATAAACTTCTTTGTGAGTGATTTTTTCTGAAATAAAACTTTTTTGAATCTGTAATTGTGATTTAGCAGACGGGACAAATGGCCGAGGCTCTTCTACTTTAGTGTTTCCATGAGGTTCATTAATATCTGGAACATCATCCAATGACCCAACATAATGAATAACGGTTGTGCTCCCATACTTATTATTTTCGTCATAAATCATGTAACCCCTCTTTGAAAAATTTGGGCTGCTAAAATTAGTATAGTAATGACATCTAACTTTGGGTTTATCAGCTGGGAGACCACGATTCCCTTTGTTGCGCCACCTATATTGGTCTGCCTTCCAGTCTTGAGGATATTTTTCATTTTTGAATAAAAATATTTCGCCCGGCCTTGGTTTTATAGGGGGTATTGAGATAAAGTCTTTTTTGTCAATATTTTGAAGTAAATTGAAATAGCTGTCCACTGATAGCCAATCTTCACTGAAATGAATCATTGCAGACATATATAACAGTTCAATAGCAAGCCAAATAATTATTCCTGAGTTTCAAATGTCTGAATGATAAATTGTCAATGGTTTACCACATCACCACTACCACGAATAAACTAATTGTTTGCTAGGCGTACTTCGTCCCTTCTATTGATTCCCTTTGATTCATACATCCACGGGATCACATTCACAAGTCGGCAAACAATATATAGTAAGTACGTATAATACACTGAAAGTTACCACACTGAAAATGAGAAATTATACGTAAAAGTATTAACAAAAGGCCAGTCCATGTGCACCCTGCTGCGGCAGATATGTTTCTTTTGGTCATAATAAAATGTTCATGGCAAGACTACTGTTTTCCTCGAATAAGTAGACTCAAAATAGTGAAGAAATATCAACAATATTTTTACAGTCTAAGCAAAGAAGAAAATTGCCGTAAGAGGCCTATCAATTCTACAAGGTATAGTTAAAATAATAAGTAAATCATAACTGAAAATTATCATATCTTCAAGGTGTCATATCTACAAAGTATTTAAAATAATTTAAATTGAGCGCATCACTTCTACAAGGTTCACAATTAATTACACGGTGTACAGCCTGGGAACGAGGGGCTGTTAGCAGCGCGGATTGCCACGTTCTCATTGAAGTACTTCGGCGAACGCATCCGTCTCACTCTTGCGACGGTAATAAAATCAATAGAGATCACCTTCCTAGCTGTCAACTCACGCTTGAATAAGCTGGAACTCTCCAGACTCTTGAGCCTCGCTGGGAGGCAGTTAAGGAGCCTGACACCTACATGAGAAGGAAGTTTCTCAAATGCAGCTGTTCGATGTTGAACAGCGCGGAAACCATCCCTT
Source organism: Nephotettix cincticeps (assembly GCA_023375725.1). NCBI lineage: Eukaryota > Metazoa > Arthropoda > Insecta > Hemiptera > Cicadellidae > Nephotettix > Nephotettix cincticeps. The sequence goes on along the minus strand of CM041791.1, from coordinate 15,292,138 downwards.
GCTCTAGTCCCATAGCTATGCACAGCAGTGCCTTGGACAGGCACATATTGGAACCGGCAATAAACCAAAGTTTCCAATATATAAAGGGAAGGTAGGGTCAAGACTCCAAGCTCCCTAAAGGCCTGTCTACACGACTCTCTGGGCTTCAAATTTTGAATAATTCTGATTGCTCGTTTTTGGAGTCTAAAAACCCTTTCAAAATCTCTTTTAGTACAACCCCCCCACAATCTTATTCCATAGGACAGATGGGGATAAATCAGGCCATAATAGGCCATAACCAGGACTTGTTTTGTGCAGGATGGTTTAAGATTTCGCAGAGCAAAGATGCCCTTTGCAACCTTAGAACAGAGGCTGTTTACGTGTTCTTTCCAGTTCAGCACTCTATCTTAAATTGAGCCATCCACTGCTACTACTACACACCTCCTTGCAGGTTTTTGTTTTTTTCTGTTGGAAGAAGGTGCTAAATAAAATGTCTTTCAGTGAATCTTGCAGACTTCGGTGCGATGCTTGGCCTCCCTTACACAGGTCTCTCCACCACTAACTGATAAGTATGAATAAGATCCATGATCAGCTGAAGTCTGAACTGTATATGGTCACACTTAGGGTTGCTAAGTTTCCAAATAATGTAGGAGTTCAGAACAGAAATATTCATTAGCCGCTTGAATAGTTTTATGTACCATTTTACTCTGTGTTTTCTTTCTAAAAGGAAATTATGGAGCATCTGATCTCTTAGGTCAACTCCACCCATTTGCTGGTTTTAGTCATATACAAGAACAGGCTTCATGTGATCTTTGCCTGACTTGTTTCTTCTCTGCTCTATTTCATGATTGTGAAATGTAGAGATGAGTGTGACAAGTCGTTTGTCCTTCCACTTCATTACTATCACATTCGCGAGAATGTCCACAGCGATGTGGAGCGCACAAATTCTTTGTTGAGCCTCACAGCTTTTAATTCCAAAGGAACATTTTTCCTGGACAGTTTTCCACAAGTTCCACATGTAAAAATCTTTTTTGATTCCAAAAAAGCTGATAGGTCTGGGGAATTATACCAGTTATCCATCTAGACGGTGTGTTTTTTATTCAATAAAGGTTCCAACAGCTTGATGATAATTGTTGTAGACTTATTGCTATCAGGTGGAACTATGGGGCAGTCAATTGTGGAATTCTTCCCAGTGTAAATTAGAAAGTTCCATGTAAAACCGGAAGAGGATTCACAGACTTCGAAAGACTTTATTCCGAACTGCGCTAATTTTAAAAAGCTTCTTTGGTCCTTGGAATACAGATAGTTGCATTGAAGCACTAAAATGTAAATATTTACTGATAATTTGAAAACGTTCCAAAGGCATGGGGTACTAGGAAAGATTGGGGTTTCGAGCAGAGGGTTTTTACTGTAATATGCTCTTAGACTAAGTTTTTGATCAACACCAATAAGCATCACAATAGCAAAATATAGGTAAAGCTCATTTTTTGAGACAGGTTGCCGAACCCAGTCCCTGGATCGTCGTGCTAAACCCATCCCTTTCGTAGCCCTTTGTTGTTCAGCATAGACATTTGTGCTTATTAGAATAGCATCCATGATTTCATCGTCAAAGTAAAATTGGAATATGCTTAGGGGACTATCAGCTTGGATTTTAGGCCCAGATGCACTGTAAAAAGTTTCCCTAACAGGTTCGTATCCTTCTATGGTCTCCCAAATCATTGGGGGCTTGTCTTGAGATATTGGTCTGGGTATGTGATAGCCACCAGCCCCTAACACAACACTTTCAATAACATTATCTATGTTTCTATGTACCTGTAAAACAGGTTCAACGTCACTAGATTCAGATTCATCCACCTCTTCAGATTCATTCCACTTCATCCTCCTCACTCTCAATTGATAATAAGACTAAACATCTAGTTCTAACCAACAGTCTATTTCACTAGATCTAGCCATCATAAAACTACTGAAATAAAAAAATAATAGTCTAAAACCTAATCACCTTAAGTCTTAAGTTACAATAAACCGGCTCAGTAACACCGTTTTACTTCAACATAAAAACGTTTCTCACAAACACATCACTAATTTACATTTTCAAACAAAAAGAAAGACACACTAAACACTTAATTATTTAAGTAACAGTTTAGAATATAATTTAACATAAGTTTAGATAGTTAAAACTATAAATAAAAGCACAAAACTACAATATACAGCACGTATGAACACCAAGGGGACGTAACGAACAAAATAAATGGCTATGATTGCAAACAAAATATATCTATCTCCGTCGCACTCCCAACTGATCGAAATTGGTTGCACAATGAAGAGAAACTCATTGGCTATAATCTCCACACAGTCCGAGTTCAAAAAAGTTAGCGAGAACAACGCAAGGAGACGTCAGCTGAAGGGCTGCGTGATGACATGAACCTTACGTCAAACCGCAGCAGTGTATTTTTATACGTGGCGTGAAACTCACGTCAGACCGCCTTGAAGGGTTAAGGTCTTCCTATTTTTAGGCCCTTTATTACTGTCTTGTTTACAAGAGAATTGTATTATGGCATCATGTTTGTTTTTAATGTCAGTAATTGTTGCCTTACCTACACAATATTCTCTGGCTAGCAACACACCACTTTCACTTTTCTTAAGTCTTTCTATGATTTCTGTTTTCGTTTCAATTTTTAAAGTGTTATTTTTCCGTTTCAGGGACGTATTTGATGACATTTTAGTTTACCGAACTCGGTCACTGTTATCACAAACAATCCTAACACTGAAGCTGTACGTAATCTATAACTAAGATACTGTACCAAATAGAAGATGTAAACAAACACTTTTTACACGCAACAATAAACAACACATATGTAGTTCTCTGTGACAACGGAGAGCGCCTAAGCGTGAAAACAGTGATGTACACTGTAGTATAGGGAGTGGGGGAAGGGAGAGGGAATTGTCTTTGTTTTGCGCGAATTCCGTATAGTGCGTTCAATGAAGGATGTCGTCGTCGATCATGTAACCCGTTCGATGATGCATCAACGCTCCCGCTCACCGGTGGCCTTAAATGGCTCCCGCAGCGGCGTTCGGATTAGTCGACGTTTGGATTACGAGGATTCGGATTAAAGAGGTTCTACAGTACTTGGAAGTTGAATGGTTGACTGACAGGTGATAGACAGCCTTATCACTGACATCAACACCCCCCATACTTTGGTTGTATTGATGTATTAGCAAGGGTTTTACACCAACCAACCCCTTTTTGCTCCTTATCACTTGGTCTTCAGCGTGATAAGCTGTGGTCACAACAATTACTCCTTTCCGAGTTACTTTCTGTCGGAAGCCAACTAAAAGTAAGTCACCTTTTCTAAAATACAAACTCTCTCTTTCTCCAAGCTGTACAGTCTTCACTGTTTTTGAGAGAAATCTGGACCTCTTGTTTATGGTCCCAGTAAGAAATGTGTGCCTTTGCAGTAAACGTTTTGCTAGAGGAATCTTGGTGTAAAAATTGTCCGTGAGCAAATGAACCACTTATCAAGAATGCCGCTTTTCGATATTACTTCCATGACCACACGTTCCATAAACAATTTATCACTGTCATTATTTGCAGCTAGATAGTCTGTTCCACTGTATAGTTCAATATGCAATAAATAATTTGTATTACTGTCACAAGATTGGAATTTTTTAAATGCTTCTTACTAACTGTATTTACATGGTCAAAAAACCACCGTACTTTCTAGGGGTCATAGTCAGGGTGGTCCCTTGGAACTTCATGCCTGTTGGTCAGATTTAAAAATGTACTGATCAAATAGAATCGGTTTACACTCATGTATTTACCATAAAAAGGATTTTGCTGTGATTCTCTTGTATCACAATAGTGTCTCAAGTTCTTTTTCACAGTTAGGCCCATATTGATGAGCAGGGCAAAGAATTTTTTCATTTTATTCGTGGTCACATTCGTCCATTTCCTAAATCTAGACTTCGGGCTTAGATTGTCACCACCTTCTTGAATAACTATTTGTATAGGCATTGGTCTCACTCGTCAATAACTGCCAAAATAGCACAGTCAAAAATAATGACAAATAGTCCAGAGGGGCACTATTTCTAGGGGGAAGGTCTTTAGGCCCTGTTTGCCTCACTCTAAACAAAGTTATAACATAATTAGGCTCCTCTGGAGGGTAAACCCTAATCCATGGTTCTGCTGCAGGAGCAACAAATTGAGGATGTGGTAATGCAGGACCAGGTATATCTTATTGTTCGTTTTGGTTCAAATCATCTCGTTCAGATGTTTCTAACTCATTCTTATGTGGGCTGTAATCGTCATCAAAACCACTTGAAAAGTCCAAAAGTGAATCTTCAGATTCGGACTCATATTCAGGAACATCAATTTCAAAGTCACTCACAGGTTCGTAGGGATCGTCTTGTACTTCAGAGTCACTATAATCTTCACTAAGAGCACGTCTTATAATGCTGCTATCCATTTCAAAAACAAAACTTGTAATTAAAACACTAATGAAACGATGTCAACAATAACATAACCACAACGACTCAAAGCAAGACAGCTGACGCAACTTTTGTCAGAAAGCGTGAAACTTGCTGATTACATCCATACTATATACATAATAATTTGTGTAATATTAAAGCACTCTACAGCGCATTAAAAAAAGGCTTACTAACTGTCGCAATTGCGTCAGTTAACCGTCGTCGGGCGGCAGGTACTATCTCAAATGCGACAGTAAACCACGGGAGGGTTAAATCAATTAAGTGATATCTCACCATAACAGACACATACCTTGGTCAATGAGCACCAGTTCGACAGGCGTGTGCAACGGCACATCGACAACATGAACACACTGACAGACAGCAGAGTTCTCACATGACAGAGGGCGCACGTTGGAGTTGCACATCTGGAGGTCGGGCTGGCTGAGTAGAGGGGAGGATGGGAACGTCAACGTCAGGTTGTTCAGGCGCGGCATCCGGACTGTGTCTGAGGAAATTTGTTAAAACTATTGTACTTCAATGTAATATCTAGAAAAGTTTTACGAGTATATATCTAGAATCTATACATATATCTCAGAACTACCTGATATTTTACTAAAACTTGAAGTTTTCTTCAACTTCAAGTTAAGATCATTGAAATTAATTTACATTGCAAATGACTGAAGTGAAAAAGCTAGAAGTTTAAAAAAAACTCTACAATCCCACATTATTTTTTCTTCTTCAACACAACTACCTATTCTTTCTTTAACTTTGTATTTTTGCAAAAATGAGATGTATTGTTTAGGTACTTTATCTTCTTTGTGTTTTTTTGGACACCTGTGAGTATTAATGGTAAGTGGTGCCCTGAAAATGCACTTACAAGCTATTTTGGTAGTACATCAATCTCTTGAAAGTGTATCTTTTTTAAATACTTGCAATATACTACGTACCAACTCAAGGAAAGCAAGGTGAAAATAGTGGAAGATAACACCCACCATCAAATACTGTGTACTGAGGAGGGGGCTTGACAAAGTCAAAGGGCAAGAAGAGGGTGAATGGTAGTCTCTCGGGGGTGAGTTCTGAGGGGACCTTAACCAAGGACTGTATCTTGGAGAGACACAAAAACTGTGAGTCACTCCGACTGCATTCTCCATCTCCTACTGTACTCAGACCCTAAAAAAAAATTCAAAATGATAAATATCGAAAGTTTTTGCTTATTGCTTACTCAGTTAATCCGCCAAAGCCTTCAAAATATCAGCTGGTTTGTATATCATTACTGCATTCAATACTATAACAAAGTGTATCGTGACATTGTACGTTTCTTTATGAACATTTTGGTATGAAATACATTTGATTTTGACTTGCAATACTGACGCTATGGGCATTTTTTGTGACGTCCGTATAAGCCGGCGTTGGCATTGCTCGGCGGGGTATTTTACGTCCGCATATACGGACGTTGGTATTTCTCAGTTGGGTTATCAACGTCCGTTTATACGGACTAAAAGGATTAAATCTCGAGAATTTTTTAAAGAAATAAATAAAATTACTTTTTGCCTGCTTGATCTTAGTAGAGAATGATGATTCTTAATATGCAGAATTTCAACAAACATTGAATCTACTTTTAAATTATATTAATCAGATCCCAAAACAAATGTAGTTATGATCAGTATTGATGTTGTGAATTTTTCCGGAGTTAGGGTGGGTTCAATAACAGTAATTCCCACCTTCAGTAGGCTGGGTTGATGGTGAGGAAGTCTTGTAAGGGGTGATTGAGCACTCTGGTGAGTCTGGTAGCTGACAACAGCTGATCCGCGCAGTCTAGCCTTGCAGTCATCTGATGTTGATACTGTCAGCTGGTAGTTACCTAGCTCCTGATCAGCTGTCAGAACTGCATCAACCCTTTCTCCTAATTCATTAAATTTGAATTATTTATAATGTTCACAGCAAATCTTACATTACGATTAGCAGGTCTTTAAAGTTTCTATTGAAGTAATCTAGATAGAATCATATTTTGGCATCCGGTTGACTAATAAATGATAAATGTTAATAAATGATGAGCCGTGATATCATACGGATATCATATATTAAAAAGACATAAACTGAATTGTTATGTTCAAAAAAAGTTATTGTATTTAAAAAAAACACTGTGTACATAGTACTGTATGATTAATGATACCGTGGGTCCGTGGTGTATATTAAAGTGTTATAATTCAAATTACAACACTTAATTTTTAATTAAAACTCAGTAAATTTTTGCCCATCAGGATTAGATGAATGTTCAGATTACTGGGGTTCAGATTAATGAGACTGGTGTAAATCTTATTATTTTAACCTTACATGCTACAACTACTCGTAATACATAAAACTTAAGTCAGTGAAAATACATCCCCGTAAAACACCAAAGTTTTTGACCTGGAGCTATGACGATGCTGAGTGTCTCGACGGGTTGGATGGGATGACCATCGAGGGCTATCACCAGGAGGGAGTGACTCTCCACGGCAACAGACACGGGGCAGCTCATTGATGCCACGGCATACATCACACGCAGACGGTGCCGCTTGTATGATGTCACGTTGAACTGAGCCAGACCCATCTGTGACAGAGCCAACTGTCAGCTGATTGATTCATAATTTGTCACTCTTTGTCTGATCTAAGGCTGACTTGAATTCAAAAGTGGATTTCCATAATTACTAATTTTGAGTTTTTAGACCAAACTTATAATCAAGCGGATATAAATTTAAGTAATATTAGCCTTTCATCCTTTTCAAAAGGCTCTTACAAAGATAAATAGATTAATAAACCTCTTATTTGTCTCATATATTACACATTTACAAAAAAACCTTTAACCAACTGGTCACAATTTTTTTTAAATCTAAATGTTACACAGCTTAAAAGAATGTAATAGCTTCATTCAAAAAGTGTAAGCAAACTAATCATATTAATCAAAAAGATTGAGTGAATTAATAAAAAACTGACAGACCTGACCGAAGGGTTTTCCATTGATCAGAAGAGCCCCCGAACCTGTGTTATCAGTTGATGGAGACGTACTGATAAGAACAAAGTGACCGTCTTCATCATAAAGATCATGGTGTGGCTCTTTCTTGCGTGACTGACGGACTATCAGAGCTCCGAATAAACTGTCAAGCTCTGGGTTACCTAAATAACAACATGTTAAATTGAAATATTAAGTACTTTGTATCAATAATATTTTATTGTGTGACTGGAACGGTGGCGACGTCCTGTAATCCAGCTACTTGGAGGTCACGAATTGTGGATAGTTGTGAGATGGTCGGTGGATGTAGTGTTCCCTTGTGTGGATTAACATCCGCACTATTGAATTCTATGTTAATCCGCAAAGACCATTCTCATAATTAGACCAATTCGTAATTCAGAGGTTGTGGTTCGGATTCCATATTAAACTGTAGGTCCCTTAGTTGCCATCGGCTGTTGAGCTATTCATTAACAGTCCTGTCTAAGGAACATGTCAGCCTTAGTCAGTAACAAGACTAAAAGATCGCCTCAATAATCTTAAATGCATTTATTATTCATACTTGAAATGCTTACCTGGGATGATCACCATTTAAAAAAAGGTAAAGATTATGTATTATTTTGTAAGTCACTTTTTAAAACTTTTTTGTTTACTTGCGTCTACATTTTATAGTTTATATTGACTTGAGCTTGTCTTGTAAAATAGCATCTGAAGACCACTTAAAAATAAAGGATATTTATTTATTCATTATTCATCCAAGGCAAATAGATGTACCAACCTGTGTGCACCTGCCAGATGTGTGTACCGGGGTTGGTAGCCCTGAACTTGTACTGGAAGGTGGTGAACGTGTTGATGGGACACTGTGTCACCATGGGTGCGCCGTCCATGTAAGGAGTCTCCTTCTGATCTTGGCCGCGCCAGTGCACTGACACAGCAGCGCCAGGCGCTCTGTTGATCACATCTACCACCAGGATGTCTTTCTCACACACCTGTCACACGTTCATTACAAAAATACAATAGGATATAACTGGAAAAGAAAAGGTGAGATAGATAATGTCAGTCAATTCACAGTTCAAATGGTCAATACCCATGTTCTTTGACAGCTGTTTACTAAGCTCAATCAAGCAGTATTTAGCATCAACTTTTGATGTCACGAACCATCATTAAGAGTAAATCTGACATGTGTTCAATTTATTTATAGTGCCGCCTACATTTCATTCCAGCTGAGGTCTTAAATGTCACAATGGACTTACTAAATTTTATAATTTCTAATTTTCTTAGTTTTAATTTTACCATTGAAGCCTCCGGATCATTGATTTTCCAAAATAATAAGGTTTAAATACCTGTAGTACTGTCCGTAATTCTACATTTGGTGCTGACGACCAATGGTTTTGGACCTTATAGGTTCATTATCGAGTCAGAATACCCAGTTCTACTAAAAATATACTCGACACTAATGTAGTGAAGAACCAACATTCACAACACTAACACACACGGAACCACAAAACACGAAAAGCATTTCAAAATTTGGCAAAATATTTGGTGAATGACTGATCATTCGCCGGTTTCGAACCTAACTTTGTAATTTGGCCATTTTTAACATATATATTTATATTACGTTATATATTTTTTGTCTCCAGGCACCTCGAAACGAAAAAGTAACATGGTCCTGGGCTTAGGTCTGCCGTGAGGGTAATAGTTTATTCCCTATGGGAAATTTGCTATTAATGAGTAAATACCCCCGTTGCAGACCTTCAATACGCATTGAATTTTCAAATCAAAAACAATGTATAACAGGTTTGATAAAATCCGTAATAAATGAGAGAGTTTGCCTATTGCCACTCTCCGTCACAGTGCGTAGGACTACAGTCATGACAACGTAGAGGATGCCAGTACTGGCTGCTACTGTCCCCATGTGCAGTGGCCTTATCAAAGGAGATGATGGAGGACAGAGAACGAATGGCACAGATATGTTGGCGAGGCCAAAAATTGCTTAGGCTATAACGTATTTCAGCTGTTATAGGTAAAGTAAGATAATGATTTCTAAATTATTATTATTATTATACTTCTATCAGATGGGTGACAGTGTCGAGTGTCGCTCACCTCGATGGTGGGCCCGGGTGACTGTCCGTTGGCGGTGAGCAACTTAGTCCGTATCCCGCCTCCTCCTCCGACGCAGCCTTCCACACACTCCGTCGAGTTGTGTCCGGAGAAGCTGCGGCTCCTGTAACACCACAGGGTACTGTATCCGGTGACAACACAAATTAAATTCAAGGATCCTAGCTTATCGTTAGAAAATAGTTGAAGGTGAACTTATCCTAACTTATCGTTCAACATCTGATAATTTATTGGAACTGTTATATCTTTTATTATTGTTTGCTTAGTTAGCATCATCTTACCTTAAAATAATTCTCATCAATCTTCTAAACCGTATATGAAAGATTAAACTCAAATTAAAAACTAGACTTATGTACATCTTTAGACACTCGAGCATTTAAATGCCTCTACTAAAAGACTGTGACGGTGGCGTGTCCTGTAATCCAGCCGTTTGGAGATCATGAATTGTGGATTGGTATGAGTGATAGTCGGTAATACAAAAAAGTACAGAAGTGCTCCAACTATCGTCCTGAGCGCACGCTAACTTGTGTCGCCCCGCTAGCTCGTAGGTGGACTGTTGTGGTTATTCGTTGTGTTATCAATATAGTTCTTGTATTGTGCATGACAGATATTTTTGACAACGTGATATAATTAATATGTAACTTTAAATTTCAATTTTTAATGTAAATTATTAGGTAAACACTTGAAAACAGGGGGAGTTTCTCCACCTCCAGAAACGTTGTGTAGTTAAAAACACAGACACGTTGTAAAAGTCCAATAAAAGATGTTAAATAATTAACAACCAACGCCATAATGAATTTAAAGATGCTAGTTTAGTCCTACATTGTAGTCCACGCTGCATAGATATATGTGCTAATCCTTGCCTTGCCAGTACAGTCCTCAGTACCTTCACCAACTTGGATTTTACTCACGTAAGGGCAATGTTAAAACTCTTGAGTCATGAAGCTTCAGTCATGAGAAGCTACATGCAACATGTCAAGTAGCACTCATAAGGAATTCAGAAGTTGACTCTTACATCTTAGACCTTAAGTACCTCCCAACATTTTTAATTACTACATAAGTTAGAATATGTACTATTACAATGAATCCCATCATTGAAAATCACTTGAAATGTAAATTGTAGCAAAAATCTAGGGAAGGGATTTAAAATAAACGGTATCAGTGGACTGACACATACTTTCTCCCTTAAGTAATAAAACTGTCATGTTCTTCAAAGTTTATCTAAATATATAATTTATTAATTTATTGTTTCAAAAATAATCATCCCATTTCTGAAAATAAAAACAAGAGAGACAAAGTTGAATTAATTGTTCGAGTTGATTGTGGGGGTACCCCCCCACCGGTAATACTAAGCTTTTTTGAGTTGGTTTTGTTGGGTGATTTGACCTTAAGCTTCATACAAACTTTCATGGAAAATAAGGAAGAAATTGATTTTTTATATTCTCCATAAAAATAACATTGGGCGCTTTGAGACAATGTACTGCGTTTATCATTGACAGAAAATTTAACTTTTCTCTAGAACCATTAGTCATAGACAAATAATTCAAAATACTAATTTGTTTAGTTTTTTAAGTTGGTTTTAATGGTGCCAGACAAGTTATACTTTACTTTTATTGCTTTTGCAGAAAATTTAAAAAAATTGACATTTAAAAGCCCATAACTTTTGAATTGTCATTTTTACAGACATGCGGGTAGTGTCAAATTATTTAGTACTCTGTGCACCATAAACTGTCAAATTTTAATCAAAATCGTTAGAGCCGTTTTTTAAAAATTTGTCACGTTTTTTAAGGGTTTTTAGGGGTGAACTACTCTTAAAAATCAAAAAATTAAAAAAACCGCCTGGAGATACCGAGAATATATACATACATGCCAAATTTCATCTAAATCGGACCTGCGGGGTATGCTGTGGCTCTGTACACATCCAGACACACACCGTATGGTTTCCCAAAGGTTATTTGGGCGAAGGGACTTTACAACTACCCTGTATTGCTAGAGCTTAGTTTTCAAATATAATTTATATTATATCATTTGAGTAAATGAGAAAATAGACACTAAGCACACGATTTTCTGGTATAAAACCGAAACACACATGTGTATAAAGCAAGTTTTAACAACATTTTCGTTATGTGTCTCTATGTTGTACAAAGTGAGGTAGTTAACACATTAGTTGGAATTTACCATTGACCTTATGGGAAGTGAATATAAAAGGCGTAGGTAATGTAACATGTGTGGTCTGAAAAAATCTTGCACTGTACCTTATTAAATTTAAAAAATGAAATTAATCTTAAACTTTAAGGATTCCCAATATAGGCCTTTAAATTTTGAATAATAAAATGAACATATTCTCTATATGTTCATTTTATTACGACGCATGGTGCGTATAAGAGAGAAATTAATTAATAACTGTAGTGAACGGATAGAGACCAGACCGCTTGAGTCGCCAGTGCATAGACTCGGCGGTGACGTCATGTGCCTTTACGTTGGGATCCTCCCAATAAAGAAACACTTTGACTTTAAACATAGCAGTTTATAAACGTTCATATGTAAAATACTGAATATTTAACAGGTACTGCAGACTCTTATAAGAGTGTACAGGAGAGGTGAGATTCAGTTTTGCCCCTTAACAATAATGATAACTTTGTGATAGCATTACTGGTTATAAGATAATCGCAAAAATATTTCGGGTAAAAACAAACTTATTATAAAAAAGATGGTTTAGGTTTCAAAATTATTAATTAACACGCAATTATAACTACTGTAGTAATTAACAAGAAATAATATTATATGATAAAAAATGAAAATATGGTTACTAAATAATCACGTTGTTCTTAACACATCAATCATATTTTTATGAATGAATAATCAGTAACGCTATCACAAAATTAACATCGATCTGTGAGAATTAAATCCAAGATAGTGAAGGTTACTGCAACTCTTAATAGTTGCCAATCAAACTGAAACACTCAAGAGGGATTGGTCCAGCAAAGTAAGCAACAATCTAGATCCTTGTTTATCCATATAAATAAAATTAGAGTTTTGTCTGTACATTGCTCAGAATTATACATTTTTTAGTTATTTTTACGTTTCATGCGTTAGAGAAGCCGAAACAAGTCTTATCTCAATTTGTGTCTGTGACGCTCCAGGAGGCATTTTACGCCGTCTTCTCCGAAAAAAACGGGAGAACTGATAACAATGAAACTTATTTCATACATTCTCTACATTCCAGAGAAGGTTTTTAAAGGCTTAAAATCGTCCGCCGACCCTTGAAAAGTAAATAACGAGCATTTAAAATCCCACTTTTTACGCGATATTAGTCGCATTTTACTTCAGTTTTAAATGAATAACCTACTGGCAATAATCAGTTGTCTTTGTATTTTAAAGATTTAATAGAAAGAAAAACAAACAGCTGTTTAATCAATATAGGCTAGTTTATATTGATCATTGATTTAAACCCACTTCGAAATCATACTATATTAAAGTTATTTTAAAGTGTACCTAATAATAATCATCATATAAATGTTCTAATCTATTGAATTGTAAAGTAATGCTAAATAATAAAGCTGGGTATTAATTTATTTTCTTTGTATTTATTTGTTTAGGATTTCAGGGTATACATTTTGGTAGGATGATCTTTATTCTTTAAACTGAATCCTACAACCCGTACAAAGGACGGGCTTACTGCTAGTATCTATCCACAAAGCTATGTTCGTTACATACATTGTAACAGCAGACGACACCTCCAACACCAGCTTCACCCGACATATCATCGGCCAGTCCAGCTCATGGCAGGGGCGAAGACACGAGGCGTGTTGTAGCTCTGGAACAAAAATAATATTTTTTTATTTACCGCCGCCATCTTGGATTTTAAACACATAAGAGCAATGTTAATTTTGCGATCGAATCGCTGATCACTAGATTGTCGTGATACATCCTCCCATACATGCCGCCTAAAATGCTCCCTGAAATCCGCCTATGGATCGAACGGAAGCTTGGCGAGGTGGGGTACTACGTCACCGAGTTCCTTTCTGCTCATAGGTACTTCGAAAAATTCAAGATTGGTAAGACAGGCTGCTCTATCTTTGCACACATCTGTGGCAAAGATAGAGCAGCCTGTGGCAAGCGCAGTGAGCGACACGGATCTTTCAACTCGAACACTTCATTAGAGGTAATGCTTCGTCGAGACGAAACCTGGAGTCGGGTGGCACATCCAGGCTGTACTGAAGTCCAAGAGGTCCGTTCTTGATCGGCTTCGGTAACTGATAAATGTCTGTCTGTCTATCCATAGTGCCTGGATGTGTACAGAGCCAGCCTACCCCATTGGTCGAGTTTTGAACCCTTAAAAAGTGAAAAATTCTCAATTTCTCAAAAATAGCTTTAACGATTTTAAATAAAACTTGGTCCATCAGAATATGAGACTGTACATACATGGTTTTATACAATAAGCAAACACTTTGGATATTCAACATTTTGAATTTGGTTACTTTCTCTCCTTGGAGGAAGTATTGTTTTCGTCAAAGTTTTTGAATTAGATTTGCGAGTGGATATATCCGTTTTTGGCTTGCCTAAATCAAAAAAGTGGGTTTTGACGTGATGTCTGTGTGTAAAGAGCCACAGCCTACCCTGTTGGTCCGATTTAGATGTAATTTGGTAGGTATTTAAATATTTTCACCGTATCTCCAGTTGTTTTTTAATTTTCAACTTTTTCGGTACTTCACCCTTAAAACGTATAAAATCCAAATTCCTCAAAAATGGCTCCAACGCTTTTGATTAAAATTTCGTAGTTTATAGTGCATATAGTACTATTTAATATGACACCAACCGCACTGTAAGATACCATATATATACAATATATGCTCTTTTTTATAACCGCCTGTAATATGACGGTTAAGAGTTGGGCCTCTAAATGTCGAAAAATCTTTTTTCAGTTTTCCATGAAAACGATAGATTTGGTATACAATTTGACTAACACCAATAAAACCAGGTTATAAAAACTAAACAAAGTAGTAGTTTAAATTATTTGTCTACGACTAACGGTTCCAGAGAAAAGTTAAATTTATAGTCCATGATAAACGGAGTACGCCCTACGTTGTCTCAATGTTCAAATCAATTTCTTCCTTATTTGCAATCCTTTTAGGATTTCTAATCATGACTCTAGGTCAATTAGTTACAGAAAGACTCTAAATGGTAAACACAGTACATTGTGTAATGTTAATCTTATGGAGAACGGCTAAAATAAGTCACTTTTTTTACTTAAATATTCTTCAAAAGTTTGCTTTGGTAGTCCATCTAGTTAAGTTCTATGAATCAATTTAAAGAGTCTTGTGGCAGAAAATCTACGTATTCATTGTCCACGTAATTCTTCCGGAGAATAGATAAATTTATATGACTCTTTTAATTAATTATCGACATAATTTCGGAATATTTTGTATGTGTTTTTACTTAGCGAACAACCTTGATATAAGCATATTGTAGAACAGCCCTTATTGCAGAAAATCTGCATACTCAGTACTATTAGATTACTAAGATGGGAATATAAGTCATTTGAAATTCGTTCGTATTAAGCCAGCGTGCTGAATGCGATCTCGTTAACCAAAGTGAACTCATTAAGGGTTTACTGGACTCTTCAGTTAAGAGAAATAGTTATTTTGAGGAAGGCGCTGTAAACCAGCCGTCTATTTTGATGTCAGAAATTCTCAGAAGGCTTCGTCACGTGAAGGGGCTGGGGTGGCTTACCGGGGCCTTCAACCCCCTGTACTTAATCCTTCTCGGAAAGGCATTCCAAAAAGGCCTTCTCAAAAGGATACAACCACCAGAACCTCGGTTTTACCATAAGCAGGTCAAGTATTTACCACTTTAAAATATGCTATAATCAATAGTAAAGTTGTAACAGAACGTTGGAGAAACCCAGCTTTAAACTATTTTAAAACTTTTATGGATTTACATCTATATAAATAAATTAGAGTTTTGTCTGTACATTACTCAGTTATTAATTTTTTAGTTATTTTTACGTTTCGTGCGTGAGAGTAGCCGAAACAAGTCTTATCTCAATTTGTGTCTGTTTATCTGTGACGCTCCAGGGGGCATTTTACGCCGTCTTGTCCGCTTATTTCTAAATTGAACATTATTTTGAATGTTTTGTAGCTCCCTGGGTAGAGAATTGGTCAATGATGGTATTTCCTGTAATCCAGCTACTTGGAGGTCACGAATTGTGGATAGTTATGAGCGATGGTCGGTGGGTGTAGTGTTCTCTTGTGTGGATTAACGTCCGCACTATTGAATACTACGTTAATCCGCAAAGACCATCCTCATGATTAGACCAATTCGTAATTCAGAGGCCGTGGTTCGGATTCCACGTTAAACCGTAGGTCCATTAATTGCCATCGGTTGTTGGGCTATTAATTAACAGTCCTGTCTATAAGGATCATGTCAGCTTTAGTCAGCAACAAGACTACAAGATCGCGCCACAATCATCTTACACTCAATCAAATCAAATCATTTTATTGAGCCAAGTTGACAATACATTGCATTGGCTAAGTCAAACATAAAGATACAGTTTTCCTTCATAAGGTTAAGGTATTTACAAGAATATATAAAACAATTCAATTTACATCCTCCTACTCAACATACCAGTGCTTACAACAGCCCCCTGTGGCTCAAGAACGCCTGGACGCTGTAATACGAGATTTCAATCAAATGTGTTTTTATGCACCGTTTGAATTTTAAGAGGTCTGATTCTAATTTTAAATAAAGGGGGAGGCTATTATACAAATTGATTCCGTTGTAAAGACAGTGTTTTTTTAGAAAGATGTAATTTGTTTAGGGATTGGCAAATTGTGAGAATTTCGAAGTGAATATGAGTGAAGACGGGGGTTTTCTAAATCGGTGAATAGGGAAAGATATTGTTTGACAAATGTGAGGGTTTCAAGAATGTAGATCGATGGAAGAGTCAGAATTTTGGAATCTGAGAAAACCTTTCTGCATAAATGGCGTTTGGGCAGGGAACAAATTGTTCTTATAGCCCATCTTTGAAATTAAAACAAAAATTTGGTTTTTGTACTTTCATAACCCCATATAGGTATAACATACGCTAAATGTGGACAGATGAGTCCGTAATATACAGATATTAGAACATCCTTATTAACAGTTTTCTTTAAGCTTCGCAGTACAAGAATTCCAGAGCTCAATTTATTTGTGACCTGTTTAGTATGATCCAGGAAATAGAGATTTTCATCCAGGGTCAGTCTCAGAACCTTTACCTTGTCAGTCGGGTGAACCGGTGTGTCATCCAACAGAAGACTGAAACCATTAGAGCATCTTTTTGTGATAGAAAAGTGCATAAGCTGTGTTTTTTGGTGTTAATGGAAAGAAAATTTCTGTCAAACCACTCAATTCACAAAAGGTTGCGAGCACTAAGCTGTTGATATCGTGGCTTGAAATGGTTAGTGGCGTATCATCAGCAAATAGTGTTTTCTCAAACCTCGTTCATACTTGGCTTAAAATACCTACCTTGTAGTATGGTCACCATTTCAAATAATCTAATAATCTAATAAGAAAAATATATTCTTAGAAATTTATTATGGGACAATTTTTTGCTAAAAATGAAATTTTACTGACCCAAGTATCCATTACGGTAAACTAAAACCTCATAAAATGATCTCTTCAAGACTAGAGCATGGAAAAATGCAAAACGCAATTTAATATTTATTATTCTTACGGAAATGAAATCAAATGACGTCACAGATGAAGATAAGTTTAGAGCTGTTGATCCTTATCTGACAAAAGCAACTAGTGCACTAAAAAGTCAATTGTTGCTAATCTAAACAAATTGTATTATCCATTGGTAATGGAGTGTCTTTGAACATTATAATTTCTAGACCTTAATTCATACTCAAAAACTTCTACTCTTTTATAATTTTCATTAAAATAATGCCTCTTTAGATTTTGTAAACTTAGCTAATTCTTTAAGTGGCATTATTCATAATAACTCTCGGTACATTACAAAACAATTCACTCACTAACTTATTACAGTTAACTGGTTTAAAGACATTGAATAGTACTAACTAATCCCATAATAAAAATAAAAATATTTGATTCTTTAGTACATAATATAAGAAAATGGTTCTTAATTATGTCACATTTAAACAACAAGACTCTTAAAATATTACTTATTTTCATAATGTGAGTCTTAAATTTCATGTTACTGTCCAAATTCAAGTTTTATTCTTTCACTTAGTTCAATCCTTTTACAGTTACAATTAGGCCTATTTGTATTGGGCCTACTTAGACAATTTTTAATACGACTCAAAATGTTAGGTAATAAACTACTATCTACAAACATTCTAGGATTTTTAAATATTATTGTTTTGTTTTAACTTTTATTAACTTTTACGTGCTTTAACTTTTATTGAATTATTGAAATATTAGTTTTCATTAATAGTCTCGAAAGTTACTTATTGTAGAAGCCGAGCGTGGAAAAAACCCATCGAGCCACGCAATGGCTCTTTTGAAATCAAATCAAAACGTTTAATACTCATTTATAAACATGTTACATTGAGTATGGTCAACGAATGGCATGCTGGAAGTCAAACAGTTGTCAGTTCATCAACAGCCAAATTAATAACTAAAATACATATGCAGATCAACAAAAAATAAATACCTACATAAATACTTAACCGATAATCAACATGAGAGACGGCAGGAACAATAACTAATAAATAAAAACAGGAGTAGGGAGACTTAAAAACTCGTAAATACTGTAAAAAGGGTGGAGAACCAGCCAGTGATATTTTTGAATTTTGAAGGTTTTGCAATTTAGCTGGAGGATCTCCTTGGGCAATTGGTTTAAACACTTTAGGCCTAATACTTTATAATTGTTTTTGGTTTACTCAGCCTAACAAAAGGTACATCAATTCTATCCATATTCCTAGTGTTAAAATTGTGATAATCACCTCTAGTTACTAATGTTGCCAAACCATTTTTGAACATTATTTTTCATTACAATATCGAAAAACTTGTAAACAACATGAATATTTTTGTTTATTCAACTTAGTGTTGTTTAGAGACAAAACTCTAATTTTATTTCTATTAGGTTGTTCCATGTAGGTATGTCTCACAATGACTGGGACGGTGGCGTCGTCCTGTAATCCAGCTACTTGGAGGTCACGAATTGTGGATAGTTGTGAGCGATGATCGGTGAATGTAGTGTTCTCTTGTGTGGATTAACGTCCACACTATTGAATACTACGTTAATCCGCAAAGACCATTCTCATAACTAGACCAATTCGTAATTCAGAAGCCGTGGTTCGGATTCCACGTTAAACTGTGTCCCTTAGTTGCCATCGGCTGTTGGGCTATTACCAGTCCTGTCTAAGGAACATGTAAGCCTTAGTCAGTAACAAGACTACAAGATCGCACCACAATCATCTTACACTCATTTCTCATTCATACTTGGCTTAAAATACCTACCTGGGTAGGGTGCCATTTCAATAATTCCATGTCATGAATTGTAATATAAATAAATTAATGGGGAATTTAACTACATTGAGAGTGTTCGGGAAGATAAAAAAATAATATCTTATAAATATTTTTGGCAAATCAAGTTGGCTTGTCAATGATCTTAAAAGTTTACATACGTAAAACGTGATATTTCGTCGGGTATTGCTGTGCAACAAAACAACAATTGTCCTTTTAGTGCACTAGTTACTTTTGTCAGATAAGGATCAACAGCATCTCTAAACATAGTCTTCATCTGAGACGTTATTTTGATTTCATTTCCGTAAGAATAATATTAAATTGTTGCATTATTCCTCACTCGATAATCGTAAAGAGATCATTTATTGAGGTTTTAGGTTTCCGTAATGGCTACTTGGGTCAGTAAAATTTTATTTCTAGCAAAAAATCGCCCCATAATTATTTCTAATAATATATTTTTCTATTTTCAGAGGACTATTTTCACACATTCAATTATCTTTTAATGGATATAATGTGAACAGTAATGTGGGATTGAAACCTAGACGTAACTTTCTCGAGAACAGCAAAGTTTTAAATTTTTTACTGGTTAAAATTAAATCTCATCATTGTTGTCTATAATCGCTTTTAGGGACGAATCACGGCATCGACGACAAAACGTAACGGTACCTCCCCTCCCCCACCCATTGTAAATACCTCGCCCCAAAGGGCAGGTAGGCGAAGGACGGAGGGCGTCAGTTCAGTTCACCACCAGTCAGTGTCTTGGTCAGTCCGTCTTCCAGAGCCGTCCGTTTTGGACGGTTCTCAATAGCTCTCTATACTCTTTAGTGATCCCTAGCATCAAATCTGTATAAGTTCTTACCGTAGTTCATTGCGGTATTTCCAGTTTAATCTGCTAATCCATTAGTAGTAATCACAAATGGATAATACTTTTTTGTAAAATTGCGTTACCGTGTAGTTATATTTCAACCACCAAGTGAAGCCAACTGTAGAAGGAGTGATCATACCAGTCGCAACCCTCCACAATGAGAGAGTTCCAGCTTTGACGGATTGGAGGGATGGTCATCAAGACGGAGCAGATCGAGAACCACAATCTTCCAAGTAGTTACCGTTGTACATCCAGGTACAGATGAAAGTGCGTGTAGACTGTATCATAGAAATTACCCATGAAGAGTTAACGCTACAAGTTAAGGTTACTTGAGAATGTTTAGTCATTTGTGAACTCTGAACTGTAAGATTTATTTTCAAAAGTTAAATTTTAGAATATATTTACAATATTGGAAATTAGCAAAATATTTAGATAGAATAGAAATTCTTCCACGTGTTTTATATGGCGAACCCAAGGTTCAATTTTAAGACTGGTTTTGTTTGTTTGAATGATTTAGCCGGGTTCATAAGGTTTACGGTAATGTTAGAAAACTTCTGTTCTATATGACTATTTATGATAAATTAATTAGTGTAGTTGATATATTTTCTGTAATTTATACTAAAACCACTTGACGCACAATGCATGTCATGCGTAGGTTAGGTTTTAGTATGTCCCCTTAAATTTTGGTATATTTTCTGTAATTAATACCAAAACGACTTCACGCGCTATGAATTAATACCAAAACGACTTCACGCACAATGCTTATCATGTGCAGTTGAGGTTGTAGATTGTCCCTATTATTATGATATATTTTCAGTCATTAATACCAAAACGGCTTCACGCACAATGCTTATCATGTGCAGTTGAGGTTGTAGTTTGTTTATACTATTATGATATATTTTCAGTAATTAATACCAAAACGGCTTCACGCACAATGCTTATCATGTGCAGTTGAGGTTGTTGATTGTCCCTTTTATTTTGATATATTTTCAGTAATTAATACCAAAACGACTTCACGCGCTATGCTTGTCATGTGCAGTTGAGGTTGTAGTTTTAAATTTTGATATATTTTCTTTAATTAATACCAAAACGACTTCACGCGCTATGCTTGTCATGTGCAGTTGAGGTTGTTGATTGTCCCTTTTATTTTGATCAATTTTCAGTAATTAATACCAAAACGACTTCACGCGCTATGCTTGTCATGTGCAGTTGAGGTTGTAGTTTGTCCATATTATTATGATATATTTTCAGTCATTAATACCAAAACGACTTCACGCACAATGCTTCCTCATGTGCAGTTGAGGTTGTAGTTTGTCCCTTTTACTTTGATATATTTTCAGTAATTAATACCAAAACGACTTCACGCGCTATGCTTGTCATGTGCAGTAGAGGTTGTAGATTGTCCCTTTTATTTTGATCAATTTTCAGTAATTAATACCAAAACGACCTCACGCGCTATGCTTGTCATGTGCAGTAGAGGTTGTAGATTGTCCCTTTTATTTTGATCAATTTTCAGTAATTAATACCAAAATGACTTCACACGCTATGCTTGTCATGTGCAGTTGAGGTTGTAGGTTGTCCCTTTTATTTTGATCAATTCTCAGTAATTAATACCAAAACGGCTTCACACACTATGCTTGTCATGTGCAGTTGAGGTTGAAGTTTTGCCCCTTTTATTTTGATATATTTTCAGTAATTAATACCAAAACGACTTCACGCGCTATGCTTGTCATGTGCAGTTGAGGTTGTAGTTTTAATATTTGATATATTTTCTTTAATTAATACCAAAACGACTTCACGCGCTATGCTTGTCATGTGCAGTTGAGGTTGTTGATTGTCCCTTTTATTTTGATATATTTTCAGTAATTAATACCAAAACGACTTCACGCGCTATGCTTGTCATGTGCAGTTGAGGTTGTAGATTGTCCCTTATATTTTTATATATTTTCAGTAATTAATACCAAAACGACTTCACGCACAATGCTTGTCATGTGCAGTAGAGGTTGTAGATTGTCCCTATTATTATGATATATTTTCAGTAATTAATACCAAAACGACTTCACGCACAATGCTTGTCATGTGCAGTTGAGGTTGTAGTTTGTCCCTTTTACTTTGATATATTTTCAGTAATTAATACCAAAACGACTTCACGCACAATGCTTGTCATGTGCAGTTGAGGTTGTAGATTGTCCCTTTTATTTTGATATATTTTCAGTAATTAATACCAAAACGACTTCACGCGCTATGCTTGTCATGTGCAGTAGAGGTTGTTGATTGTCCCTATTATTATGATATATTTTCAGTAATTAATACCAAAACGACTTCACGCGCTATGCTTGTCATGTGCAGTTGAGGTTGTAGTTTTAAATTTTGATATATTTTCTTTAATTAATACCAAAACGACTTCACGCGCTATGCTTGTCATGTGCAGTTGAGGTTGTAGATTGTCCCTTTTATTTTGATATATTTTCAGTAATTAATACCAAAACGACTTCACGCGCTATGCTTGTCATGTGCAGTAGAGGTTGTTGATTGTCCCTTTTATTTTGATATATTTTCAGTAATTAATACCAAAACGACTTCACGCGCTATGCTTGTCATGTGCAGTAGAGGTTGTAGATTGTCCCTTTTATTTTGATATATTTTCAGTAATTAATACCAAAACGACCTCACGCGCTATGCTTGTCATGTGCAGTAGAGGTTGTAAATTGTCCCTTTTATTTTGATATATTTTCAGTAATTAATACCAAAACGACTTCACGCGCTATGCTTGTCATGTGCAGTTGAGGTTGTAGTTTTAAATTTTGATATATTTTCAGTAATTAATACCAAAACGACTTCACGCGCTATGCTTGTCATGTGCAGTTGAGGTTGTAGATTGTCCCTATTATTATGATATATTTTCAGTAATTAATACCAAAACGACTTCACGCGCTATGCTTGTCATGTGCAGTTGAGGTTGTTGATTGTCCCTTTTATTTTGATATATTTTCAGTAATTAATACCAAAACGACTTCACGCGCTATGCTTGTCATGTGCAGTTGAGGTTGTAGATTGTCCCTTTTATTTTGATATATTTTCAGTAATTAATACCAAAACGACTTCACGCGCTATGCTTGTCATGTGCAGTTGAGGTTGTTGATTGTCCCTTTTATTTTGATATATTTTCAGTAATTAATACCAAAACGACTTCACGCGCTATGCTTGTCATGTGCAGTTGAGGTTGTTGATTGTCCCTTTTATTTTGATATATTTTCAGTAATTAATACCAAAACGACTTCACGCGCTATGCTTGTCATGTGCAGTTGAGGTTGTTGATTGTCCCTTTTATTTTGATATATTTTCAGTAATTAATACCAAAACGACTTCACGCGCTATGCTTGTCATGTGCAGTAGAGGTTGTTGATTGTCCCTTTTATTTTGATATATTTTCAGTAATTAATACCAAAACGACTTCACGCGCTATGCTTGTCATGTGCAGTTGAGGTTGTAGTTTTAAATTTTGATATATTTTCTTTAATTAATACCAAAACGACCTCACGCGCTATGCTTGTCATGTGCAGTAGAGGTTGTAGATTGTCCCTTTTATTTTGATCAATTTTCAGTAATTAATACCAAAACGACTTCACGCGCTATGCTTGTCATGTGCAGTTGAGGTTGTTGATTGTCCCTTTTATTTTGATCAATTTTCAGTAATTAATACCAAAACGACTTCACGCGCTATGCTTGTCATGTGCAGTTGAGGTTGTAGTTTTAAATTTTGATATATTTTCTTTAATTAATACCAAAACGACTTCACGCGCTATGCTTGTCATGTGCAGTAGAGGTTGTAAATTGTCCCTTTTATTTTGATATATTTTCAGTAATTAATACCAAAACGACCTCACGCGCTATGCTTGTCATGTGCATTAGAGGTTGTTGATTGTCCCTTTTATTTTGATATATTTTCAGTAATTAATACCAAAACGACTTCACGCGCTATGCTTGTCATGTGCAGTAGAGGTTGTTGATTGTCCCTTTTATTTTGATATATTTTCAGTAATTAATACCAAAACGACTTCACGCGCTATGCTTGTCATGTGCAGTTGAGGTTGTTGATTGTCCCTTTTATTTTGATATATTTTCAGTAATTAATACCAAAACGACTTCACGCGCTATGCTTGTCATGTGCAGTAGAGGTTGTAAATTGTCCCTTTTATTTTGATATATTTTCAGTAATTAATACCAAAACGACTTCACGCGCTATGCTTGTCATGTGCAGTAGAGGTTGTAAATTGTCCCTTTTATTTTGATATATTTTCAGTAATTAATACCAAAACGACTTCACGCGCTATGCTTGTCATGTGCAGTTGAGGTTGTAGATTGTCCCTATTATTATGATATATTTTCAGTAATTAATACCAAAACGACTTCACGCGCTATGCTTGTCATGTGCAGTTGAGGTTGTAGATTGTCCCTATTATTATGATATATTTTCAGTAATTAATACCAAAACGACTTCACGCACAATGCTTGTCATGTGCAGTAGAGGTTGTAGATTGTCCCTATTATTATGATATATTTTCAGTAATTAATACCAAAACGACTTCACGCGCTATGCTTGTCATGTGCAGTTGAGGTTGTAGATTGTCCCTATTATTATGATATATTTTCAGTAATTAATACCAAAACTACTTCAAGCACAATGCTTGTCATGCGCATGTGAGTTTATAGGCCGTCTTCTTAAATTTATTAAATTGATATGTTTTCTGTAAATAATACCAAAATGACATCACGCATGATGCGCAGTTGAGGTTTTAGGTTATTTACCTAGATTAAAAATATCTATATGTACTTTTACCCGACTTTACGCCCTATGCCAAGCGCAGTTCACGATGTCTGAATATTCAAAAATCGTTATAGCAATGTAAACTATTCCTATATCACGTTGCCATTTAGAGAATATACAATTTATGTTTAAATATGTGTGTATTCTTCCTTTCAAAGATTAATTTGTTGCAGCCTCGCAGCTGAAGTGAGAGACAATGAAGATTGCGTAACATTCACAGAAGGCTCCAATTTTATAATGGAAGCAAGAATCTTCTTTGAATAACATGTGCATATCTTCAAATACTGCGGCCTTCAATGTCTCTATACTTTTGACGTTTCCGTTAAACCAATCTTTGATACTATGCACCTTTGCACCTAAATACGACTTTATAATTCAACCATTCAATAGATACATTTTGATTACAAGGTTTTTGTCCTTTATGTTAATACCACTTAAAGGATAATAAATTAAAAGAAAAAAAGCTACTGCACCAAAAAAGATTCTGTACTTTATTTTTTACAAAATACACAATCTTGTGATGCAACATAAAAAAACAATACAATAGATAAGACATACAAGATACAAATATATCTTGAAACTATTGCAAAGCATATTATCGTAATCAATACAATGATACAAAAAATCACAAAATTAGTTTTATGACATGTTAAATTTAAAAAAAGACCAGTAGTAAAGCCAGTAATCATGGTATGTATAAAAATGACATGGAAATTAAAAACAAAATATGCTACAATATATTACATTAAAAAAATACAAACACATTTTATATAAAACAATTGCCAATCAAAATAATTTACATCACAATCTTGAGATACAACATAAAAACAATACAATACAAAACATATCTTGTTTGTACAAGAAATTTATTACAAAGCATATTATCATGAACAATACCATGATAAAAAATCAATTTACAAAATTTATTTCAAAAAACAATAAATTTAAGAAATCACCATACAGTAGCTATAAAACATACAAAGGGACAACAATGTTTAAAAATAAGCTACAATATACCACAATAAAAAACATAAACACATTATATACAAAAATTATAGTAATAGTTATGACTCCAAGCAATTTTTAAACTAGAATAATTATTTTTACTTTTTTTCTTTTTACAATTGTGTTATTTATCCATGCTCTTATAAGGGTTGCCTTTCTAGTAACTAATGCTGGGCAACGTACCCTTACTCTATTGCAGAAGTCAGTTGGAGGGAGCTTTTCTTCGTCTAGATACTCTTTGAATTCTGTTTCCATCGCAGTGATTTCTGACTTAGTCCATCTTCTTCTTTTTAAATGAAACGGGCTCTTTCCTGGGCTTTTCCTGCGCTCTTTGTAGGGCTTTTTTCGGGGCTTATGGCTGGCTGATCGGATGGTCTCCTCTTCATTGGATTGACTAGTTCAGAAGAAGAGGCAGTTGGAATGAAATCCAATGGCAGTCCAACGTCATCCTCGACCTCCTCAATCGTTGCTGAAACATTTATTTCATCAATGCTCTTGCCCTTGAACTTAGAAATTGTTCCATGATCAAGGGCAAGTAGCAGTTTTGACAGTTTTGCTGTGTGTACAGCATCGCTTGGTAGCCTGTAATGTTCCAGATGGGTCCTCGTTGTATGGCCAAGGAAGCCTGCCAGATTTTTCAGGTCGCTTTCAGTTAAATTTAGAGCCTGCGACACTGTGGCTAGGTGTTTGCGTAGCCTAGTGCTCGTCAGGCTCTGAGGATTCTCGGCCCCACAAGCCTTTGCTGCCTCTCCAAGCGTGTGGCTAGCATCAATATGAACAGATCCCTTTGGGAAAAGGAGTTTATTTTCTGCTGGAATCCCAGCTTCTTTCCTGTATTTGAGCAGGGTGTCTATTGATTTTGCTACCTCTTCTTCTATGAGGATCGGCACTGACCTAGCTAACTTTCCCCTGATTTCCACATGGAAAAAAGATTTTGCCAACAGTTTTTCCGTGGCGCTTAGAGTCTTATAAATGTCTGTGTCTTTCCTGATTTTCTTCTTTATTTCATAATCGGACACAGTCATATTAGAGACCTCGCCACTTCTTTTCCTATTGAAAATCAGGAGCTGCAGCATGACTGATTTGTTCAGTTCCTCCCACTGATTTTGATCAAAGCAGCCCTCAAGGGCAGCCATAGC
Source organism: Nephotettix cincticeps (assembly GCA_023375725.1). NCBI lineage: Eukaryota > Metazoa > Arthropoda > Insecta > Hemiptera > Cicadellidae > Nephotettix > Nephotettix cincticeps. Next base: position 15,265,283 of record CM041791.1, on the reverse strand, counting down.
ATTACTTATGGCCCCCCTGATGAACTCATTAAGCAGCATGATGTCTTTGGTCATAGGCTCGTATCGCCTTTTTTCCATTTTTTTGTTCAGCCAATTTTCTGGCCTGATATCCAATTGTCGCGCTAATTGTACTTCATGCCCGGCCAGCCAATTTTCGATAGTTTTCCGCCACGTTTCCCCAATAGGGGTGTTAGGTAAGCTTACCTTAACATTTCTGGCCACATTAGTGGCCAATAGGCCAATTTCGGTGACTATATTTGGGGCCACCTCCTCCTCACTTCCACTTAATCTAGCCAAATGCTTTACAGCAGACACATACTGGTCCCATCTATCTGTGTCAAATAAATCCCTCACCGTCCATACCGTAGGATCCTCTTTTTTGATTTCCAATTTTAATTGGGCCATTGCTCTCAGTTTTCTTCGAATTAACTTTTTTTGATGTTCCAGCTCGTGGCCAAATTTTAAAATTAAGTTGTTTCCTAGTTGGATGAGGTTTTCATCATTGATTATTGTGTCAACAATGTTTCCTTCCATCCTCATGCCTGGAATTATTTTCTCCTTCAGTTCCGGTAACATCTGGGCTGTTGAGGTCTTTTTCAATTTTTACTTAGCCTCAACAATAGAGACAAAAGTTTTGGCTGTCGGATTGCCCATACATTTCCTATGATGTCTAGAAAGAGTTTTCTTGCTGTAGCAAGCCCCACAGCTTGGGCAAGGCCTTAAAGTGGCAGCATCTTCTACTTTTCTTATTCCCTTCAGTGGGAGATGTTGAGATTGCAGCTGTTTGTTTAATTCTGCATTTCCCATTCTTCTGATGGTGGCAAGAGTGTTCACCATTTTCTCTTTTTGATTTCTTGCCCTATAAGATGTGTACACCTTGACCAACTCCTCGTCCTGATGCCTCAGAAGAAGATGGCGTGGAAGGTTGAAGAGCTGTCTCTTGCAATAAATGCAAAACTGGGCGAAGTTTTTCTTCTTACCTGTAAAAAACACTATAATTTAATCATCAAAGTTGTGGATACAATTTTAGTGCAATATAGCACTAACATTAATGTTTTTAAGGAATGTAATGTTTAAATATGGGATCTAATTTGTATTACAATACACTTGTCCATCGTCGCAGCAGACCTGCATACTCAGCGAATATCCATTAATTTATGAATTGATGATGATGATGATTTAAAAGAACTTTATTTACAGGTTAGGTTAGGCTCACAACTTTATTTACCCTTATGTTGTGACCCTGGGTCCCAGGGACCCGAGCATGTTTATATTAGTTCAGCTTTGTTACAATACAGTAGAGAGTCGATTATCCGAAACAATAGGGGATGATGTGTGTTCTGATGTTTTCAAGAATCAAGAACTTTATTGTCACATCAAAATACATTTTCCATAATCCAGCACAGCTGGGAAAACAGGTGACATTGTCAAGATACATAAAATAAAAACTTAGCCTAAAACAGGTTTACAATTATAAGCCTAATTAGCCTACTTAAATATCATCACTTAAAAACTCTTGTATGTTATAATAGGCTCTGTCTATAAGAAGTTGTTCCACTCTATTTTTAAAAAGAATAAAATTGTCAATATTTTTAAAATCAGTAGGCAGTTTATTATATAATTTCTTTCCTATGTAATGTGGTAAGTGTTCAGTCAAAGTAAGCCTATGAATGGGATACTGCAAAACTTGTTTATGCCTTGTGTCATAATCATGAAAATGCTGATGGTCCAAAATCAACCTAATGTTTTGTTTAATGAAAAGCAAACATTTTAAAATATAAATTGACGGCAATGTTCAGATTTTTAATTCTTTAAAAATACCTCGGCAGGATGTCCTTGAGTTACAGAAAGTCATTATTCTGAGAATTTTTTTCTGAATTTTAAAAATCATTTCCGCAACACTACTACTCCCCCAGATCTCAATACCATACTGCATTACTGATACAAAAAGAGCATGGTAAACTACCATCTTAGTTTCAAGATCAATAATTGATTGTAACACTGACATCTGAAAGCAAACTGTATTTAATCTCTTGGCCAAATTTTGCAGATATTCTCCCCATTTTAAATTCTGCTGAACTTTCAAACCCAAAAAATTAGTGACTTCAGAAATTTGCATTTCCTTTCCTTCCATTTCGATGTTGAAATCATGATTATTCCTATTTTGAGCAGTTTTAAAATGGATAATCTGTGTTTTTTCACTATTTAACTTTAAACCGTTTGACCTAAACCATTCAGACAATTCTGAAAGAGACTGCTTAATTGATTCCTGTAACTGATCAAAATTTTGAGCTTTAATAATTGCAGAAGTATCATCAGCGTACAAAGTAAGTTTGAAATTAATATTACTTGGCAAATCATTAACATAAATCAAAAAGAGCAAAGGTCCCAAAATCGAACCTTGAGGGACACCACAAGTAACTTTAATCCAATCTGAAGCACACTTAATATTATTCTTAATTACAACTGTTCTTTGATATCTGTTAGTTAAGTAAGAATGAAACCATTTCAAAGCTGATAGTAAAAATTTATAATATTTAAGTTTTTCTAATAAAATTTTATGGTCCACACAATCAAATGCTTTAGAAAGATCGCAGAAAACAAGTCCGTCAATCAGATTTTGCTTCTATAAGTACAGATTACACAAGTATAAATTATCTGTAACACTGTATAAAGGGTTAGAGCTTTTTGAGTACGCTGTGGCTACGTACACGGCAGCCGGCTCTCCAATTGGGTAAACGGCAGATAATGACGTCACTGCTTGCGCATGCGCAATTGCGCACACGGTCGACTGTCGTTTCAAACATATTTTACTGTGAAAATTATTTTAAGTTTCAATGTAAAATATAATTAGAAAAATATAAATCATTCTAGTATTTCCAAATCAAAATTTAAATTGACTTTAAAATTTGTCATAATCTGAAATTTTTTCCTATTTCCATATGTCAAATATGAATTTGCATTACTTATCCTGAAAGAGATTTCTACCATGAATAATTTTTTTCTTAAACATTATTAAACTTTCATCAAAAATCTTTAAATAAGAGTTCATCTTATAGTATATGAAAAATATGTTTGCAGATAAAACATCATAAATATATTTTAAGCATAAATATAATTACACATGAGCAAATGTAGTATCCAAAATATTTGATTAAATTTATAATAAATTCTCTCTCTTAAGATTACATTGGTCACAATACAATGTACTTTGTTTAGATTTTTAATTCTGAACTTAGATAGAGAAAACATAATTCATTTTTAGTTTTTATTAAATGTATTAAAATAAAAGTTTTAAAAATTATGTGAACGAAAAAAAAAATCATACTCAATACCGTTTTAATTTTTTTAGATTTTAATTTCAAAATCTATAAATTTGGTCTTGATTGACCATTTTTGAGATAGGTTAGGCAATATAATTTAATAATAATTTATCATGTATTTATTTTATATATATTTTACAAGTTTTTTACAGTTATTTCTTATTCTCCATAATACATATTTCTTTTCTTTAAAAAAGAAAATTCTACACTAAATTATACATTCTGCGAGTTGAACATTAGTGAAAATAGGCTATCATGTAACCTGTTGGAATTCTTCACTTTCAAGTTCACGTTCAAATAATTCATCTGCAAAATGTGCATCTGCTTCATTACCTTCTACCATGATTTCTTCATCATTTCTGTGTTGTACTGCATCACCTAATTAAGTAATTATGTGTTAACAATTACTTACTACTTACAATTAATAAATTTATAGCTGTCAAGAATGGATGCAACTCTCACATAATTGTAAGTTGCTCAACTCAACAAACTTAAATATGACAGTGTTTCGATAGATTTGTGTATGTAACCAATATTTTCAATTTCAATTTATTTTACAAACTAGTACGGTTTCACTTAATTCACCTCCAATGTGCACAATCCATCCTCTACACAGCTTGCCGTCACACTTGACCATGTACGTATCCTCTTGCCACTTTTGCAATTCTTCATGAGGAACAGTTATAAATATTTTTTGATCGATTATGTAAACAAGAGAGTATTCTTTCCTGAAAAATGAAGAGTAAACATATTATTCACAATAATAAAATATAATACATACTAGCGAAAGTAATAATACTAATAAACTAGACGGGAACGTTTCATAGGATCTAATTTCATTTAATCCAAAACCTTAAAATACATAAATAAACTCTGTTTCAATTTGTCCAATTTCACTTGATCCAAAAGTATAGTCAGGTTAGTAAGTAATAGTCAGTGATGTTTGATGTTGATGTGGAACAAAGGGTTTTTGGATCAAATGAAATTGGACACAATGAATTTCGAAATACAAATCCCTAAAAGAGAGAAATAAATAAACGCTGTTTCATAGGATCCAATTTCATTTGATACAAAATGCTGGGTTGAAGGCGTTAAAACATACTGGGGTTGCTTCTTCAATTTGAAGGCGTTCCAAATTGTTCGTCACAATTCACTGCTGAATTTACTGGTGCATTCAGAAGTAAATTGCGTTAATAAGTAGTATAGTACTGCAATATATACAAATATACAATAAAGAACAACACAAAATAAACAAAGACCTACGTTGGTACAGATTTCTCTCGTAACAACTTCGGATAAGTGTTCTATTTTGGAAAACCACAGTCAAGTATTTCAAAATAATAGTTTAAAACAATAATGTACACAAAACATAGCATTGTTTTTAATGAATATATAACATTTTGTATTTTAATAGTCCTAAGAATCGTTTATCACACGTTCTTCTTTACAACAGAAATGTTTCTTGTTTGAAGACGACATTACACAAGTTGTATGACCCAGTGTTTAGAAACAAGATAATAATGAAGAAGTAATAACATTAAATTGAGAAAATAAATGAAAAACAGCTCAGTTCAACCGCATTGTATTTTTTTAATAATAATAAAAATATTAAAGTTAATTACGTACCCATGAAATGGCTGCTTAACCATCTGCACAATTTTAGATATCTCCTCGACACTGCAAAGTTCTTTAAATATAATACCAAAATTTAACCATGATAATTATCAGGATTTAAAGACCTCGAAGCGGACGGACATCTGGCGGACCGGTCCCTTAAGAGTCTGCAGCAGTGGTAGGCATCTTGAATTTTAGTCCCGTAAGGGCAATGTTAAATTCTGGCGGAACATACCTTAACTTTGGCGTGTGTAGTGGCGTTAATTGTCAAAGTATCAATGTAAAACTTTGGAAGTACATTGATGAGATGTGATGTGGCTCAAGGGTGGGGGATGTGTTCAATATGTTCAAAAATTTAACTTGATACAAAAACAAAAATCCAGGAATATTTTACAAAATAAATCATTATCAATTTTTTATTGAGAGCGAAAATAAGAAGTTCTGTAAGGTGACGCCCTGGAGGACTGTAATACCTTTAATTTGACACCTTTTCCGTTAATTTATGACAATAGGAGCCAGAATTTAACATTGCTCTTACGGGACTAAAATCGAAGATGGCTACCACTGATGCAGACTCTTAACAGTATTTAACGATAGAATAGTGCAGTTTCGTTCAGGTTATAGTGGTAGTTTCTTCTGTTAAAATTTTGTAAAATGAGTAAATGCAATGTTTGTTCAAAACGAGTGTCTGGGAAAAAATACAAGACTCAGTGTCGAGAGTGCAAGCATATCTTCCACGGTACTTGTGTGAACAGATAATGACATTGATTAATGACGAAAGAAGATGAAAAATATATTTGACTGGGATGGTGGCGTCATCCTGTAATTTACCTACTTGAAGGTCACGAATTGAGGATAGTTGTGAACGATGTTCGGTGTATGTAGTGTTCTCTTTTGTGGATTAACGTCCGCACTATTGAATAAGTTAAACCGCAAAATACCATTCCTATATTATGATTATATTATGCTTATATTCCTTATATTGTTGTGTATGGAATCATTAGATTATGTTTAAGTGGAAAAATATACTCTTAATTAGACCGATTCGTAATTCAGAGGCCGTGGTTCTAACTAAATACACGTTAAACTGTAGGTCCCTTAGTTGTAACGGCTGTTGGGTTATTAATTAATAGTCCTGTCTAGGGAAAATATCAGCCTTAGTCAGTAACAACACTACAAGATCGCACCAAAATCATCTTACACTCAATCATTATTCATACTTGGCTTAAAATATGTATTTTAAGCCATATTTACAAGGTATGTACCTTGTGATATGGTTGCCATTTCAATAATCTAATCTAATATAATCTATGGAAGTGTGATCCTTGTTCTCAAGCTATTTGAAAGAGTATGTGAATGGAGTCAGAACTATTATTTTTTAATCAAAGTAAGCAATCTCTGTAGCAGTGTTGCCAGGTGTGGGGAAAAATCACCACAGTAGGGAAAATTTGAGCTTTTATGAGCAGTGCAGGAATAGTGTGGGGAAAAAGTGGGGAATTCACCACTCGTAAATATGGCCGTAGCCAAATCCCCACACATATTTTGGGTTCTGGCGAAGGGTCGAACTTACACGCTCATTAGAGGGGATTAAAAAGGGTCAACCAGGAGCCCCCGAGAATGATCAACTTCCACGGCCGCCCGGCCAGGTAGAGCAATCAGGTTGGGTCCTGTAGGGAGAGAATGGAAATTATTTTGTCCCCGCACCTTACTTTAAAGTTCTAGTAAATATTGAGACCAGTAACTATATTTTACCTTTTATTTATTATTTTATATACATGTGTGTGTGTGTGTGTTCTTATTAATTACTTTCGTTAAAATTCTGTTTGTTTGTTCAGTAAAATACCATTTTCTATAACAACTATTTATTAAAATATCTACATGATATTACTATACATTTGATTTGGTTATTTTAATACTCAATATTTATAATACCGTTTATATCTATAACCCAGAGGTGAAGTATCAAAATTTAGTTCAATACAAGTCAGTACTAAGTAAAAGTAGTTTTATCTAGGTTTAAATAAAACACACATTTTAAACTCAAATGTATTTTATTTTGACTACTTTTTTGAGTACCTTTTACTAGCTGCAACTACAAACATTTTTCTTGTCATTGTGCCGAGCAAATACAGTGTTTTTGCGTCTTGTATTTTTTTTCTTACTACTGTACTTATAAATTGGTAATTTTATGGCTCCAGAGAATTTAATTTAATTCTAACAAATGTTTGGATGTCCACCAGAGCGTTTGAAAAGGTAAAAATATCCGGGTGAGGATGATTGAAATTTTTTCTAAAGTGGGAATGGAATGATTCGCAGGGATTGTTCGTCACATCATTTTTATCGAATGATGCCCAAATTTTGGGGGGAAAGGTCGAGCTGTCTTCGATATAGTTTTCCACCAAATAATCCGCAAATTTTTCAAACTTTTGGTTGTTCGGAATTATCGACATAAAATCTTCCACGACTTAGGTCCCCACATCATCTTCCTTCAAGTATGGGAGGCCGAAAACCTTTTCGGTTCCGATTCGTTTGCAATTGAAAATCATTAGATGAATCATTACTGCTTTATTCAATCTATCAAAATTCTCATTGGTAAATGGCCTGCTGGAAATTTTAGATGACATTTCTTTTATTTCATCCTCCAGAGAGTCTGTTACTTTTGTCACATCTTCTGAAGTTGGCAGTTCTTCTTTTTTTCCATTTTTTCTTCAGCCACCTTCATGGCATGCCTGCCAACAGTGGCTGAGAATTTTCTTGTGTACAAATCAATCCAAGCCTGGATTTTTTTTGTCTCTTCCTCTTTCCTTCAGCATCGATATCCGTTGTTGTCTTCAAGTCTTTGGCAATGTTTACAATGGCTTGGCCAACATGAATAATATTGTACGGCGACGAATGACTCACATCACCTTTTATATTGCCTAGAATCTGGCAGGCTTCAATAAATACCCTCCACTTTCTTGTTTGAAAAAGATCTTCTATGCAATCTATTGAGTTGTCTACTTCGGTTGCTAACAACCGAAGTTTTGACACACTCCTCATTTGGGATCTTATGAAGTTGCGCTTACTCCTAATATCGCCGCCATGCCTTATGGTTAGGGAGTTCCCATAGTCTAAAATCAATCCATTATGAAGAATGGCTCACGCCACATTTTCTTCATTCATACCTGGTAACATAATTTCTCTGAATTCGGAACATAATTCTTCAGATATCTTTTCTGCCGTTTTTGTGTTTATATTCCCTGCGTTTGTTGGTAACATATTCTTCGGTGCAGATTCACCAGTGCACATTTTACAATGCCTGTGCATTGATGCTCTACTGAAATGTAGAATTTTAATTCCTTGAGAGGTAACAACTGAGTTTTAGTCCACGTGTGTATTGTTCTGTTCGTCGTATTGAATTTTAGTCCGTGTTAGCATTGTTTTGTCCATAGTAATTATTAAATTGTTGGAGTAGTAATGCCATACTTATTTTCAACTGAAGAATACGCCGATATGGTGTTTATTTACGGTGTATGTGAAGGCAATGCTACAATCGCTGTGGAAGAATACAGACAACGTTACCCTTATCGTAGAATTCCAAATGCTAGAACCATTATTTCTACATTTCGTACGTTACGGGAAACAGGATCACTTCCAAGCGTAAAGATCCAGTCTGACCGCCCTCGCCAACATGATGTTAATGTAGAAGAAAACATTATTGCTGCTGTTGAACGTAGTCCAGGTATTAGTACAAGACGTATTTCAAAGCGGTTTAGGGTTTCGCAAAGTAAAGTTTGGAGAACACTTAATAAGAACAACCTTTATCCCTACCATAAACAAAAAGTACAGCATTTACAACCAGGAGACAATGAACATCGCTTGGAGTACTGCAATTGGTTAGTCAATCATCGTCAACTCTTCAAGTACATTTTATTTACCGATGAGTCACAGTTCACTCGTGATGGTATCAACAATTTACGAAACCAACATTCATGGGCAGAAGAGAACCCTCATGCAACAATTGAACGTAACTTTCAATACCGTTTTAACATTAATGTATGGTGTGGTGTTATTGATGATAAGCTAATTGGACCGTTTATTTTTCAAGAGCGCTTAACAGGTCAGGCGTACTTACAGTTTCTTCAAGAAGAATTACCGACATTGCTGGAAGATGTTCCTCTTGCAACGCGACGCAAGATGTACTTCCAGCATGATGGCGCACCGCCACATTTTTCAAATGATGTTTCCACCTATCTAAATCATCAGTTCCCAAATAAATGGATCGGTCGTGGTGGTCCTATACACTGGCCACCAAGGTCACCAGATCATACGCCATTGGACTTCTGCATATGGGGATGGATGAAAGATCATGTTTACGAGGTCAAAGTAAATTCCCGTGAGGCGTTACTTGATCGAATTAATGAAGCCTTTGTGCAGTTAAAGGAGAGCCCCGTAGAACTACAAAAAGCAACAAGAGCAATTCTTAAACGAGCAGAAAGATGCATTGAAGTTAATGGCAACATTTTTGAGCATTTACTGTAATTTTATTGCATAACTTTACATTACAGTTTTCAATAAAACTTCCTTTAATCGATTATCTGTTCACTTTCTGTATACTTTAATCATACCGTTTTGTTTAGAATTAAATTTTCTACAAGTTTTGTTCTGAAATTTGATCAGTTTATTGGTAAAATAACAAAGCGATTGCTGGCCAAATGTAAAAATTGTGTTTTTTTACTCAATGTTTTTGCATTTTACACTGGATTACTCAAAAACTACTCATCTTACAGTTCTGGGACCTGTTCTAATCAATTTTTCAGGTAAAAAACCATAAGAAACAATGGCATTTGCCCCTAAATTTAACTTCCCAGAATTTCAGAGAGTCTTCATTTACTCAGCGGAACTGAAATCCAGGCGAAATCTTTAACCCTGTATAACTCGCTAACGAAACATTTCCGGACCTATGTTTATATAAGTTTTTTTTCATTATTTTTACATATTGAATGAGCTCTCAAAGTTACCGCATATCCTCGTGAATCACCCTGTATATAAAAATTTTAACGACTATTGTTTTTGGACTCTGGGCACCTAAAGACGAAAAAATAACATGGTCCCGGGCTTAAGTCTTACCATGAGACCTACGGTAATAGCTTCTTCCCTATGGGAAATTCACTAAAAGGTTCACATTAATTGATAAAAAATATTTACATTCGGTCTATCACTAACCAGTCTCGCATTGTTTTTCGTGATTGCGCGGCACATAGCCGCTTTACGTTCGCGTGGAGGTTCTTTTGTGTTGCAGACTGGTGATTCATGTTGGTGCGTGGTAGGGATTGGGGTTTACAAGTTCTGCGTGCGGTTGAAAATTAAGGAAACCAGCACACGGTTTTAATATTCTGATGATGCCACATGTCAAATGTACATCTATATCCAAAAAAGAAAATGGTTCAAGATACTTTTATTTACTATTTCCAAAAGGTAGTCCACAAAAAATTGGATTTTGGAGGCTCTGACTCAATATAGCACATGACACAATATACTAGAGCGAAGGTTACTTTGAGGGGTTTAATGGAAGTAATGTTGATTCTTCATTTTGCTAGTATCAATATTATTATTATTATCAATTATTATATTATTATTATCAATTATTATAAATAGAATCTTGTTAACGCCCCTTCCATAGTGCACGGTTTCACCCATTCCGCGGACATTGAAATCGCATGAGACTTTTCACACTGCCACGACGGTCCTTCGTGGCATTATTGGAATGTCCGCCGAAAGGTTTTTTCGCTGCACAGGCGAAACCGTGCAGTATGAAAGGGGTGTAATCTATTGCTCCTGGTGTGTTATGACAATAATTAACTAACATTTTATACTATTTTACACAACGCAAAATCCAAGATGTGTCTTTTAGAGACAATCATCTCTCAAGTGGGAGAACAATGTCGATGAAGGGCTGGGGGAAATAATATAACATGTCCCAGTTCTCGATATATGACGGCAACTCAATTTTTTTAGTTGTTAAAGTTATAATTAGTTAGATAAATTTTTAGATTCGTAGAAAAACAGAGTGATTACTTCAACCAGTTTCTTTGACACGCAACGATAAACACTGCTGCGAGGTGTGAAAAGAGGACACTACTGGCGGCTTACACACAAACAACAATACACAGTTTTTCCACTCTAATTCCTCCCCAAATAGTCCCATTGTCGATTTATCCATGGAGTAATAGACGGCGGGATTCCGTCATAGAGTAATCGCAGCTGCGACTGTACGTCGACGACCATTACAGCCAATCATCCAATCAGCAGCTGGCAGATGGAGACGAGGGGAACGACAACTGCGTTGACCGCGTCGTGCGTGCTTGACCTGCTCAATAACGCTGTACCGGCTCTCATCTGCACAGTGAAATGTTATTTTTGGAGAATTTCCTATTGGAAAATTGAGCTATTTCTTTTGCATACAGGTGTAGACCGTTGATGCGCTGCGGAGTTCCTGCCTCGACATAGGATGGTAGGCCGCTCATCACATTCATTTTGATGCCGTGCATGTGTAAGGAAAATCGATTTTTTAGTTTTATTTGTAAATTCAAAATAAGAACTGTGTGTTTCTATAGCTGTTCACACGGATGCGGGTCACACTGCTCTTGTGCAGCGATTTAGCATTGATTTAAATGTAGCCTCTTCACACGAGGCGGGTGCGGAGGTTTGGTTGTTGGGCGCTACATGCGGGCGGAGGGCTCCGGACATGTCAAAACCTAAGTGCGGCCCGCATCGCACTCGCATCCGCACAAATCAGTTTTGGATCATTGAGTTAAATAGCTGTTCACACGATGCGTCCGGGCGCTACTTGCCCGCCACTTGTACAGTCAGTCATACCACAGTCAGTGAGTCAGTAGAAGAGAGACCGTTGTGCGTGTTGGTTGTCCTGTGAGTATAATTGTGGGTTGTCGATTGTCGGTTGTCTGTGTATTCTGTAAATATGACGGACTCTGAAACCGAGATTGACATCGAACTCTAATCAGTTTAATTTACCCTGTGTTTGGGACAAAAGCCTCGAGGAATCATAATCGAACTGCCACACTGAAGCATCAGTGATCTCTAACTGAATCCTGCTTTGAGAAATTAGCGACAAAGACATTTATGGTTTAAAAAATTTTTATTCTGATTTTAATTATGATGACCTTCTACGAATCATGTCAAAATTTCTAGATCTTTCACTTAATCAATATCGCCTGCACAGTTGGTCAGGTTTATATTAAACAAATTACATCAAGGTTTCATCTGAGCCTGTTTAAATTCGCAGTAAACTACGAAGAAATATGTAATTGGATATTTGTGTTTTTACAATTTCCTTAGAAAGTGAATGTATCTCATGTGTGAATTAAGCACCATGTTATTTTTCTTCTTTAGGTGCGAGTCCAAAATACATAGTCGTTAAAAATAATATTTATATATTTGTATAATATATATTTTTATTTATAAGTGTCTGTTAACACGATAACTATCGTAAAAATGGTCCGATCGAGACCAAATTTGGTAGAGACGTGTATTCCTACAAATGCTCGGACGAGTTCGTAAACCAGACATATCGGTCAATGGGAACGGGTAGTTTGGGGGGGTTTTGTACCCCAAAATGGGGTTTTTTGCGTTTTTCACATGTAATTTTTAAACATTACTAATTTTATATTTCACCATTGGAATCAGCTTAAAAAACTACACAATTAAGTTCCTTAAAGTTTTTCTCTATCTCCAACGGTTACCGAGATATTAAAAAATCTAAACACAGTACGTTGTATTGTGGGGCTCCAATGTTAATCTTATGGAGATAGGGTTTATTTGCCATATTAATGAATATTTTTTGATAAAACTTGATATTTAGCTTCATGTGGTTGAGATCTTTATGCTTAAAAATCATAGTTTATGTGTTTATCATGGCAGCAAACCTGCATATCTTTTTCCCATATTAATTATAGGGAATAGGCAACTCCTTATTTATGGACAGATGTTGATGAAACTTGGTATAATTGGTTAAAATATAAATTATTTATGGTATAAATGACTACTTTGTGTTCCTCACAGTGCTAACCTGTCACTCTCCCATGAGATCTTATGGATTGCAAAACTCGTTTATGCAGATTTTTTTTTCGCAATAGAGTTTGTGAGGCGGTTTGGACAGGGGTTTATTTTTACTAAAGCTGTATTTAATAAATCTTTTTTAAAAAGACATTGTTTTTGGTCTTCACCTGAGTATAACATGTCTAGTTTTAACTTGATGACCACTTATAGCTTTTTATAAATAAAAGTTCCTTACAAGTTTTTTCTCGGCACTGTCAAGGGTTTGAAAAACGTCTGCAGTTTCTGCAAGTTTCTCCCTCCTGTTATAGTCATCAATTTTGATGTGATTTACCTCTCCGATTCGTTTGCGATTGAAAATCATTAGATGAATCATTACTGCTTTATTCAATCTATCAAAATTCTCATTGGTAAATGGCCTGCTGGAAATTTTAGATGACGTTTCTTTTATTTCCTCCTTCAGATAGTCTGTTAATTTTGTCACATCTTCTAAAGTTGGCAGTTCTTCTTTTTTCCCATTTTTTTCCTCAGCCACCTTCATGGCAGCCTGCCAACGGTGGCTGAGAATTTTCTTGTGAACAAATCAATCCAATCCTGGAGTTTTCTCTCTTCCTCTTTCCTTCAGCATCAATATCCGTTGTTGCCTTCAAGTCTTTGGCAATGTTTACAATGGCTTGGCCAACATGAATAATATTGTACGGCGAGGAATGACTCACATCACCTTTGATATTGCCTAGAATCTGGCAGGCTTCAACAAATACCCTCCACTTTCTTGTTTGAAAAAGATCTTCTTTGCACTCTATCGAGTTGTCTACTTTGGTTGCTAACAACCGAAGTTTCGACACACTCCTCATTTGGGATCTTATGAAGTTGCGCTGACCCCTAACATCGCCGCCATGCCTTATGGTTAGGGAATTCCCATAGTCTAAAATCAATCCATCATGAAGAATGGCTCACACCACATTATCTTCATTCATACCTGGTAACACAATTTCTCGGAATTGCCATGCCTTCATTTTTTGAACGGGCCTTGATAAGGAGGCTTCTACTTTTACTTGATAACACTCTCTGAAGGACGGCAATGTACCATTTTCCAAGTGATCAGCAAAAGCTGTTACCATGATAGTTTTCTCTTCCTCCGTCCACCTAATTTTTGTTCTCAACATTTCTTTGGAGAAAGCCGAGGGGATTTTATAGGGATTTTTAAGGGGATTTCATTGGTGACTTTACTGACGTGATGGGTGTTTTTTTAGATACTCTTCTCCTCTTCCTACTGCGGAAGAGAGGGGATGAAGGTGTCGATGGTCCTGATTGTTCTGTATGTAATTTTTCATTGCTGGCAAGTTCTACATTAATTTCTGCAATCTTTTTGCCTTGGAATCTGTCTAAGGCCCCCCCTTCTACAGCCATTAATACTTTTAACACCCTAGCAGCGTGTAGTACCTCGCTAGGTTGGTGGTAGTATTCTAAGTGAGTTTTAACTTTGTGTCCAAGAAAGCCACTGAGCGTTCGCAGATCACTCTCACTGAGATCTAAGGATTGCGAAAGCGTTGCCAGATGCTTTCGCAATAGAGTTCCCGTGAGGCGGTTTGGATGAGAGGTTTTTGCCTCTAGGGCTGCCGCTCTTAAACTCTCAGAAATGTCATTCTGTCCATCCCTACCCTCCCCAAAAAGGAATGGGTTTTTGGGATAGACACCAGCCTTCTCCCTGGTTTTAATGATTTCCTCAATAGCATTGTTATGAAAATTGCTGATGAGTATAGGGACGGCTCGATGCCACTTGCCTTTTATAGCAATATGAAAAAAGTTCTTTACAAGTTTTTCCTCGCCACTGTCAAGGGTTTGAAAAACGTCTGCAGTTTCTGCAAGTTTCTCCCTCCTGTTATAGTCATCAATTTTGATGTGATTTACCTCTCCGATTCGTTTGCAATTGAAAATCATTAGATGAATCATTACTGCTTTATTCAATCTATCAAAATTCTCATTGGTAAATGGCCTGCTGGAAATTTTAGATGACATTTCTTTTATTTCATCCTCCAGAGAGTCTGTTACTTTTGTCACATCTTCTAAAGTTAGCAGTTCTTCTTTTTTTTCCATTTTTTTCCTCAGCCCTTCATGGCACGCCTGCCAACAGTGGCTGAGAATTTTCTTGTGTACAAATCAATCCAAGCCTGGATTTTTTTTGTCTCTTCCTCTTTCCTTCAGCATCGATATCCGTTGTTGTCTTCAAGTCTTTGGCAATGTTTACAATGGCTTGGCCAACATGAATAATATTGTACGGCGACAAATGACTCACATCACCTTTTATATTGCCTAGAATCTGGCAGGCTTCAAAATACCCTCACTTTCTTGTTTGAAAAAGATCTTCTTTGCAATCTATCGAGTTGTCTACTTTGGTTGCTAACAACCGAAGTTTCGACACACTCCTCATTTGGGATCTATGAAGTTGCGCGACTCTAACATCGCCGCCATGCCTTATGGTTAGGGAATTCCCATAATCTAAAATTAATCCATCATGAAGAATGGCTAGCCACATTATCTTCATTCATACCTGGTAACACAATTTCTCGCGGAAATATTTCTTCATTTTCTGCCGTTTTTTGAATTCTGTTTTTGTCTTCTTCGGTGAGAAACACATTTTCTGATGTTTGATTTGCTCTACATGTAAATTTTAATTCCTAATAATACAACTGATTATATCTATAGTTCTTAATATCTTAATATATTATATGTATTTGAGAGCTCATTCTATGTAAAAATAATGAAAAAAAACTATATAAACATAGGTCCGGAAATGTTTCGTTAGCGAGTTATACAGGGTTAAAGATTTCGCCTGGATTTCAGTTCCGCTGAGTAAATGAAGACTCTCTGAAATTCTGGGAAGTTAAATTTAGGGGCAAATGCCATTGTTTCTTATGGTTTTTTACCTGAAAATTGATTAGAACAGGTCCCAGAACTGTAAGATGAGTAGTTTTTGAGTAATCCAGTGTAAAATGCAAAAACATTGAGTAAAAAAACACAATTTTTACATTTGGCCAGCAATCGCTTTGTTATTTTACCAATAAACTGATCAAATTTCAGAACAAAACTTGTAGAAAATTTAATTCTAAACAAAACGGTATGATTAAAGTATACAGAAAGTGAACAGATAATCGATTAAAGGAAGTTTTATTGAAAACTGTAATGTAAAGTTATGCAATAAAATTACAGTAAATGCTCAAAAATGTTGCCATTAACTTCAATGCATCTTTCTGCTCGTTTAAGAATTGCTCTTGTTGCTTTTCGTAGTTCTACGGGGCTCTCCTTTAACTGCACAAAGGCTTCATTAATCTCACGGGAATTTACTTTGACCTCGTAAACATGATCTTTCATCCATCCCCATATGCAGAAGTCCAATGGCGTATGATCTGGTGACCTTGGTGGCCAGTGTATAGGACCACCACGACCGATCCATTTATTTGGGAACTGATGATTTAGATAGGTGGAAACATCATTTGAAAAATGTGGCGGTGCGCCATCATGCTGGAAGTACATCTTGCGTCGCGTTGCAAGAGGAACATCTTCCAGCAATGTCGGTAATTCTTCTTGAAGAAACTGTAAGTACGCCTGACCTGTTAAGCGCTCTTGAAAAATAAACGGTCCAATTAGCTTATCATCAATAACACCACACCATACATTAATGTTAAAACGGTATTGAAAGTTACGTTCAATTGTTGCATGAGGGTTCTCTTCTGCCCATGAATGTTGGTTTCGTAAATTGTTGATACCATCACGAGTGAACTGTGACTCATCGGTAAATAAAATGTACTTGAAGAGTTGACGATGATTGACTAACCAATTGCAGTACTCCAAGCGATGTTCATTGTCTCCTGGTTGTAAATGCTGTACTTTTTGTTTATGGTAGGGATAAAGGTTGTTCTTATTAAGTGTTCTCCAAACTTTACTTTGCGAAACCCTAAACCGCTTTGAAATACGTCTTGTACTAATACCTGGACTACGTTCAACAGCAGCAATAATGTTTTCTTCTACATTAACATCATGTTGGCGAGGGCGGTCAGACTGGATCTTTACGCTTGGAAGTGATCCTGTTTCCCGTAACGTACGAAATGTAGAAATAATGGTTCTAGCATTTGGAATTCTACGATAAGGGTAACGTTGTCTGTATTCTTCCACAGCGATTGTAGCATTGCCTTCACATCATCGGCGTATTCTTCAGTTGAAAATAAGTATGGCATTACTACTCCAACAATTTAATAATTACTATGGACAAAACAATGCTAACACGGACTAAAATTCAATACGACGAACAGAACAATACACACGTGGACTAAAACTCAGTTGTTACCTCTCAAGGAATTAAAATTCTACAATTCAAAACACTTCATTGTTGATCAGCTGTTATTGTAGTGCCAACTTATGAAAAACAATTATCCGCTCAACATGTGTATTTTTTTTTATTAGTTTGTTGTTTACTTTATTTTAAAACTGTGAATATTATTTATTTTGAAATTTTAGTAAAAAAATTAAGGAAATTTAAGTAAAATCATTAACTTTTTACAGATCTTTAATAAGAAATCAACAGAGTTATTGTCGGCCAAATGAAAAACGTGTGTTGTTCTGTTTTCAATAAAACTTCCTTTAATCGATTATCTGTTCACTTTCTGTATACTTTAATCATACCGTTTTGTTTAGAATTAAATTTTCTACAAGTTTTGTTCTGAAATTTGATCAGTTTATTGGTAAAATAACAAAGCGATTGCTGGCCAAATGTAAAAATTGTGTTTTTTTACTCAATGTTTTTGCATTTTACACTGGATTACTCAAAAACTACTCATCTTACAGTTCTGGGACCTGTTCTAATCAATTTTTCAGGTAAAAAACCATAAGAAACAATGGCATTTGCCCCTAAATTTAACTTCCCAGAATTTCAGAGAGTCTTCATTTACCTTAAACCCTGTATAACTCGCTAACGAAACATTTCCGGACCTATGTTTATATAAGTTTTTTTCATTATTTTTACATATAGAATACTTAAAGTTACTATCCTAAATTAATCGATTATCTGTTCACTTTCTGTATACTTTAATCATACCGTTTTGTTTAGAATTAAATTTTCTACAAGTTTTGTTCTGAAATTTGATCAGTTTATTGGTAAAATAACAAAGCGATTGCTGGCCAAATGTAAAAATTGTGTTTTTTTACTCAATGTTTTTGCATTTTACACTGGATTACTCAAAAACTACTCATCTTACAGTTCTGGGACCTGTTCTAATCAATTTTTCAGGTAAAAAACCATAAGAAACAATGGCATTTGCCCCTAAATTTAACTTCCCAGAATTTCAGAGAGTCTTCATTTACTCAGCGGAACTGAAATCCAGGCGAAATCTTTAACCCTGTATAACTCGCTAACGAAACATTTCCGGACCTATGTTTATATAAGTTTTTTTTCATTATTTTTACATATTGAATGAGCTCTCAAAGTTACCGCATATCCTCGTGAATCACCCTGTATATATATATACATATATATTTATATAAAAATTTTAACGACTATTGTTTTTGGACTCTGGGCACCTAAAGACGAAAAAATAACATGGTCCCGGGCTTAAGTCTTACCATGAGACCTACGGTAATAGCTTCTTCCCTATGGGAAATTCGCTAAAAGAAGAAAAACACATTAATTGATAAAAAATATTTACATTCGCGCACTATCACTAACCAGTCTCGCATTGTTCGTGATTGCGCGGCACGACGGCAGCCGGCGCGTGCTGTACGTTCGCGCGGTGGAGGTTTCTTTTGTCGATGCAGACTGGTGATTTCACTGTTGGCTGCGTGGTAGGGTAGGGGGTGGGGTTTTACAAGTTCTGCGTGCGGTTGAAAATGAAAAAAAACTAAAGGAAACCAGCAACACCGGTTTTAATATTCTGATGATGCCACAAAGGTGTCGAAATGTACATCACTATATCCAACAAATCAAGAACATAGGCAACTAACGGTAATATACTTTTATTTACTATTCCAAAAAGGTGACGTCCACAAATCCAAATTTGGATTTTGTGAGGCTCTGACTCAAATATAGCACAAGGACACAATTTATACGTAGAGCGAAGGTTACTTTGAAGGGTTTAAAGGAAGTAATGTTGTTTCTTCATTTTGCTAATATCAATTATTATTATCATTTATTATAAATAGAATCTTGTTAACGCTCCTTTCATAGTGCACGGTTTCACCAATTCCGCGGACATTGAAATCGCATGAGACTTTTTACCTTGCCACGACGGTCCTCCGTGGCATTATTGGAATGTCCGCCGAAAGGTTTTTTCGCTGCACAGGCGAAACCGTGCAGTATGAAAGGGGTATAATCTATTGCTCCTGGTGTGTTATCTTTGACACGCAACGATAAACACTGCTGCGAGGTGTGAAAAGAGGACACTACTGGCGGCTTACACACAAACAACAATACACAGTTTTTCCACTCTAATTCCTCCCCAAATAGTTCCATTGTCGATTTATCCATGGAGTAATAGACGGCGGGATTCCGTCATAGAGTAATCGCAGCTGCGACTGTACGTCGACGACCATTACAGCCAATCATCCAATCAGCAGCTGGCAGATGGAGACGAGGGGAACGACAACTGCGTTGACCGCGTCGTGCGTGCTTGACCTGCTCAATAACAGCTGTACCGGCTCTCGCTGCACAGTGAAATGTTTATTTTGGAGAATTTCCTATTGGAAAATTGAGCTATTTCTATAGCACAACACCTACAGGTGTAGACCGTTGAGTGCGCTGCGGAGTCCTCCTGCCTCGACATAGGATGGTAGGCCGCTCATCACCACCTTCAGCTTCTGATGCCAACGTAGACGTGTGGTAAGGAACCCAGAACCTCTGCATCTTAATGTATGACGCAGTTTTTAACCACTCAGCTGGAAATCAAAATGAAGAACTGTGGATGCTTCTCTCTTGCGCTGGAGCAGGCCAGGTGCGTCAGAAGACTGTGTGGAAGCTGATGGCTTCTTGGGTTTGACCCGCGCCGAGCTATGGTGTCGTTGTCATACAACGCGTGGCTTTCTCTTGGATTTTTTCCGAATGTGAAGGGATAACCTTCACACTCGGAATGAGCAATGGCATAGTTAAAACTGGAGATGGCAAAAGAAGACTATACCATCCGCTTAGGGATATTTTTGATAAAGATGGATGGGACATCATGTAAAATCTGGCAAGGATAAGTGCTCTGAGGAGGAGGGGGATCCTATTGTTGTGGCGGAAATCAACTGTCCACAATGTGGAAGAAAGGGCAATCAGAGCCCTTCGCAAAAGAAATCGTGCTGCTGAATCAATGGTGGAGCCATGCACCAAGCCATAGTTTTGTTAGAATCAAATTTTAATACCCCTCAGTGGGAGGAACTGAATAAATTGGCAATGATACAATTACTGATGGATGATACTTTATGGAAAAAGTAGTGGTGAAGTTCATACTATGACAATTTTCGACAACAGAAAAAACATTCAGGAAAGACACTGACAAATGAAACTCTGACTCCCTCAGAGAAGATTCTGGCCGGTAAATTTGTTTTAAGGGCTTAAAAATACGAGGATACTCGTTACGGTGTGTAATAGAATACAGTTGATATTGAGTAAATTTGAACTTGCAAGCTTTCACATAATTTTATATTCAGAAGGTTTAAAATACGGGCATTTGGTTGCGGCATCATTACATGGCGAAACTGGCAAAATCGATATTTGAATCAGGGTACAGTCTCGCAATCAACCAATAGACCTGCATACTCACAGGCTTGAGTGGGATGTGCTTGGAATGAGAATGCAAACTGGATGATCGGTGGTCATTACCCGCCGAAGAGGAAGCTTAGATCGAACAACTCACTGTGACCTTACTGAAGGTCGGGCGAAGGACACTGGCTCACACGAAGGTCTCCGGACAGTAACCTTCGAGGCTGTGGTTGTTGGTAATGAAAGTTCTCGCACACTTCATAATTATCTTGTTACGAATTTTCCAGGTACACTTGAAACTGAAAAATATTTTTGGAAACAATTTGCACAAACAGTTTAACAGGGGTTTCGGAACACCCTACCTTTTTGAGGTTACGGCAACAGCTTTTGACTAATTTTAACGTTTTAAGTAACAAAAATTCATATCAACTCAATTTTTAAAACTATTTTTATGTGCATGGCCCTCTCTCAGTATTTTCTTCAAAGATAACATTACAATTTTGTTATATTTATTTTATTCGGTAATAGATCAGCAGCAATAAAATAACAAACAGATGAATTGACATAAAATTTACACCCATTTTGACTTTCTTAGTGGAAGACACTTAAATATTACAAAAATTCTAAATTGTAGCCATTTATAGACAACACTAGTTTTGTTTCATATAGAAAACAGGATACGTGTCTAGACATTTGCAGAGGCTGCAGTACCTACGCCATCTTGCAATTTATCATGATAAGAATAATGGTAATAATGATTTGCGATAGCAATGCTAACCACTCGGTAGTAGCTAAAAATTGGTCGAGTTGTTCAATTTAAAGTAATATGGTTACTATGGTTTAATATGGGTTTATATATGCATGTTTCATGAGTAAAGTACATTTTGTAAACTAATTACGTGAAAATATGGCGTAGTTTTGAGTCCAATCAGTTATACTTAATCATATTTACCAGACTGTAATGACATTGAATATTCGGTTGGTAATTAGCAGGTGGTTGGCATTGCTCGTCAATTGCGCAGGAGTTGATTTCAAAGCAGTCACATTAATGTGACGGAAAACTAAATTCAACTAAAATTTAGTTATGTTATGTAGAATAGTTAAAGTCCGCCTACATCAAGATAAAAACTCAACACAAATAAGGGTTATGCCACGTAGTAAACATAAAAGTATATAAGGATTAACGTCCGCACTATTCAATACTACGTTCATTCACAAAGACCATCCTCATGATTAGACCATTTCGTCATTCAGAAAAAAAGTAGTTCGGACCCCCCGTTAAAGTTTACCTCCCTTAGATTTCATAGGCTGTTTGACTGTTAATCAACATTCTTGTCTATGGAGCAAGTCAGCCTAGTCAGTAACAAGACTATAAGATAGTGCCACAACAATCATACACCCATTTCCTTTTCATAATTGGCTTAAAATACCAACGTAGGTAGTCATTTCAGTTTAAAATATTAAAAGGTGTGATATAAACGACAGTACCTCAATTGAAACTATAATTCGATCTCGTGCGGAAATTTATGGATAATATTTAACCCTCATCGAGTAATGGAATTTTTACTTTGCTCGTTGATTACAAAAATAAAATACTACGAACAGAATAAAAGAAAAAAAATACAACATCAAGAAACACCATCGTCAGCTACAAATACTCGTGTTGTTTAGTTAGAGAGCAATAAGCTATATAAGCACACAAACATGAAAAATACCAAAAAGAACATACATATATTAAACAGGCACGTCAGCCTTAGTCAGTCACAAAACTACTAGATCGCGCTACAATCAGCCTACACTCATTTCTCATTCATAGTTCGCTTAAAATACATACCTGGGCAGATTGACATTTCAAGTAAAAGTAAAACATATTATAAATATAAACCTACAACTCTCAATTTTTTGAATTTTCTGACGTAATTTATGTAATTCAATGTAGTCTTCCATTATGTCCAGCAGCTCATGAACTGATACATTCATTTTGAAGGTTTAAACTTCAGTGACCTTATCAGTGAAGCACTCAGGATTTTTGACTGGGCGGTTCCATCTCCCAAACCAAAAAACCCCTCTTTTATATCTCGTAGGATTTAAGTGGCAATTGGTCTTTTTAGAATGAAAGACTTACTTTTATTGTTCTTTCGAATTACTATTGACAAAAACCATAATCACAAGGTACAGGAATAAACATTTATTCTTTAGGTTCTATACGTAGAAAATTAATTTCTTTCTGTTTTTCATTTATCCTAATTTGTTTACTTTAGAATATGTTATTTAAAATCGTACCCTAAAATGTATACTTTTTATCAGTCTCACAGACGACTTGTCGCATCTCACGTAGGTGCTTACGCCGACTTTAGACTTGAGCAATAAGATCAAAACATTTTTGTTTTTAACCGAACGTGATCTTCAAAGTATTGTTTATAAATTATTTTAATTTAGAAACCTTAAATGTATTGATTAGTATTTTATGTAAATAAATACTGTGTATACTCTACTACACCCTAGTATAGTTTTAAAGATGATTTTATACAAACGATTTCACGGGCGACGTAAAAGCAGAAGTGTAAATTTACCTCTTACGTGCTTAAGCACTCTTTGTCAGTGGTCCATTGTATGAATGGTCTAACAAACGAAAGAAATTTTAGAAAACATACTTTGTAATGATTGTTTGAACCAAAATGTCCGATCTGAGGTACTCACTCGGCAGAGGGGTACACCACAACACAAGGCCGGCTAGGGAGGCGAGGAACAGCACCCAGGCGGCGCGCACCACCAGCTGCGTGGGTCCCAGGAGCTCGGCCATCGCGCACCTCTAGGTCTCCGCCCCGCGAGCGACAGTGAGAGTGAAGCGAGTGCCGTTGAGAGGGAAAGTTACGTCTATTGTGGTCGACTTCCGCGTGCTGCCGGAGAGGCGGTGAGGAGACTGTGACGTGAGTTGGGAAATGGCTTAATGCAACTGGACCGAGACGAATCGTCCTTCATGTTGCAGGACGGATTACGCGGGGTAACCGATCTTTAGGGACAGAAAAAAATGCCATATTGCACCAAGAGACATATAGGAAGTAGGTCGAAATTTTGAATACAGTATTTCCAATCAGAAAGTAAAAGTCCGTAGTATCTTCCCCATCTTTTTGCTTCCCTTCAAACCCAAATTTTAAAAATGAGAACAAAGCGGATGAGTATATTTATCATAAGAATATTTATGAGCTATCTATTTTTTACAACCATTATGGTTCATGGTAAATGAATAGTTTGAAATCCTAATAAGATAGATAGATCGGCGTAGAGTTACTCGTACATGTTACACAGTTTCTGGGCAGAAAACTCTTATTATCGCCCATCATGCATCTTACGGATCGCGTTGACGTTCACGCAAAGCCCCTGATGTTCCTAGACTCCATTTAGAAGTTCTAGGAGGCTGGGCATCAATTGCATGAGTATCTCAAAGTTACAAGGTTCCCCGGCCAGAAAACTCCCAAAGTGTTAAAGCACTTCTACAGGCAGTGAGCTTCGGTTGATCCATCTTGCATCTGCCTCAAAAACAAGCATTATGGGTTGTTGTTATACCGTCTAGGTGGCCGATCCGTTATTTAGTATGATGGTAACCTGTAAAAGTCACGTTAGGTTAGATGAGTTTCGCTGATAAGGTCGATAACGATGTTCAGCTGTGTCAGTTTAACGCGATGGTCCTGATGTTCAGGTCGTCGCTGGACTCCAACTGCATAAGTATCGCCGGCATAGATCACTCCTTAGCCGTAACTTTCACAAAGGATTATTACCTTATCCCTGACTAGTTCTCTCACCTGCACAGTGTGAGCGTGTCACCGTTCATCCAGCTGTTGAGGTGATGGCTGGTAAATACGGTTTTGGAGGTAGCGGAAATTGTTTGTAGAGTTTAAACCCCTTGGCGATCCCGGAAGGAGACATCGTCTGTCTTTGCATGAACGAACTGCGCTCCTCCTTTCACGGCTGTACGTCGTTATCGACCTTATCAGCGAAACTCATCTAACCGAACTTGATTCTTACAGGTTACCATCATACGAGTTCTAAATGACGTATCGCCCACCTAGACAGTATAACAACAACAACCCATAATGCTTGGTTTTGAGGTAGGAGCAAAAGCCCCAAGCTCTTTTTACTCCTTGTACAAGTGCTACTGCTACAATACTTCTGGCCAGGAAACCTTGTAATATGGGCTAGATCTAAATGGGCCCTAGAGCCTCACTTAAATGGGGCTTTACAGGATACCATCATGGCGGACATCTCTTATCATTCCATTTAATACCTTCAATTAACATATTTGACATAAAAGCTTAACTTTGCATCATAAAACATTAGAACTATCAGGCAAATTAGAACTTAAAAGTCCAAATCTAGTTCTAGGGGTTCGTTCAAACATAAGTTCAGATGGAGATTTACAAGCATTTCTGTAATCAAATGAGAATTATTTAACTATAGCCTGATTTACACCCTTTCCTTGCCTTGCAACGTGAATACTTGACAGTCCCTTTCAAGAGCTCTATTTGAAGCTGCTTGGTATGGTGCTGTTAGGTTATGTTTCATACTATTTTGCTGCATGAAACTTGCAAACTTATAGGATGTCTAAGTTAGACTATTATCAGTTACGAGTACGTTAGGTAAACCAAAACGTGCAAAATTTTGACATAACTTATCTATAACCATGGAAGCATTATAGAGAGCATAGGTACGATTTCAATCGGTTTACAATAAGCATCGACTATCAACAAATGGCCAATATAGGAAAAATACCCCGTAATACACTCAAAATCATAAATCATTGGAAATTAAAAAAATTCCCTGAATAGTGTTTCAACAAATTCTAGCAATTCGATTAAGAATAGGTTACAAGGATAACATAGATCCTGTGGAACCCTATGCGTTCGCCAGTAGTTCACTGTGTGTTGCGGGAGGATGGGAGACAAAGAAGAGATAGCGGGACTATTGATGGCGAAGCAAGTTATGACGTCAAAGGCATTACTGCTGACATTAGTTGCTGAGCGCAGACGGTAGAGCGCGGCATCAACGCTTGGCAATCAGCCAATACCTGGAGTGTTTAGTATGCACTATTGCACCTGTCCTCTCTTGGTGTGGGCATCTTCAGAACAATTGTCAATATATTTCCAGCTATTAGTTGATTCCTTCTTCCTTCAAACATAATAAATTACTCAGGACAAATAACAAAATTCAATACATAAAATAAAGTTGTTAAGTTCAGGATAAGTTCTTTGTCCGGAGAAAAAACAAGGAAAAAATTATTGGTCTATGCAGTAATGACGTCACTCAATCATGAATGACGCCAGGTGTGGGATAACCATCTACCTCACCCCCAACCACCACTTCTGTATACTTATTCTAATCTCTCGTTTATGAAACGACCGTTAGTTTTCGAGCGAGTTTTTGTTGGTGACATCTGATTTCCTTAGTGGTGTTTAAAATCATCAGTCATTTTAACGGCTGATTAATAAATCCAGCGTTAGTGTGATTTTGGTGAAATCCGGCCTTAGGGTCATAATTCAGTTCTAAAAAAATTCATCATATGATTTAATCTATAGAAACTGTTAAACCCATTAATTATTACTGTTATTGACTTGATAAATAGTGTAAAACTTAGTACCTATATGCACACTAAACTTATACTAAAATATTACTACAGGTCGACATGGTACGCGGGTTCTGGCTACTGGAAAATTAATAAAACTAAACCACAATCACTAACAACGATTTCATACAAAGTACAATAATACTCAAGACTTTTACATCTTTTTTACCAAGCCACGACAAGATCAAAACAGCACCATTACTTAAATGTTGATAAAAGATTGAAATAAAAGCAAATACTAGCGTACTAAATGTAACGGAGAGTACAAGCACTTTTTCCACTGATTATTCAAGGACGGAACATGCAAGATATCCTTGCAACTAGACATGCGGAAATAGTATTGACTTTCATTATGTTATGAAAGTAGACTGTAGATTGTTCGATGTTCTCTCAACACGATCGAGACTTTGTGGTACAAATGGTGAGTGAAGCGAGCCCGAGCTGTAGTATGAGATAAGTATATTTACACTCAAAAAGACATCCTCGGACTACGGTACAAAGAAAAGAGGTGTTATTTTTTAAATATGGTAATTACCATATAAGATAATTGTACTATTATAGGTAATGGATAAGAGTGAAAGTTACTACAATTAAAATAAATCCACTCATCGCAGTTCATATTTAAATCGATCGAGGGAAAAGATTTTCTTTTTTTGACAGTATCGACGCAGATTTAATTTATTATCGTTTTAGACTATCCATGTAAATAAAATTTAAGTTTTGTCGGTGCCTTGCTTGGAATTACGATATTTTTGGTTTAGTACAGAAAAGCCGAAATGGGTATTATCTCAATTTCTGTCTGTGTGTCTTTCTGTTACGAAAAATACGGCATTTTCGTAACGCTTCTACGTGAAAGGTTTTGGGTTGTATCAACAACATTTTTCCTTAGTTTTACTGAATATGCGATCTATTTAGTTCTTTTAACAGAAAGAAATAACCAACGGTTAAAAATAATATTAGTTTGTTTACATTGATAATTGATTTTAAAACATTTTAATATCATAATACTATATTAAAATGTTATCTTAACTTAAACAAATTGTTACTATTGATAGGCCTACACATTTTCCAACTTAACATTGATACTTAAAAGTTTAGCTGAAGATAAATTTATCTAACTACATTTCAGTTGTTTAGGCTATACCGCAGTTTCTTTATAATTTTAGGTTAACATTTATTTCTTCTTAACAGCAAATCATAAACCCGTACAAAGTAGGACTTAGTGATAATTTATATTATTTGTATTGGTTCTTTTTAAAATATTGTAACGGATTTCCAAGAGGAGATGATATTTAAAGCCATAACATTTCCTTCAAAGAATTTAGCAATGGCATTTCGTGTTTGTCACAATGCGCATGGAATGCGCATGCGTCACGTACTAATTGTCATTCCCAGCTGTACAACAGCCTTCTCGATCGTAATTACCGCTGCCATATGTATAACACATCAAAACTACATTCGCTAGGATCACAGCGATGCAGTTTGCAGTCGTGAAGCTTGTCTTCCGTAGAAAGTTCCGGCTGGATGATGGCGCGGATTTTGGCGGGAAAGTAAAGGCGCGGATGGAGAAAGGTGCTCAAGTCCCGTTGTCTAGTTGCCTAGTCATCTAGTGGTGTTTCAACACCAACAGTATGACTCTCGGATCGACGCCATATTGTGTTTGATCAACTTTGTAAAAAGGTCAATTTAGAGAATTTTCCGTAGGATAAAAGCTCAAAGACCATTTATATAAAATTTTCTTTGCTTTTATGAATGGCTACGGTTATAGCTGTTACCGTAGCCTTGGTCAGACTTAATGGTTAGTACCGTGATATTGTGTGCGACTAGCGAAACTGTCAGTTTTTTTGGAAAGTCGTATCGTCCACAGAATGTAAACTCTGCTACACTTGGTGACAGAAGCTGAAAGTGACTAGTGACTTTCCTCTTCATCCACGGTCCAGCAGCGACACATCACATGCTGGACATATGACATATGGGCACTTTCACGGGACCTCGTTCCATGAAAATCCTTGCAAATAGTTGTGAGCAATGGTCGGTGATGTTCTCTTGTGTGTATTAACATCCGCACTATTGAATACAGTGTCAAAGACCATCCTCATAACTAGACCAGTTCAATTTGTATTTTAGAGTAACATTGGGATTTGGATCATACGTTAAACTGTACATTCCTAGACACTATAATTAGCAATTCTGCTTAAGTAACATGTCACCTTTAGACAAGACTACAAGATCGTGCCACAATCGTTATAGTCTACACTAATTTTGCAGTCATACCTTGCTTAAAATACTTACATACATGGATAGGTTCAAAAAATCCAAAAACGCAATAATAAATATTAAATAAATGATAAAAGTGGATAGAAATTTTAGATCAGTGTCATTCGCCTCAGATATTTGTTGCAAAGTTCTTAATGAGCGGTTCCTTCATAAAAAGTTTAAACCCTCATCAGCAACCGGGTAATATTCTAACTCTGACACCCCTGAGTCTATATCAGCTATATCCAAGTCAAAAGAATGGAAATTGCTATTAAAAACCCCCTACCGTGTAAGCAATTTGCGAAATGCAAAAGGAAGTGACGTCAAAAGATCATGAGAACAGCTATTTATCGGAACTCAAAACATTCCCTTCAGAGATACCTAACAGCAGATCATCCTTTGGTAGTAACAAAGTCAAAAATACCTCGGTCGTCTGTGGTACTGTAACAAAACGTAATCAAAGTGCTTAAAAGTGTTATTTGCGCTGAAATTACAAGAAAACAAAACACTTAAAAGAGAACGTACTGTAGGTAATTTTCGAAGAAAGAAATACGCCACAAAAATTCTTTCTGGTTACGGTACGCGTTTCTGTTTAACTCAGGCCTATACAGTACTATTACCGATGGTTTTACGTAACTTCTACCAGACTACGAGAAGTCAATATTTCTACCGACAATTCTCCCACTAATGACACGTTTATAACTCAAAACGTTGGAGTTATAAAAGTAGAAATGATGACGACGCATAATTGAGCTTAACATCGCGCGTGTTTACAAGTACTAGTCTAAAATAAATCGGTGTTTAGGCAGTCTCACAATTCCCATTGCCGTAAAAAATTCCATTGGCTTGCTCATTGTTCCATGCATTTCAATCTACAAGACTTTTAAATTAAACAGCACACTATAAAAACTACCCTTAAATTCAATATAATCTGTCTTTGTTTGAAGTGAACTAAAAGATATTCTGGTTTAAATTCTTTTAACTTTTGCCTTCTACAATCATAATAGTTTTATCCGATTCAAGAAGGAGCTAAAATGTTTTTAAGTGTCAATGAGCTGGTTAATTTCTGTAGGCCAAACGCATATTAAGTAATTAAATGCATATTGACTGGGATTGTGGCGTCATCATGTAACCCAGCTACTTGGAGGTCACGAATTGTGGATAGTTATGAGCGATGGTCGGTGGGTGTAGTGTTCTCTTGTGTGGATTGACGTCCTCACTAGTGAATACTACGTTAATCCGCAAAAACCATCCTCATAATTAGACTAATTCGTAATTCAGAGGCCGTGGTTCGAATTCCACGTTTAAATACCTACATTGTTTGTTGCCATTTCAATGATCTAATTTATTCACATATCAACCTTTTACCGTACCACGTAACCGGTCTGACACCAACGTCTGCATCAGTAAAGTAGGAGGAGCTCCATGCACCCAAATTTTATTTGATATTATTTAGTCTTACCAGACATTACTATTACTCTGACAGTCAGGGTTTCAAGCTCGCTTCTGAGTAAATATTGGGTTGACATTTACCCTGACAAATCTCAGAGTATCGTCTAGGCATTTCGTCAGCTAGTGTAAAACGCCCGTAAAAATATAAAATCGTCTTTAATTTATGTCCGTTTCCAACAAAGTTGACGACAATAGATTTTTTAGGAGTGAGTACGATGTTTTAATTTTGGCTAGGTTAACAATGTTTGCACGTTTTACTTAATTTGGTAAATTTATTGTTTTGTAATTTTATTGCTTAATTATTCCTTACGTGTTGGAAAGGAAAGGACAAAAATGTTCAAGGGTTTGTTTGTGATTTCATAATTATTATTAACTGGATTTTTGATATTTTGTGTTAACATTTATATACTATAACATAGTATTGACCGTATAAGTTAATAAACAATTTTATTAACCTCAATGTATATAGTTATACTATTATATTATAACCATTTTAACTAAACGATTTAATAAAAGTTTTTGTAAACAAAGTTTGTATTTGTCTTTTCCTAGAATACTAATGCTGCATCATCAGTTAGCATTATTACCTACTAACAATCTCCCTAACCCTCCATTATGGTAATTACGGCATTATGTTATGCCTCCATTATGGTAAGCCTAGTGATAATTAGTTGATCTCATTGTCGATCTCTATTGCGAAATTGAAATTTGGCTGGTATTTTAAGCGACGGAATTAAAAGAATGCCGAACTTTCACGCAAAAGTAAATCTGACACTAAAATCTACTAAAGTAGTCGTATATCGTATTTCACTAAACTGCATCAACAATACAATACATATAATGTTTAACCAATCCATCTACAGTTTATCCATTTTTATGTGACAAAAGTATTTAATTTAAAAAAATATATTTTTTACCAATGATTTTTTATCACTATCCAAGTGTTGAGGACTACGTTGAGCTGGAAAGGGAATGTAGATGCGGAAGCTGAGGTGACATGAAGCAATACCGTCTATGTGGGTCAAGCTGGCAGGTTACAAGCCTGCTGCTGCAGACGAAAACCAAGTCCTGCTAATGCCATGTGTGATGTAGGAAAACAGCTGTTTACAGTCAGCTGATTTAAAAATAGGGTTAAGCTTAAGATCCCATTATGCATGTGATTATAAGGAACGTCTTGGATCTAATGAGCGCATTTGTATGCACTCTCTTCCGTTTTTACTACTTATGCCGTCTTCAGATGCTTCAATATGGAAAAAATAAAATAAAACTAGTCAGTTGAATGAATTGTCTGTGTACGTAATATATGATTTTTAAACTCTATAATAAATAAATTTAACCATATATTACTGTATATTTGGCAGTTTATAAAACACTTAATCAGGTAAAGACATAAAATAAAATAAAGAAGTAACCAATACAACTGCTGTCTTTCCAAATAAACATTTAAATCCTTGTAGAAAATTAGTTAATATTTTAAATTCATAAAATTTTGAGATCCTTCGTATTGAAAATAAGAATACTGTATTAATTTGAATTTATACATATTAAAGGTAACAGTCAATATATTGGAGTAACTTAAAAGTGCAAAAATATTGTGTAAATTTAACATTTTAGAGTTGATTATTATTCCTTGAAAAAATTCTTTGCTTGAAAGTTCTTTAGTTACATATTTTTCAATATACCTAAGTGAGTAAACTTTAAAAATAATCACGAAAAATTTATCAACATTTCCGTAGAAAAACTTTAGCTCATTAAGACCTTAGAAAAAGAAAATAGGCTATTTAAAAAAAATTAACATATAAAACACATTTATATTTTTAATTTTTAAATTTCTGTCAAGTTAATTATGCCAGGAATGAACGAATATCCGTTCCTCTCTGATTATACTTTAGAATTAATCTATATCATATATTTTGATGATTATGGATGTTTATGCACAAAAATAATCAAAACCTTAACAGTTTTATCAGGTTTTGTATCTTCCATTTATTTTCGTTCAAAATTTAATTCTTTGTTTAATTCACCGTTTTGTTCAGTTAGTTAGGAGACATGACGTTGTTTTAAAACGTAGTGTTGTACGGTAAATAATAAAATATTTTGTTAGGAATATTATTAACTTATAAACAAAATTGTAATCTAACAATGCGATTTTATAAATAAATATCAAATGTCAAGTAAATATATAAAAATAATAAATATATATGAAAAACTAATAGTAGAAACGAATAATAAAGCTAAGACATGCTAAGAAAAATAATTATAAGTGCTACCTGGTATAGGTGTGAGATATATAACTGTCACAACGGCAGATAACAAACCAACGAAAACACTACACCTTAAAATCCAAACGTACACACCGTTTTCATACATTGTTAACCTACGAGATATCGACTGGACTGTATTCTGCAACTGTCAGTGTGAGCGCACGAGTAAGGAGAGAACAGCTGATTTCATTTACAAGATAGCCAACCTCAACATCCTCAACCGACAACAACCTGTGCAGAAATGGCATAAATTCAATAAAACATGACACCATAGACGTGACCATTCATTTAGTGATGAAACACTATCTCAAATATAGTTTGTTATATATTAACTAATTTACTGAGAAACTATTATTTTTTAATTATTTATTTTTTCCTCCGAACATATAGTTGGCAAACTTGACTCAAAGCATGCTACAGTAAATTCACAACGTCAAAGTGTTAAACACATGTCATGAACAGGTCATTAGAATTGTTTTTATTTTCCTGTCATCTGTTCGAAGTAAAAGATTTCATTTGATGAGGTTATGTAAATGTTTAGTATCAGTCATTTAAGTGAGAAAGCGTGAAAGTAAAGTGTACCTGAAACGATATCACCATAATTGATGATACCTGCACCTATTTCAGTAACTTATCTTATTGAAAATTGAATTTGGTAATTGTTATGGCATCTAGATTTAGTGGAGTACTTCAACTTACAGATCTTGATGATTTTATTACACCGTCTCAGGTAATGCCCATTAAATTTTGTGTTCTCTAACCACAATCCATTTTGATTTCAGCTGTTAAAAATAACTACAGGTTCATTTCTTTTTTCTAATAGGCTTATGTAGTTGAAAATTCTGTTGGACACCATATAATCTAGTTATAATCCATATAGGCCTAAATTATTTATCATCAGGTCTGGATTTGTCACTAGGGCGAGAAGGCATTGGCCTAGAGAGAGCACCATATTTTGAGGGGAACAGCACAACCGGGTTTAAGGGCACGTTTTGAAAATGTTGTATCAGCTAGGTGTTACATGCACAATTCCATTTAAGAACCCGGGTTATGGGAGCTTGCTGTGGATTGTCTTGTATTATACTATCTCTAGCAAAGGACGTATTTGAATGGATCTTACTATCTCTGAGACTCCTTCTCGTTGCCGCTCTGTTTTTGTAATTTTCTACTGTAAGCTAAGTTAGTTAATTAAATGATATATTAGTTGTTAACATTATTGGATATAATTTATTGAATGTGGGCCTATTGTTTTTAATGTTATTGTAAATTTAGGTTTGACCATAACCTATTGTAAAGAGTGTTTTTTCTACCTGTCCTAGGGGATGTCTGGTCTAATCTAGGACAGACAAAATTGTCAATTGATGTTCAGGACCCTATACTACCAACTTCTAAATGAGCGTTAGAAAAGATAAGATTTATCGCTCACTGTTTGGCTATTTTCCTCACAATAATAAATAATGATACGGAAGGTTTCATATAACTATGAGCTACCTAGCTAATACATTAATTATCTTGCCATACTACCTATACCATAAATGAGGCCATATATTGCACTATATATTAAAGCTTAGTTCACAGAGATTCACACAGATTGGTCCGAAGTCCGTGTCTTGTTGGCCTAATAGTGGTTGGGTACTGATTCCAACATTTTAAAATGGATTCAAAAATCGACAGTAAGGAACTGTTGAAATATTATATAACTACTTAAAATTATAATTTAAAGGATATTGATTTCTATGTTCATTTAAACCTTTATCTTTTGTGAAATCTATCAAGCCTTTTAGTGGATGAGCTAATAACTTTTACTGTAAGGCCTAAATTTAGAAACCCCTTGAGTACAGTCACATTTATAGGATCATTGCCTTTTTCAGGAATGTATCAAGCCAATTAAAATTGACAAAAAAAGTACAGGAACTGGTGCGAAGATAAAAATTGAAGAAGATGGCTCATACTTACAAGTCAAGGAGGTAATTTGCACTTACTTTTAAGTTAAATACCCTATGCGCCTACTGCAGATTTTTGTTGTTATAATTATTCTACACATTTGGTTGTCTTTGTGACGAGTGAATATGTTTAGTTACCCGTGTGTGTGACAATTGGTACATGGTATTGTTTGTATGTTTTTTACTGCTTTAAACTTGTTTGTTTTCAGCTTTATACTGGCTTAGTCCAGATTTTGTACTAATTATCCTATATTTTAGGTTCTAGCTCACCTGAGGGCTGGACCAGATTCCAGATCCAGAAACGTGAAACTTTGTTTTACTTAAAATCATGATAGAAAATATATGTGATAAAAATCTAAATAACATAGATATTCTATTAGCCTACTATTGTCAAAAAACAAAAATATATCTTTTACATCATGCACAACGCAATCATTGATCTCTTTATTTCTTTAAATTCCTTGATTTCGGTGACAATGCTCCATTCTGTTAAGTTTTTTTATCAATCTTTGAGACATGAATCAATGAAATCCCAAGTTATCGATTTCTTCAGTTTTCGGTTTTTGCAGGATGGCTATGCGCAGCGTCTTCAGAGGGTTGACATTTCCTTGACGGACTGTCTAGCATGTAGCGGCTGCATTACATCAGCCGAGAGTGTTTTGATCACCCAACAATCTCAGGATGAGATTCTTCGAGTTTTCAATGAAAACAAGAAATTAAAAGAGGTATAATGTTTAAGCAATTTTTCTTATTAAGATGCCTGTAGTCACTTATCAAAATAACCAATAAAGTTTATAATTTATATAAATACTAGATGAGTTTCATATAAGTAAACAAATTATTGATGGATTGTATGTAAGTTTATTCATAGCCTATCTAGTAAACAAGACAATTCATATGATGATAAATTACAAATCACTAGGCCTAAGATATTTTTCATTTTAGTACATTAGTTTGTATCTCTTATCAGCTTATTATCATATCCACGTGTAGCAGCTTACAGATCAGAGAACCTTTCCTCCTTTATTTGAATTATTTCAAAAAGTAAAGTATTTAGGTTACTACGCAAAGAAGATAACGGCTTATACAACCATGTCTGTGCTCTGTTAGGCTATAAAATATGAAAATGTTTTCTAGATACTAAGAACTGTAAAATCCATAATAGGTGCTGGAAATGAATGTAAAATTTATATTTTCTAGGCAATGTATCATAGTTTTAGAAAATATATATTTACATGTAACGGTTTGCTGAAATAATGAATGTATTAGAAAAAAAATACTGAACAGAAATATACAATTTCCACGGACTAACTGTTTTATAAGTTTTAGATTACTTAGATATAGGCTAGTTGTATTGGTTGAAATACTCTTAATAATAATTTATGAATAGTCTTAGGCCTAATTTAGATTATTATCAAAAAGAACAAAAAAGAAAACGGTAACCGTGGTTTCAATAGTTGCTTATAGGCCTTATTCAAAAATACACAAAAAAATCAGTTCATAGAAACAAAATTAACATAGGCATTATATACAAAACACTTACAAGTAACTCTTGAACTACGCAAAGTCTACTCCAGATCCCTATCTGGGTCATCCTGTTCTGCAGAGAGTTGGCGATTGTCCTGAAGATAGGCTTGATGGAAGCGTTCATGCTGGTAATGCACAAGCTGCCCGTAGCACAAAGGGTGTAACCTCACATTACACCCCGGACACCATGACTTGCTCCTACGCTTCTTACCACTAACACGGCACAGTTCACAAATACGGAGGGTGTTGTTTGGTGTTAGGGCATGCCCTTCCCCCACATTCTGGGCTGCTGCGACCGCCAAAGGATGTTCAGGATTTGGTTCTCTGTTTACCAACGTTAAAATGATGTCATTGATGAATGCAAACCTACTCATAGGGCTTTGGGTAGAATCCCTATACAGTAGATAAGCATTCAACAAAGCCATTTCTGCAAAGTTGTAAACTATTTTTTTCCAATATTTTTTAGTTTGGCGAGAGCAAGTAACGTGGTAAATACTCTTGTCTTTACAGTCAACACCACCCATGTGTTAATTGTAGCGGTGTATTACCACGGGCTTGTTCACCATCTGGTTACCCCTGTTTACTCGCACGTTTTCTGCACTACAAGCGGTGGTAATTAGGTGGACAGGCTTTCTAGTTGCTTTTTCCTTATATTTCAAAAAAGGATGTGATGATCATTCCCTTTCCCGAAATATAAGGACTCAACTACACCAAGGTTGGCTTGCAGAATCGTCTTCGACAACTCCTTACTCCTTTTGTTTACTGTACCAGTCAAGTAAGTCTTCCGCTCTTACAGTAAATGCCCCAAAGGCAACTTAGTGTAATAGTTGGCGGTAAACAGATGGTAACGTATCCTCAATACATTACAGCGGGTTCATCAGTTCCATCACAACTTTTTGAGTGAAGGCCATAGTGCCTGCAGCCATAAATTTGAGACCAGAGTTCAACACACTATCCATTACATATCCGGTTTGAGAATCGCATAACTTTTTTATGCCAAACCGAGAATGCCGCTTGTTAGGCATGTATTGAATGAAAACGCACCTATTTTTCATACCAATCATGCTCTCATCAATGCAGATTTCTTGGCCTGGCAAAAAATAGTTTCGAAAAGATCCTGTCAATGCGTCAACAAACTCACTTACCTTCACCCACGGGTCGTACCCTGGTTCACCCCGGGGTGGCAATACACGAGCTGTAACCTGAAACATTGACAGGATCAACTGAAAGCGCCTCAATGACATGGTTTGAGAGAAAAAAGGCTGGTACAGATTGAAGGCAGTGCTCCAATAAGTTTCCAGCCTCTTTCTTCTAGCCAAACCCATGTTCATGAGGATAGCCCAAAATTTCTTTATTTCACTGATGGTCACATCAACCCTTTCATACAGGCGCGTACCGCGTCGATGTATCCCATCAGCCCGGCGAGCAGCAATATGTTGTTTGCATAATGATTGGTTGCCTGAACCATTATCATAAAAACACTATTAGTAAAAAAAAGACTAAAAAACCTTCTGGGACATTTTGAGGGCCCTGTCTTTGCCGGAATTTTCTCCTGACATCCTTTGGAGGTTCAGGAGGGTAGACTCAGATCCAATTCGCCACATCATTTACAAGTGGCGGTAGACCTGGAGGCGGTGGTGGGCCAGGAGACGGCGAGCCTGGTAGTGGCGAGTCTGGATGTGGCGGTGGGCCTGGCGCTGATGGTGGGCCTAGTGGTGAAGGTAGGCCTGGTGGTGATGGGCCTGGCAGTGGCGAGTCTGAAGGTTGCGGTGAGCCTGGTGGTGGTAAATTAGCTCGAGTCTTCATTTTTTTGGAGTAGACGACACTAGTTTTCCCTTTCGTTTGGGTTTTCTTGGCGTTTCTGAATCGGATGAATACGTCTGTGACAGTTCTTTACACGTTGAAGTGTATTCATCCTCCAATTCACTGAATAATGTTGAGAGGGATTCATCAGATGGTGATATATAGTCCCCCTCATCATAAATGTCCAAGTCGAGCCTTCACTTTGACGAGCCTCCAAAACTTCTGCCTCGGCTTCACCTTCCGAATCTGGTTCATCCTCCTCAACTTCGCAATGTGCAATTGAGACTATAGATGTAGGATTTATATTATCAGAATTTTCTTCACTGTCACTGCAATCACTGTCCTCAAATAGCACAAGTGTTATTTGAGAGGAGTTTAGCTCACTCATGGTTGAACTCAGGTCTAGCTAGGCCTTCCTACTTCTATTGTGTAAAGTCACAACTACTTACTTATATTTTGAAAACTAACACACAGTTCTCACTGTACACAAAACAGTTCTCCACAATAGTAATACTTCCACTGTACACTAAATTAGAACTAAAATAATATGCAGAGATGTAATGTAATGGCCGGCTAGCAATGACTGACACAGACATCCGACGTGGTTGGCTAACACAACGAAAATGGTGAATTTCAGATGATCAGTAAAAATCAGCCGTTTGGCACAAAGGATTCAAATTTAGTGCAGTCAAATGAGCAACTTTCGTACTTTCTAGTGATATAAATATGTTTGTATGAAATGAAATAAATACTATATGTTTTATCCCTCTGTTGGCAACCGTCTCCACAGAGACGAATTTTTCTATAAAAAACTGAGTTTTGTAATTTATTTAACTACTGCTTGAATAAAAAATCATTCAACACGCGAGTTTTTCTGTATAACATCAGCTATTCAGTGATACCAACCACTATTTCCTGGGGCCTAAAATAAAATAAATAGAAGAGTTTTTTTTTTTGGGGCAGGTGGTAACTCTTTATGAGTACCCCCGCTCCTGCGAGGGTTATGTGGAGACTCCACCGTTAAGCGGTGTTTACCCAAACTAAACCCACCTTCCCCCATCCGTCCAGACGTGTATGCGCAACTTACATACGGGCGAAAGGACTTCATTTGAGCGAACCACAGCATTAGCGATTACCGCTGTAGCTGCTGGATTACCTCTTGGAATGGCTAAAACAATCAAATCAGAACAGGGCCGTAGCAAGTGTAATATCAGATGTTAATCAAAATATAATAAACACAGACTTAAATTAAGAAGATTCAACACATTGCTGTGACAGGCTTTGGCTGGGCAGGTCATGCTATTCCTACGGCGGATCATCCAGGATGGCGATGGGCCTAGGCCTCCAGACCTCTGCGACATCATGCCGTGTACAGAGTTCCCTGATGTGCTCTAGGCTGGACTCGGCTGCTTTCTGAAACAGACCATTGGCTTTTGTTCTGTTAAATAAGTCAAGAGTTGGGACTCCCAACGTCCCCATAATTACAGAGTTCCTGACGAACCACGGTTGTCGTGTGATTCGTCTCAGCGACTTCGTCTGGATTGCCTCTAGGCGTTTCCTATTGGTCTTGCTGACCAGAATCCACCATGCTTCTGAAGCATACATGATACAAGAGCGTACAATTAGTAGGAACATGGTGACCTTCGTCCTGACCGGGATTGGGCTCCTCGCTGTAAGAAGTGGCCACATCAGCCCCAGGATTGCCGTTGCCTCAGCGACTTTCCTGTCAACATGCTGTTTAAAACACAGTCGTGAGTCCAGGGTGACACCCAATTACTTCACGGACGTCTTCCAGGGTATTCCCACTCCGTCTAGCTGGATCTCGGGTGGAGCCGCTCTAGGCATTTTTCGCCTCTTCCTGAAACAAATGGCGTTACCACGTTCAGTGTTAGCAGGTACTTATTCCAATCCTCAGACCTGAAATTGTTGACAAGTGTTCTGATTAGTCTGTTTTGCCTGTTGAGCTGCTGTCTAAAATCTGGGTGCCTGGTCGCCCGCCATCTGGTCCTCAGCTGGTTCCTCAGCTTAATCTCGCGGCGTACGTTGTCCGGCAGGCCGGCTCTGGGTGTCAGGGGTGGCACCTCGCTGGTCGCATCTGAAATTGACGAGGTTAGAATCTCATGCAATTCCGTGACGCATCCGTTGAGTTCCTCCGTGGACGCTGGGTTCCGTGCTGGCGGAAGGCGCTCCGAGACCAGACGTTGGTACTTCTTCCAGTCGGCCCTCATGCGGGCCGTGGCGGGGGGACGGCTCAGTGTCGGGCTGGCATTGATGGTCACGAGAACAGGTAAATGATCTGATGACAGACCGTTGACTGTGCTCGCGACGATCTCGAACGGTAGGTTCCTGCACAGAGCAAAATCAATTACATCAGGTGAGTGATGGGGATTCGTTGGTATGTGCGTCGGCTCGTCGGGGGCCACAGCGTCTGTGCCGGCTCGATTGTCGAGGCAAGCTCTCAGCGCCTTGCCCCTTTCATTTGTGCCTCGTGAGTTCCAAGACGGGTGTTTGGTCACCTGGTGTTGAAGTCACCTGCAACAACAATAGGCTCAGGGCCTGTTAGTATATCTGCAAGAGTCTGCCTGGAGGATGGTAGGCCGCGACTAGCTTGAGCTCCATGCCGCCTACGTGCACGATAACACCAGTTGTTTCTAGTAGTCCTGAGGCTGTGTTGCTGGACCTGTGAACAAGATGAACCAAGATAGCCGTGCCCCCTCCCGGGTTGTAGCCGTGCTGTCTAGGTGGGCGATCCGTCCTGTAGATCTCGTAAGATGGTAACCTGAAACAATGACGTTGGGTTAGATGTGTTTCACTGATAAGGGCGACGTCGATGTTCAGCCGTGACAGGAAGAAATGCAGTTCATTCCTTCGGGTCTTCAACCCGTTGGCGTTCCATGCGATGACCCTGACGTCCCTAGGCTCCATTTAAAAGTTCTAGGAGGCTGGACATCAGCTGTACAAGTAGCTCCGGAATGGTCTTGTCCTTAGCTGAAATCAGAACTGGAATTGTTTTAGTCAGCCAGGCAATTAGCTGCCTGACTGAGATGGTGTCACCCTGCACCTCAGCGGTTGCTGCAACATATGGTGAAGGAGTGGGATGAGTGGCTGGCTGGGCTGAACTCGCCGTGACTGTGGTCCTGGCAGCTGGTCTGGGGGACCTCGGTGCTACGGGGGGAGCAACGTCCCTCTCATTATCGCTGTCACACGTCTCCATCTCCGAACATGTTACAACAGTATTAGTAGTTAGTATCTTTTTGCGGTCCTTCCTTTTCTTAGACCGTTTCTAGTAGCGGGACTTCGGCTGCGCGGTTTCAGGCACCTTTGGCACAGCTGGTGGAGCGACCTGTTTTGAGACGGTGGACGGGGGGCACAGGGAGGCTGTGCCACAGTTGAGGCGGGGGCTGTCACTGCGGCCTTGCTGCCACCTGCAACAAACGCGAACGTCCCCTTAGTGATGCCAGGGGGTGGGACATTCGCCTTCTTCTTGGGTGCAGCTGGCTGCTTTCGCGCGTTCGCAGAACGGCTCCGGGTTTTCGCCTGTCCAGCTGATTTTGCGTTGCGCTGCTTTCTGGTCACCATGGCGTCTCTGTGGGCTTTGCAGCCCCTGTAGTTCGCTGGGTGAGCGCCGCCACAATTGCAGCACTTGCAATCATCCCCTTTGGGCTGGGGACACGACCTGGCCTCGTGAGCACCGCTACACCGCACGCACCTATAGGGCAAATTGCAGTATACCGAAGAGTGACCAAAGCGTTGGCAGCGGTAGCATTGTGGGGCACCTTCTCTCGGCTCGAACCGATCGACGGTCACCCGTACACCTAAGAGGTGGGTTATTGACCACACCTTCTCCCATTGGCCGATCTTCCTAAATTTACATAAAAAGGAATTAGTAAGGATGCGTGTGCCATTGGCGCGGCGAGGCAGTGGCATCACCAGCGTGGGCTGAAGTCCAAGGCACTCCAGCTGTCTCTGCAGGCAGGTTGGGTCGGTGCTGTGGTGGATGCCCCTGACACCTTTAGCTCTGCCTCCTCCTGCAAAGTAAATGTGTAGAAGGCCACCTTCTTCCTAGTTAGTATTTTTTGGATAGCCCGAAAGCCCTCCACAGTGGCAGCAACAAGATGGAGCCTATCGCCCCTAAAAATGGCGTCGAACTTGATTGACTCGTCATTCAAGTTGCTGATAAAGGACGGCCACGACGAGTTGATCGCCTCGGGGGCCACAACTATTGGCGGGATCTTCTCCTTCCGCGCCGAGGATTTTGGACCTGAAACATTTACAGCATCCATAGATTTAACTGTCTCCGTTGTGGAGATATCAGATTCGTTACCAGATTCACGGCGTTGTCTCTTCTTTTCTCGCCTGCCGCCGACGAGGGTGAACCCTTCGTCGTGGTCAGACATCTCCGACTCGCTGATTGTATGCGCCATTAAGGCCGCATCCCCTGCAATACAGAGACAAGCAGACTAACAAGGGGGACGGAACGCGGCCAACCGAAAAATTCCAGGAACTGAGCCCCTTGACCGGCGACAGGGATTTCTTGTTTAAACTTTCTCCGCGCTACCCTACGGGTGGCTAGCTCTTATAGCAACTAAGTCTACAACATATTTAAATTAAATATTGAGATATGCAACTATTATGTGTGAAGGACAGTTATACTTAACAATAAATAGCACAAATTATGCAAGCTAAAAGCTGCGGACTGCGTAGAAGAGTTTGAATTTCATTGATTTCGCGTAGACAAAGAACGATCGTCTGCTCCGGTGTAAATCTCTGAAAAGTCATCAGTTTTTAAAATCATACCTGGCTATATAAAAGCCAGCCGATAATGTTTTATATGTTCTAATAAAAGTTTAGAATCTCTTCTTTCTAATGATGTAGCATTTGTTGCGCTTAATACGACTATTACGACTA
Organism: Nephotettix cincticeps; assembly: GCA_023375725.1. Lineage (NCBI taxonomy): Eukaryota > Metazoa > Arthropoda > Insecta > Hemiptera > Cicadellidae > Nephotettix > Nephotettix cincticeps. Next base: position 15,222,789 of record CM041791.1, on the reverse strand, counting down.
TACGACTTCTGACATTGTATATCTTTTTTTAAACTCCTTTCTCTATGTTTTCACTAATTAAGTTCTGGAAAATACTTATGAATAAAAGAATGAGCTCGGTTAATGCTACTAGTGGCATTATTCCCATGTACTGTATCGTACCGAATTTGTACCGAGAACCGAGGTACAACAATTTGTACCGTACCGTACCGACCTCATATTTTCCTGTACCGCAGACCCCTAGTATTTAACACATTGTCTGTGGCATGCCCGAGTCCTCATAGTAGTAACTGATTGTGGTTTTCCTGCCCTTAATGTAGATACAGTTTATCGTTGCATTGTAATTTTGATCAGTGATGCTTCGTGTTACAGCCTTCAAATATACTGTTACTGAAACTAGGGTTGTGTAGATTCCAAACATTGACTCTTGAATCCACTGATTCTCAGAGATCAGAAGTCAGAACTGAAAATTATTGTCCGAAGTTGGTTCCAATTCCATCGATTCCAGGCGTTTGTTATTCTCCCGACAACAAACAGTGAAAGAAAGAATTATTTTTGTTTTCCCCATCGTGATGTAATAAGAAATAGCCGACATTTTTTTAATAAGACTCAAATCAGGAAACAAATCTTTGCCCTGCCGACTATTGTTGTAACCGATAAATAAATATTTCTTTTTAAAGCAATTGGATTTCCGCCTCCGACTCGAGTGTAACAAGTACCAAGTAGAATTTAATAAATATCTTAAATTACTGAAATACCATAAAAAATGAGCATGTAAACTAAAACTTCAATCTTTTGGATTTTAAGCATTTTTATGAATAATATTTCTACTTTTACGGATACATTTGTGTGCAATTATACAAATATATCAAAGTTGTGAAAAATAAAATATTAAAGTAATGAAAGTCAGAATGAAATGTGAAAAATGAAAGATATGAATGGTTGCTGAGATTACAGCTAAAAATGTTCATGTTTGAGACACGGAAGAAAGCGGACGTGTTCCGACTGAGTCATTAGTTAACATTTGTTGAAGTGTACTTGCAACAGTTATGTACTGCAAATTTTTCTACTTATATGCATTACTAAGCCAGTGAACAACAAATTAGGGTTGAATTGCAGGATTTTTCTTGATTCGATTGAATAATACTGAAATAACCTCACTTCAGAAAATAAACCAACTCCATCTTGAATCCAATATAGCTGACTGTGGAAAGAGTGTGAAGTCACTGAAAAATGACAAAAGGTAAAATTGATTGTAGCGATTGAAAAAGTAGCTTTCACTATAAATGTGTAAATATGAGGGGTTGGTTTTTAAAATAATAACATTAAGTGTGGTGGTTGGTCTGGTGTTTGTGTTTTCTATGATTATAATAATGAGTTTAGTCGATTGGTGATCTATCAACTGAAAACATTATTCCTATAACAACAGTGTTACAGCGGCAAACATGCAATTAGTGGAAGTAAATCTAATTTAATCCTCATTCAAATAACAGGATTTAAATGAAACTAATATGTTTTCTTGAGATTTCTTGAGACACTTTTGGATACGCTTTAAAAAAATCATATTTTTGGCAAACTTGGTCGAAGACCTCTCTTTGTATTAGTATTGTATTCAACGTGTTTTCTTTTATTTCATCTTATAATTTTAAGAGGTTAACCTCGACCTCATCCACTGGGTGGTTATGGTTTGAGGGGTTAAAATCCTCATAATTTTCAGTTTGTTCAGTAAATGAACCACATCTGTTGCATCCACTTTTTGCGCACCTTAAATATCTTATCCCATTTCTTATTTTATTTGAACGGTAAATTTTGCCGTTAAATATATAATATGAACCCAAACTAGCTGCTAGAATTTCCATCCTAGGCCTATCTTAAGTTAACTAATTAAAACCTTAGGCTACATTAATTTACGCTAATTTAATTTTTTAACCACTGATTGATAAAAAACTACTTTAACATACGAGTTCATATGAATTAATAACATTAACGTTTTCACTAAGCTTTACACAAATAACTCAAGGGCGTAAGTTTAACTGTGTTATCAAGTATCGATATTTCAAAATGGATGATCGCCCGCTAGAAAGAGAAATAAGCGAGAATAAGGTGGTTATCGCTTAAGAGGCAGGCAGACATAGAGTTTGTAAACTTAACTCTAATGAATTTAAAAGTAAATTACGATGAACTAATCTTGTAAGTCAATATCACATAATAACAGTAACAAAACGGAATTGCAATAATAAAAGTCTGCTAAATATACATATTAATAGACTTTTAACATTTTTAATAAAGGGCTTCAATCCTGCATTACTTTGGAGCTATGAGTATTTCATTTGCCCATAAATAGTGTGAATGCTGCAACATATGAAACAAAAACAAAATTGAACATAACTTTTTTGGAGAACTTTTAAAAATTTACTTGTGGATCAAATTAAAAGCAACAATACGATTAGACAGAGAGAGGTTTAAGAGGTTAACTTCGACCTCATCCACTGGGTGGTTATGGTTTGAGGGGTTAAAATCCTCATAATTTTCAGTTCGTTCAGTAAATGAACCACATCTGTTGCATCCACTTTTTGAGCACCTTAAATATACTTAAATATATAATTTATTTGAATGGTAAATTTTTCCGTTAAATATATAATATGAACCCAAACTAATTGCTAGAATTCCCATCCTTATCTTAAGTTAATCCACCTTACATTAATTTTAAACCTAATCGTCCGCTAGAAAGAGAAAGTTAGAAAGAGTTGCAACTGTGAGGGTGGTTATCGCATAAAAGGCAGGCAGACGTAGAGATTGCAATGAATTTAAAATAAAACTATGATGAACGAATGTTGCAAATCAATATCGTAGGATAACAGTAAAAAAACGGAATTTTAATTACCAAAGTCTGCTAAATATACATATCACAGGGTTTTTAAAATTTTTAATAAATAGCTTCCAGCCCGCATTGCTTTGAGGCTTTGGGTATTTCAATTGTCCAACATTACAACTTTGTAGGCCTATAAATGAACGCTAGTAAAACTAATCTTATATGTGGTGATGTATTAACACTGCAGTTTCTTCCATCTGAATAAACTTTTGTACCTTAACGTTTGTACATAGGCAGGCAGTGATGAAGCCAAACTCATCGTGGTGTCTGTTTCCGTTCAGCCTGTGCTCTCACTGGCAGCAGCCCAGAATTTGACACCCGAAGCTGCTTTCCGCAAACTTGCAGGTTACCTTATTTGAATTAGTTACTTTCTTATAACTATACGTTATTGTAAGGTATGTAAAAAGCATTTATCATTCCCATTATGTCATATTTTGTCCACAATATAACATTGTGTTAAAATATCAAAGAAAAAAATATGATATGATGATTTAAGTTACGTATTAGTGGTGGGTTATGTTCATTTGGATTTGCACAACCCAAAAGGTTGTACCAGTCCAAGGTTGTTGACTGGTTTTTGTGTCCTGTAATCCAGCTACTTTGAAGTCACAAATTGTAGATAGTGATGACTTTTGTGGATGCGATATTCCTTCCAAACAATTAATTGATTAATTTGTTCATATGCAAAAGATCATAGACCAGTTTGTTCAGGGGTGAAATTGTGGTTCGGATCCCACAATAAACCGTAGGTTCCTTAGATGGCCCCTATCATTGGCTGTTGGGCTATTAACAGGCCTTTCCAAGGAACATGTCAGTAATAAGACTACAAAATCGCACCACAATAATCTTACACTCATACATTGTGTAAAATTGCTCCTTGGTAGATCATTATTTCATTGAAAAGTATAAAAGTTTGGTGTTTACCTTATGCTGATGTTTTAGGTTACCTGAAGCGCCTAGGAGCAGATTTGGTCCTGGACATGACAGTGGCCGATGACCTGTCTCTCACTGAGGCTCAGTTGGAGTTTGTGGAGAGGTTCAGAGCCAGAGAAGCTGGCGGGGCTAAATCTCTTCCCATGTTGGCGTCTTCTTGTCCAGGTTTGCATTATGTGCCTTAAAATGATAAAATTTAAATCGATAAAGAAAATCTATAAAATCTTTAACATGTTGTTGAATATTTAACAACTGTCTTTAGAAAAGGAAAAATAATACTAATAATAATAATAATGAGAGAAGATTTCACAACCTGGGTTTCATTATTTTAATTTATCCATTTAAGTTAACCCTCCAACGGTTCACTATCTGACCCCATGAGGTTCACCTCTTTTTGGCACTTTTGCAGGCTTTTACTAAAAAATTCACATAAAATAGTAAAAATTTAGTAACTATAACATATTATACACCATTTTAATCGAAATTAAATTATGAAATTAGGAGAATAGTAATATGTTTTATTTTTATCTTGGTTTTAACAGGTGTATTCAATTGAAATTGATAAAAAGTTTTTTTCAAAATATTTCTCAAAGTTTGCTCCCCCACAAAACACAGTAAATAAATACCAGTCAAAAATTGAAGATAGCCAAGTTTTTCAAAATTTAATAAGGAAAATAAAAATATATAGTTTTATACACTTAAGTCACTGCTATTAATTTTAAAATTGTGAAATCAACATCAGAACATCATACAAACGCGACAAGAACGTGTAACGCCACCATTGTAAACAAAGCGACAAAACCGCGCAAATGAAGACCGATGTTTTAACTAACAAAGAACTCTGACGCATAGAGTAAACAAAACGAAACATACCTCGGCGGAAAGCGTATGATCTGTAGAAAACAACGATACTATATTCAATGTAATTTTTACCGAAAATGAATTCACACCATTGCTTCTTGTAAAAGCTTACATACCGTCGATTGATCGACGGTGAACCTTCGACGACCGGCGGTGGTGTCGATTAATCGACGGTAAAACCGTTCGAGGGTTAAACCCTCACATTTTGTCTACTGTAATTCTTAAGCTATAATAATATTCTCATTTAATAATTTAATTAGTTTTAAATTGAACCACTGTTAAAAGAAAAGAAACATCTCACCTCAGCCACATATAGGAGAGCTGACCAGATAGGAGGGAGCATAGGATAAACTGACCATCTCAACATGGAAAGTAAAGAGAACATGTTGGGGCTATCTGAAGCTACAGAATTGTTTGTTGTACAACTGATAAGATAACTCTGGGTTGGGCAGGCCCCAAGTAATTCACTTTCACTTCCTGGTGTAGTAGTTAGATGTACATGAATTGAAATAAATTGTTACAGGTTTTTACCACCTCCTCACGTAATCCACTTAAGAATAAGTGGATTACATTAGCCAGTATATAAGCAATCCTGTATATAAGTACCGGCAACACTCATAGTTTTGAAGAGATGGACAAGTTGGAATTTTATCTTAGAGACAGTTTTAAAAATTTACTATCTGATTTCTAAAACAATATATTGAATATAACTTTTATTTTAGAATTGCTGGCTAATCTTCTTGTAAAATATGAGATAAAGCTTCACCTATGAAATGTTTCTTTGCACAGTGGAACTTGGTTATAACGTCATTGAAGGGACCACACAATTAATGACGCTATATCAGAGTGACACTATAAAAGAGGTTACATAATTTTAATTTAAAACCGAGGAAAATTGAACAACACATTTTTTGGACAAAGATTCAGATTCAGATTCAAATTGCTTTATTTTGACAGTTGTTAACAAGAACTGCATAATAGTGTCAATAAAATTATTAAGTAGTCATAATAAACTATGTATAATAATGAACTAAGAAAATAACTAGGATTCGTCATTATAACCAATAAAGTCCTTAACATTATAAAAACATTTTTCAATTAAAAATTTTTTAACCATATTTTCAAAAATTTTGGGGCAGCTTGCCTTTGCCTTTATGGAGTTTGGAAGAGCATTAAAAAGTGAAACTCCATTGTAAGAAAAATGATTTTGAAAAAACTGGTTTTATGTTTAGGTACTCTTGCATTAAAAGTTTTTCTTAAATTATAATTTGAAGCTAATTGTGAAGAAAATTTGTAATGTTTGGTAAGAAAAAGGGAGTGACTTGCAAGAGTACCTGCGTGGTTTTCTAAAAATTACTCGGATGGCTTTTTTTGCAATTTAAAGACAAATTTTGTTCTTTGAGACTCATGCCCCCAAACAGCAACGGCATAGTTTAAGAAAGGATAAATAATGCCATAGTACGTTGTGAGCAACACATATGTGTCTGAAAATTTAGAAAGTGTTAAAAAATTTTTTTTTACAAAATTAACACTTTTAATGAAGGTAATTTGAAATACACCTAAGAGTTTTATGTGTACCCTATAACTTGACTGAACTGCTCTATACGGTATAAAATCAGGTTAAAAAATATCACAATGAAGTTCTTGTATTAAATAAACAAAAATATAAATAGATAAACAAAAGTATACAAAAATAAAAAAATAAAGTAACAATGCACAATTTACAAGCATGTTCCTACTGGGCAAAGAAGTCTGTGATTTTCTTCTGAACAGTTCTCTCTGAAAAATATATTTTCTCCGTCGTGTTGCGAAAAAGCGGAAAAATCATCAAAGTGTTTTAGCTGTTTTTAAAGCATCTTGTGTTGTTGGGACAACGACATCTTCTTCCTCGCCTTTATCTTCCTCTTCTTTGGCATTTACTTCTGCTTCCATATTTTGAACTTCATTTACAATTTCTGCGTCACTCAGCATTTGTAATGTTTCCACCTGGTTGTCTACTGACTCATACTCATCAAGATCAAGTAAAAAATAATTTTGGTTGACATTAAAACCCCTTATCCATTCTGAGAGCGCGGCAAATCATCGTCTTTGTCGTCATGAGGGACTGAAGGTGACAGCTTTGCTTTCCTAAAGCATCTTGATATGGTCCTTGGTGTCACTTCTTTCCAAGCATTCACTAAGTACTGAATTGCATCCAGGATGGTTATGTTAATTGGCTGTGCAGTGTGCATGCAGGCAATAATTTTTTTCATAAGCTGCTTATGATAATTGCATTTAAGGCTTCTTATGACGCCTTGGTCCATTGGTTGCAAAACACTAGTGCAATTGGCAGGAAAAATCACTAAATTAATGTTTGTTAAATTTAACTTTGGGTGGGCAGTGCAATTGTCAACGACAAGCAGAATTTTCCTCCTTATTCTATTTTCTTAGTTCATCCTTGAAAATTGCAGGGGTCATCCAGACTTTTTTGTTCGCGGTGTAATTCACTGGAATTTGTTTGTTCTTAAAACATCTAGGTTTAGCACGTTTATCAACAACTAAAATTTTTTTTATTTCTGTTTTGGTGTGCGGGAACACACCAAAACAGTCAATCTAACTTTGGACAGTTTTCCGCCAACACATTTTTCATTTTTAAATTGGAGCGTCTTATCTGGGGTTAGTTTGTAAAACAATCCTGATTTATCAGCATTAAAAATGTCTTCATCTTTGTAATGTTCTCTCACAACTGGCCGTGTTTCAGTCAACCAATCATTAGTGACACTCGGATCAACGGATTTTGCCTCACCGCAAATCTTAGCAAACGAAATTGAATGTCTAGCCTTAAAGCGATCTATCCAGCAGTTGGAACATGTGAAGTCAACTCCAAACATCTGTCCAAACTCCGTAGCTCTCTCGTTCAAAAGTGGACCACTCACAGGGATATTGGCACTGCAACATTGCTTAACCCTTTTAAGACCGGTCATTAATATGAGCATAACCCAGAAATACCAGGCTATTTGGGGTCTTTTTGTAAAGGTTTACAAAAATCGTTGTAATTTACAAACCAATGGTCACAAAGCTGTAAACTAAGTGTTGTTAGAAAACCTAATACCTCCTCTGTAATAACTTGTAAACAAATATTGGAAAAAATGCATTAAATTTTTTTTTCAAAAATAAGCATATTTGGAAAAAAATTTTAAAAAAATTTCCACTTTGAATTTGTTTGTACATTATATGAAAAAATGAAAAAGGCACTAAAGTATGTTTTTGTTAGTCAGAAATGTATAATAAACAAAACTAGAAAAACAGACTTTGGAAAAAAATTAAAATTATTAAGTTATATTAGTTTATATACAACGCGACATATTTGTTTTTATTTGGTTTCTATGCGTCTGTAGGCCCTTCTATCAATTCTTCAAATCCATCAGTTCAATTTTGACATTTTAAGTTTGTTTTATCTACAATACATATTCCTGTAAAATAAAACACATTATGGTAAAGATAAAAGGCCAACTTACCAGAATATTTCATTGAATCTATAGAGTAAGCAATTGGTCGGTAATGTTTTTGAAGGTGTCACTGTTTCACTGAATTTACAATATAACATGTTCACACCTACAGTACCAATCCCACACAAAATTTGGGTAGCCTTCTCTTATAAAAAACCAACAGTATTTCATTTAGACCAATAAACACTTTGTACACAGTTCAGAAGCACGAAATGTCCGGGCTAAAATCATTTAGGCCTACTGGTAGCACTGTCAGTTTTTTTTTAGGCAAAGTGTAGAATAGTAAAACTATATAATAATATAGAACTATATAGTAACTATAGTAAACTGGGAAAAAGTAATAGAACTGCATAAAACACTAATAATCTAACAAATATTTACAAATAGAAAAAAAAACTAGGAGGTGATTTGGCTTAGCAGATATGGTACGGATAACAAGCGCCATGTAAGCCCTTTTGACATTTGTTGCAAGCTGTCCTGGATTTTTTCATTTTGCCACCTTGTTGAAGACTCTTCTTGCTGCAAACAGCACAGCATCTTTCTTTGGTGCCTGGTAATTTAAAAATTCCACTACCCAACATTCTCTGTCCATCGCCGCCTCCACCGCCCCCAGCGTTAGAAGGACCAGGTGCCTCCAAAGGTGTACCGCTCAAACTCCTGAGCCAATCTTCAGTTACATCCTCAATAATGGAGACCATGTATTGGTATCTGGTCAGTGGCCTACCAGTGCAATTAAGTTTATACAAAATGTAGCTGTTCAGCACCATCCTGCCAATTATGTTGCTGACAACCTTTTTCCAAAATTTTACAGACCGACGTTCGTCAGCATATGTGTATAGCATCATGTCAGAGGAATCTATTCCCCCCATGTAGTCATTGTACTGACGGATAATGTGGGGTTTAGTGATGGTCCTAAAGCGGTTATGGCCTAATGATTTCTGTTTGTCTACATCTACGGCCTTAGATTTAGTTGACAACAAACATACCGGTCCTTTTTGGCTTCTTTTTTCTCTATAGCCTAGAAGTAAAAGTTGGTTTTTCCTAAAGTAAGATTTTTGCCCAACAGAAAATCTTTCTTTTATTTTAGGTGGTAAATGCTTTCTGGTCTTACGGATTGTGCCAGTGAAAAATGTTTTGTTGTTGAAGAGGTGTGTTGCAAGTGGTACACTGGTAAAAAAATTATCACACACGACATGAAATCCTTTTTTGAGGTAGTTTCCCATTTGTAAAAGCTTACTTACAACTACATAACCTAAGCCTAGTCTTTTGATTTCTTCTTTATTTTCATCCCTTGCTCCTCTATAACATGTGAAACCTAGGCAGTAGTTTGTTACCGAATCGCAAAGCATCCACAGTTTTACACCCCACTTATGGTGGTGTTTATTTGGTAAGTACTGAAGGAGCTGTGTGTGGTTTTTGGTGCCCACAAGGCTCTCATCTAACGACAAATGCTGATAAGGTGTGTAGTGGTGTCTGGAGATGTTGTTGGCATGAATCAAAAGAGGGTTAAATTTAGCTATAGGGTCGTATCCGGGTTCATTTAGTTTTGGCAAAGATTCGTTATCTACAAGATGTAAAAATGAATAAATACTTTCAAATCTATTGCGTGAAAACATTTTTCCAAACCAATTAGTGCTTTGGGAAAGAGTGGTTGTCCAGTAGGATTTTATGGTTGTTTTTTTCACCAAGCCCATATTCAGCATTACTGTCATAAATGCCCTTATTTCATTTGCCGTAGTTGCTTTCCAAGACCTAAACTTGTTGTGCATAGATAAGATTCATTGCATTAGCGGTCATGTACTGTTGGGCAAAGCGGTTGGTTTCCTTAGAAATAAGCTCCAATATACTTACAGTAAAAAAAAGGTTGAAATAGGCTATTGGTTTGGAGTCACTAGGTGGGCAATGTTTAGGTCCAGGGAGCTCTTGATACTGAAAGGTGTGTTCAGGGCTTTGAGGTAAGAAGCAAATATCCACACCATCGTCAACCTCAACCCACTCATCATCATCATCATCATCATTCTCAGAGTCATTTGACCTCTGAGAATGAGCTTCATCAATAGGCATTGGCCTATCCCTAGCTCCTACATCTCTACGCCTACCTCTCAGCCTGATGTTGTAGCCAGGTCTATTTCTTGGCCTACCCCTTCCTCGTACTGGTATAGGCCTATTTTCTCCTGGAATATTAATAGGAATATTATCCTGAGGGACATAGTCGGGGTCCTCGTCTGTGTCATCACCAAATAGAGTAGGAGAATCACTGTCGGAGTTGTTCAATTCAGGATCACTAATATCCTCTACATCACTGTCGTCCGAACACAATAAGAGCCTATCTACTTCACTTGAGCGTAAATTATCTCTTGAATTCATTATAAAAATATCAAATAAACTCACGATTCAATAAACAGCAGAATGTTATGACAACAATCTACAGTAAACAGAACTACCAAGGCAACTAGTGACGCGAAACAGACGCTAGCGCCTTCAGCTGTTGTAGCGAGCGTCTGGCAAAAACAAAGACATATAAAGTTATTACCACTACCTGAGATGGTATATTTGTATAACCAGTGACTGTTTTCGATCAATTGGTTACTAGTGAATACGTTTTCGATGATTTCGACTTGATACGTCAACAAATGAGAGTTTTAAGAATTTAATTCTAGACTTGCGATATATCGGAAGTTCGCCGCGAACGTGAAAAAACCGACTTCCGATATATTGGAAGTTGGTCTTAAAAGGGTTAAACCATGTTAGCAGAGCAGCATCGATATCTGTACGTTCACATCCCCTTATCCGTTTCACATTTTCACCATCTTCTTTAAACGCTTTTAAAATCTTCTCTTGTTTTTTAAAATCAAACCACCAGTTGAATTCACCAAGTCGAACTCACGACACACATTTTTTATCTTGTGTCCCTCCTCGCACGCTCTTATAACTCACACTTTTTCGATCGTGCCACAATCATCATACATTCATTCCTCATTCATACTTGGCTTAAAATACCTACCTGGGTAGGTCGCCATTTCAGTTAAAAGTATAAAAGTATTTAGTAACTCATAGATTTGAAAAAAAAGATTAGTGGACTTCTGTTTTTTAGTTTTATTAATTCCTGAATAGGCTCAACAAATTGTAACATTGCAGGTTGGGTGTGTTATGCAGAGAAGACCCATGGTTCGTTTGTTCTGCCGTACATCAGCACCACTCGATCACCTCAGCAGGTCATGGGCTCACTGATCAAAGATCACTTGGCGGCCAGCGTGGGTGAGTTGGAATTGGCAGGAGTAGCAACCTTCTTATTGTCCTAATGGGATTACTGATTTATCAACAAATTATATATTAGTAAAGCAGAGTCTCGGTTAACTAATTTACGCTTAACTAAGGTACTGGGTTAACCGAGGCTATCCTCAGACGAGTTTTATGAATTTTAAAGCAAAACACTTACAAAGTACCACATGATTATTTGCGCTTTCAATTATTATTGAAATACACGTGCTGAAATGAATTTTGTTAAAAGCTAACAGTAAATGTAGACAATAATTGTAGTTTTTCTTCAGCAAAGTGTAACCGACTGTACAACTGCGTCGTGTTCATGCAGTGCACGAATACCTTGGATACCTTCCTCTTCATCATTGATCAGAATAACTGGATTGACTGCATCACAACTAAAAATTAACCAAAAATAAACGAGAAACCAATATTTAAAACTGATCAGTGTTTGGCGGAAGGTCTTAAAAACTTGATATGTCCGCCTCAAAATACTGTATAGAAGGGATTTCTGTTCAACCACTCTCTTGCCCTAGTCTCAAATCGCTTAGTTTCCAAGATCTTGATGGTGTTTGGGAGAGCGTTGAACAGCTTCATCGAGAGGACAGGGAAGCAGTCCTTTTTCTTAGAAAGCCTACAAAACGGGACATCTAAACGCTGTCTATTGCGGGTATTGTACTGATGTTTATCAGCTCTTGTGGCAAAATTTAGCTGGTTTTCCTTCACATATACTGGGTTGAGAAGTATATATTGGCTTATGACTGTCAATACACCCAACTTGACAAATTTTGGTCTGCAATAGTCCCTAAACCCTGCTGAATCCAAAAGTCGGACAGCCTTCTTTTGTAATAATAGAATACTGTTACTAGCAGAAGCGTGACCCCACATTTCCAGGCCGTAGATAATATGGCTATGAAAAAGAGCTTAATACATCATAATGAGATATTGTTTGGTCAGCATAGGTTTCAGTCTGCGCAGAAGATAAATCACTCTCTAAAGTTTTGAACAGACATAGTTTATGTGAATTGTCCAGGAAAGTTTATAGTCGATGTAGAAACCTAATAGCTTAACTGCTTCCATTGTATTTGCCTGAAGGGAAGGGCTGCAGACCAACCTTTGCGTCTTGTCCTGATTTATACTTAGACTATTCCCATTAAACCAGTCCGACACTGTAACAACTGACAACTGAGCTAGCTGTGGCGTATTTTGTGAGGCAAAAATAGTAGTGTCAAAAACCTCTTCCCGAAAATTCAATATCTTTATGTTTGCACTGTAAAACTATCATGGGGAATATATTTAAGTTTGGTGTTGTAGATTAAAAACTATAATGGATAACTCCTATTACAAGAAAAAAATTGTAAATAAACATTTGTTCAACTCCTTTTGGTTTTCATATTTTGGCCCATAATATGAAGTTAGTAACGAAATCAATGGGGGTGGCAATAACAATCCATAATAATTATTTGATTGCCATACTCTTTCCCGTATTTCTTTAGTAATGAAAAAAAAATTAAAGCATAAGTTTGTCCAATTTAAAACCATAATATTTAAATTTTCATATTGGTAAAAAGGTAAATATTATTAATGAGGAAGTAATTCACATTTAATATGATTCAGTAATTTAGAAAACATAAATCAAAACTACTTGGTTAATGTGAAAAACTACTTCAATTGATATAAAATCATGTAATTTACAATAGGATTTATAGGGAACAGCTAATCAGAGAAAAAAATTAACCAATTTTACAATAACATAAAACTTACCATGGCATCAGATTTCATCGTTTGTGTCACCTTCTCTCCTTGGTCTTTTTCTCCTCTGGATTTCATTATTAACCCATGCCTTCATTTTTTGAACTGGCCTTGATAAGGAGGCTTCTACTTTTACTTGATAACACTCTGAAGGGCGGCAATGTACCATTTTCCAAGTGATCAGCAAAAGCTGTTACCATGATAGTTTTCTCTTTCTCCATCCACCTAATTTTTCTTCTCAAAATTTTTTTGGGAGAAAGCCGAGGGGATTTTGAAGGAGATTTCATCGGTGACTTTACTGACGTGATGGGTGTTTTTTTAGATACTTTTCTCCTCTTCCTACTGCGGAAGAGAGGGGATGAAGGTTGATGGTCCTGGTTGTTCTGTGCGTAATTTTTCATTGGTGGCAAGTTCTACATTAATTTCTGCAATCTTTTTGCCTTGGAATCTGTCTAAAGCGCCCCCCTTTCTACAGCCATTAATACTTTTGACACCCTAGCAGCGTGTAGTACCTCGCAAGGTTGACGGTAATATTCTAAGTGAGTTTTAACTGTGTGTCCAAGAAAGACACTGAGCATTCGCAGATCACTCTCACTGAGATCTAAGGATTGCGAGGTTTTTGCCTCTAGGGCTGCCGCTCTTAAACTCTCAGACATGTCATACTGTCCATCCCTACCCTCCCCAAAAAGGAATGGGTTTTTGAGATAGACACCAGCCTTCTCCCTGTTTTTAATGATTTTCCCAATAGCATTGTTATGAAAATTGCTGATGAGTATAGGGACGGCTCGATGCCACTTGCATTTTATAGCAATATGAAAAAAGTTCCTTACAAGTTTTTTCTCGGCACTGTCAAGGGTTTGAAAAACGTCTGCAGTTTCTGCAAGTTTCTCCCTCCTGTTATAGTCATCAATTTTGATGTGATTTACCTCTCCGATTCGTTTGCGATTGAAAATCATTAGATGAATCATTACTGCTTTATTCAATCTATCAAAATTCTCCATGGTAAATGGCCTGCTGGAAATTTTAGATGCCATTTCTTTTATTTTATCCTTCAGAGAGTCTGTTAATTTTGTCACATCTTCTGAAGTTGGCAGTTCTTCTTTTTTCCATATTTTCCTCAGCCACCTTCATGGCATGCCTGCCAACAGTGGTTGAGAATTTTCTTGTGTACAAATCAATCCAAGCCTGGATTTTCTCTCTCTTCTTCTTTCCTTCAGCATCGATATCCGTTGTTGCCTTGAAGTCTTTGGCAATGTTTACAATGGCTTGGCCAACATAAATAATATTGTACGGCAACGAATGACTCACATCACCTTTGATATGGCCTAGAATCTGGCAGGCTTCAACAAATACCCTCCACTTTCTTGGTTGAAAAAGATCTTCTATGCACTCTATCGAGTGGTCTACTTCGGTTGCTAACAACCGAAGTTTCGACACACTCCTCATTTGGGATCTTATGATGTTGCGCTTACTCCTTATATCGCTGCCATGCCTTATGGTTAGGGAATTCCCATGGTCTAAAATCAATCCATCTTGAAGAATGGCTCACGCCACATTATCTTCATTTCAACCTGGTAACACAATTTCTCTGAATTCCGAACATTATTCGGATTTTATTGTATTTGATGTTATTTCAAAAATGATAGCTGGAATTCTTGTTTTTATATTAAACCAATTGTTACCCGCGGGCTTTGCCATGTATGACTTCATTATAATTTTTAGAAAACAATATTTCAGTTTTTTTGGTTATCCATGGAAAAAAATCGAAAGATGAAAAACTAAAAAAAATAAACTGAAAGATGAAAGAGGCACGAACAAGAGTTAACCCATCTGTAGGTATACGAGCAGCAAAAAATCTATAAAATCGCAGTTACATATCCATGCCAGGTTTTTGATGTACTTAACTCTAATAAAACTTAAATATTTAATAAATTATAATTTAAACTGGTCCTTCACCACAGCAAATGAAAGCCATCAACAAACCTATTGAATACAGCTGTTTATACAAATAGCTGTTTGACACTAATAAACGAACATTACAAAACAGATTCTCTTTGAATGATATATAAATTACTTTAATCTATTATGTGGCTCTTTTATTGAAAATAGCTCACACAACAATATTCTCGTTTCTAGAATATTTTTAAATTTTCTTTAAAAATTGAATTATAATACCATACTCTTTCCAGTATTTCTTTAGTAAAGAAAACAAAATTAAAGCATAAGTTTGTCCAATTTAACTGTAATATTTAAATTTTCATATTGGTAAAAAGGTAAATATTATTAATAAAGTAATTCACATTTAATATAATTCGAAATCTAGAAAACAAATCAAAACTACTTGGTTAATGTGAAATAACTAAATCAATTCATGTAAATTCATGTAATTTACAATGGGATTTATAGAGGAAAGTTAATCAGAGAAAAAAATTAACCAATTTTACAATAACATAAAACTTACCATGGCATCAGATTTCATCGTCTGTGTCACCTTCTCTCCTTAATCGCTTTCTCCTCTGGATTTCATTATTAACCCATGCCTTAATTTTTTGATAAGGATAATAGCCTTGATAAGGAGGCTTCTACTTTTACTTGATAACACTCTGAAGGGCGGCAATGTACCATTTTCCAAGTGATCAGCAAAAGCTGTTACCATGATAGTTTCCTCTTCCTCCGTCCACCTAATTTTTCTTCTCAAAATTTTTTTGGAGAAGGCCGAGGGGATTTTAAAGGGGATTTCATTGGTGATTTTACTGACGTGATGGGTGTTTTTTTAGATACTCTTCTCCCCTTCCTATTGCGGAAGAGAGGGGATGAAGGTGGGGATCTTCGTGTCAATCGTCCTGGTTGTTCTGTGCGTAATTTTTCATTGCTGGGAAGTTCTACATTAATTTCTGCAATCTTTTTGCCTTGGAATCTGTCTAAGGCGCCCCCCTTTCTACAGCCATTAATACTTTTGACACCCTAGCAGCGTGTAGTACCTCGCTAGGTTGACGGTAATATTCTAAGTGAGTTTTAACTGTGTGTCCAAGAAAGCCACTGAGCATTCGCAGATCACTCTCACTGAGATCTAAGGATTGCAAAAGCGTTGCCAGACTCTTTCGCAATAGAGTTTCCATGAGGCGGTTTGGATGAGAGGTTTTTGCCTCTAGGGCTGCCGCTCTTAAACTCTCATACATGTCATACTGTCCATCCCTACCCTTCCTAAAAAGAAATGGGTTTTTGGGATAGACACAAGCCTTCTCCCTGTTTATAATGATTTTCTCAATAGCATTGTTATGAAAATTGCTGATGAGTATAGGGACGGCTCGATGCCACTTGCATTTTATAGCAATATGAAAAAAGTTCCTTACAAGTTTTTTCTCGGCACTGTCAAGGGTTTGAAAAACGTCTGCAGTTTCTGCAAGTTTCTCCCTCCTGTTATAGTCATCAATTTTGATGTGATTTACCTCTCCGATTCGTTTGCGATTGAAAATCATTAGATGAATCATTACTGCTTTATTCAATCTATCAAAATTCTCATTGGTAAATGGCCTGCTGGAAATTTTAGATGACGTTTCTTTTATATCATCCTTTAGATAGTCTTTTAATTTTGTCACATCTTCTAAAGATGGCAGTTCTTTTTTTTTCCTCAGCCACCTTCTTGGCATGCCTGCCAACAGTGGCTGGGAATTTTCTTGTGTACAAATCAATCCAAGCCTGGATTTTTTCTCTCATCTTCTTTCCTTCAGCATCGATATCCGTTGTTGCCTTCAAGTCAGTCTTTGGCAATGTTCACAATGGCTTGGCCAACATGAATAATATTGTACGGCAGGAATGACTCACATCACCTTTGATATTGCCTAGAATCTGGCAGGCTTAAACAAATACCCTCCACTTTCCTATTTGAAAAAGATCTTCTATGCAATCTATCGAGTTGTCTAATTCGGTTGCTAACAACCAAAGTTTCGACACACTCCTCATTTGGGATCTTATGATGTTGCGCTTACTCCTTATATCGCTGCCATGCCTTATGGTTAGGGAATTCCCATGGTCTAAAATCAATCCATCATGAAGAATGGCTCACGCCACATTATCTTCATTCATACCTGGTAACACAATTTCTCTGAATTCTGAAAATTATTCGGATTTTATTATATTTGATGTTATTTCAAAAATAATAGCTGGAATTCTTGTTTTTATATTAAACCAATTGTTACCAGCGGGCTTTGCCATGTATGACTTCGTTATAATTTTTAGAAAACTAAATTTCAGTTTTTTTTGGTTATCCATGGAAAAAAATCGAAAGATGAAAAACTAAAAAAAAATAAACTGAAAGAGGCACGAACAAGAGTTAACCCATCTGTAGGTATACGAGCAGCAAAAAATCTATAAAATCCCAGTTGCATATCCATGCCAGGTTTTTGATACACTAAACACTAATAAAACTTGAATATTTAATAAATTATAATTTAAACTGGTCCTTCACCACGGCAAATGAAAGCCATCAACAATCCTATTGAATATAGCAGTTTATACAAACAGCTGTTTGACACTAATAAACGAACATTACAAAACAGATTCTCTTTGTAATGATTTGCTTTATAAATTCTTTAATCTATTATATTGTGGCTCTTTTATTAAAAATGGCTCACACTACAATATACTCGTTTCTAGAATATTTTTAAATTTTCTTTAAAAATTGAATTATAATATTATACTCTTTCCCGTATTTCTTTAGTAATGAAAAAAAATTAAAGCATAAGTTTGTCCAATTTAACTGTAATATTTAAATTTTCATATTGGTAAAAAGGTAAATATTATTAATGAGGAAGTAATTCACATTTAATATGATTCAGTAATCTAGAAAACATAAATCAAAACTACTTGGTTAATGTGAAATAACTACTTCAATTGATATAAATTCATGTAATTTACAATGGGATTTATAGAGGAAAGCTAATCAGAGAAAAAAATTAACCAATTTTACAATAACATAAAACTTGCCATGGCATCAGATTTCATCGTCTGTGTCACCTTCTCTCCTTAGTCTCTTTCTCCTCTGGATTTCATTATTAACCCATGCCTTAATTTTTTGATAAGGATGATAGCCTTGATAAGGAGGCTTCTACTTTTACTTGATAACACTCTGAAGGGCGACAATGTACCATTTTCCAAGTTATCAGCAAAAGCTGTTACCATGATAGTTTTCTCTTCCTCCGTCCACCTAATTTTTCTTCTCAAAATTTTTTTGGAGAAGGCCGAGGGGATTTTAAAGGGGATTTCATTGGTGATTTTACTGGCGTGATGGGTGTTTTTTTAAATAGTCTTCTCCTCTTCCTACTGCGGAAGAGAGGGGATGAAGGTGGGGATCTTCGTGTCGATGGTCCTGGTTGTTCTGTGCGTAATTTTTCATTGCTGGCAAGTTCTTCATTAATTTCTGCAATCTTTTTGCCTTGGAATCTGTCTAAGGCCCCCCTTCTACAGCCATTAATACTTTTGACACCCTAGCAGCGTGTAGTACCTCGCTAGGTTGGCGGTAATATTCTAAGTGAGTTTTAACTTTGTGTCCAAGAAAGCCACTGAGCATTCGCAGATCACTCTCACTGAGATCTAAGGATTGCAAAAGCGTTGCCAGACTCTTTCGCAATAGAGTTTCCGTGAGGCGGTTTGGATGAGAGGTTTTTGCCTCTAGGGCTGCCGCTCTTAAACTCTCATACATGTCATACTGTCCATCCCTACCCTTCCTAAAAAGAAATGGGTTTTTGGGATAGACACAAGCCTTCTCCCTGTTTTTAATGATTTTCCCAATAGCATTGTTATGAAAATTGCTGATGAGTATAGGGACGGCTCGATGCCACTTGCATTTTATAGCAATATGAAAAAAGTTCCTTACAAGTTTTTTCTCGGCACTGTCAAGGGTTTGAAAAACGTCTGCAGTTTCTGCAAGTTTCTCCCTCCTGTTATAGTCATCAATTTTGATGTGATTTACCTCTCCGATTCGTTTGCGATTGAAAATCATTAGATGAATCATTACTGCTTTATTCAATCTATCAAAATTCTCATTGGTAAATGGCCTGCTGGAAATTTTAGATGACGTTTCTTTTATATCATCCTTTAGATAGTCTTTTAATTTTGTCACATCTTCTAAAGATGGCAGTTCTTCTTTTTTTCCATTTTTTCCTCAGCCACCTTCTTGGCATGCCTGCCAACAGTGGCTGAGAATTTTCTTGTGTACAAATCAATCCAAGCCTGGATTTTTTCTCTCTTCTTCTTTCCTTCAGCATCGATATCCGTTGTTGCCTTCAAGTCTTTGGCAATGGCTTGGCCAACATAAATAATATTGTACGGTAACGAATGACTCACATCACCTTTGATATTGCCTAGAATCTGGCAGGCTTAAACAAATACCCTCCACTTTCCTATTTGAAAAAGATCTTCTATGCAATCTATCGAGTTGTCTAATTCGGTTGCTAACAACCAAAGTTTCGACACACTCCTCATTTGGGATCTTATGAAGTTGCGCTTACCCCTAATATCGCCGCCATGCCTTATGGTTAGGGAATTCCAATAGTCTAAAATCAATCCATCATGAAGAATGGCTCACGCCACATTATCTTCATTCATACCTGGTAACACAATTTCTCTGAATTCCGAACATTATTCGGATTTTATTGTATTTGATGTTATTTCAAAAATAATAGCTGGAATTCTTGTTTTTATATTAAACCAATTGTTACTAGCGGGCTTCCCCATGTATGACTTTGTTATAATTTTTAGAAAACTAAATTTCAGTTTTTTTTTTGTTATCCATGGAAAAAAATATAAAGATGAAAAACTAAAAAAAATAAACTGAAAGAGGCACGAACAAGAGTTAACCCATCTGTAGGTATACGAGCAGCAAAAAATCTATAAAATCTCAGTTGCATATCCATGCCAGGTTTTTGATACACTACACACTAATAAAACTTGAATATTTAATAAATTATAATTTAAACTGGTCCTTCACCACGGCAAATGAAAACCATCAACAATCCTATTGAATATAGCTGTTTATACAAACAGCTGTTTGACACTAATAAACGAACATTACAAAACAGATTCTCTTTGTAATGATTTGCTTTATAAATTCTTTAATCTATTATATTGTGGCTCTTTTATTGAAAATGGCTCACACTACAATATACTCGTTTCTAGAATATTTTTAAATTTTCTTTAAAAATTGAATTATAATACCATACTCTTTCCAGTATTTCTTTAGTAAAGAAAACAAAATTAAAGCATAAGTTTGTCCAATTTAAAACCATAATATTTAAATATTATTAATGAGGAAGTAATTCACATTTAATATGATTCAGTAATATAGAAAACATAAATCAAAACTACATAAAGTTAATGTGAAATAACTACTTCAATTGATATAAATTCATGTAATTTACAATGGGATTTATAGAGGAAAGCTAATCAGAGAAAAAAATTAACCAATTTTACAATAACATAAAACTTGCCATGGCATCAGATTTCATCGTCTGTGTCACCTTCTCTCCTTAGTCTCTTTCTCCTCTGGATTTCATTATTAACCCATGCCTTAATTTTTTGATAAGGATGATAGCCTTGATAAGGAGGCTTCTACTTTTACTTGATAACACTGTAGGGTGGCAATGTACCATTTTCCAAGTGATCAGCAAAAGCTGTTACCATGATAGTTTTCTCTTCCTCCGTCCACCTAATTTTTCTTCTCAAAATTTTTTTGGAGAAGGCCGAGGGGATTTTAAAGGGGATTTCATTGGTGATTTTACTGGCGTGATGGGTGTTTTTTTAAATAGTCTTCTCCTCTTCCTACTGCGGAAGAGAGGGGATAAAGGTGGGGATCTTCGTGTCGATGGTCCTGGTTGTTCTGTGCGTAATTTTTCATTGCTGGCAAGTTCTACATTAATTTCTGCAATCTTTTTGCCTTGGAATCTGACTAAGGCGCCCCCTCTTCTACAGCCATTAATACTTTTGACACCCTAGCAGCGTGTAGTACCTCACTAGGTTGGCGGTAATATTCTAAGTGAGTTTTAACTGTGTGTCCAAGAAAGCCACTGAGCATTCGCAGATCACTCTCACAGAGATCTAAGGATTGTGAAAGCGTTGCCAGTTGCTTTCGCACTAGAGTTCCCGTGGGGCGGTTTGGATGAGAGGTTTTTGCCTCTAGGGCTGCCGCTCTTAAACTCTCAGACATATCATTCTGTCTATCCCTACCCTTCCCAAAAAGGAATGGGTTTTTGGGATGTACACCAGCCTTCTCCCTGTTTTTTATGATTTTCTTAATAGCATTGTTATGGAAATCGCTGATGAGTATAGGGACAGCTCGATGCCACTTGCCTTTTATAGCAATATGAAAAAAGTTCTTTACAAGTTTTTTCTCGGCACTGTCAAGGGTTTGAAAAACGTCTGCAGTTTCTGTAAGTTTCTCCCTCCTGTTATAGTCATAAATTTTGATGTGATTTACCTCTCCGATTCGTTTGCGATTGAAAATCATTAGATGAATCATTACTGCTTTATTCAATCTATCAAAATTCTCATTGGTAAATGGCCTGCTGGAAATTTTAGATGACGTTCCTTTTATTTCCTCCTTCAGATAGTCTGTTAATTTTGTCACATCTTCTGAAGTTGGCAGTTCTTCTTTTTTTCAATTTTTTCCTCAGCCACCTTCATGGCATGCCTGCCAAAGGTGGCTGAGAATTTTCTTGTGTACAAATCAATCCAAGCCTGGATTTTTTCTCTCTTCTTCTTTCCTTCAGCATCGATATCCGTTGTTGCCTTCAAGTCTTTGGCAATGTTCACAATGGCTTGGCCAACATGAATTATATTGTACGGCGACCAATTACTCACATCACCTTTGATATTGCCTAGAATCTGGCAGGCTTCAACAAATACCCTCCACTTTCTTGTTTGAAGAAGATCTTCTTTGCACCCTATCGAGTTGTCTACTTTGGTTGCTAACAACCGAAGTTTCGACACACTTCTCATTTGGGATCTTATGAAGTTGCGCTTACTCCTTATATCGCCGTCATGCCTTATGGTTAGGGAATTCCCATAGTCTAAAATCAATCCATCATGAAGAATGGCTCACGCCACATTATCTTCATTTATACCTGGTAACACAATTTCTCGGAATTGCCATGCCTTCATTTTTTGAACGGGCCTTGATAAGGAGGCTTCTACTTTAATTGATAACACTCTCTGAAGGACGGCAATGTACCATTTTCCAAGTGATCAGCAAAAGCTGTTACCATGATAGTTTTCTCTTCCTCCGTCCACCTAATTTTTCTTCCCAACATTTCTTTGGAAAAAGCCGAGGGGATTTTTTGGGGATTTTAAAGGGGATTTCATTGGTGATTTTACTGACGTGATGGGTGTTTTTTTAGATACTCTTCTCCTCTTCCTTCTGCGGAAGAGAGGGTATGAAGGTGGGGATCTTCGTGTCGATGGTCCTGGTTGTTTTGTGCGTAATTTTTCATTGCTGGCGGGTTCAACATTAATTTCTCCAATCTTTTTGCCTTGGAATCTGTCTAAGGCCCCCCTTCTACAGCCATTAATACTTTTGACACCCTAGCAGCGTGTAGTACCTCGCTAGGTTGGCGGTAATATTCTAAGTGAGTTTTACGTAAGTAGTACGGCAACGAATGACTCACATCACCTTTGATATGGCCTAGAATCTGGCAGGCTTCAACAAATACCCTCCACTTTCTTGTTTGAAAAGATATTCTTTGCACTTTATCGAGAGTGCTAACAACCGAAGTTTCGACACACTCCTCATTTGGGATCTTATGAAGTTGCGCTTACTCCTAATATCGCCGCCATGCCTTATGGTTAGGGAGTTCCCATAGTCTAAAATTAATCCATTATGAAGAATGGCTCACGCCACATTTTCTTCATTCATACCTGGTAACACAATTTCTCTGAATTCGGAACATAATTCTTCAGATATCTTTTCTGCCGTTTTTGTGTTTATATTCCCTGCGATTGTTGGTAACATATTCTTCGGTGCAGATGCACCAGTGCACATTTTATAATGCCTGTGCATTGATGCTCTACTATATAGTAGTGTGCAATTAGGGCATGGAACAGCCTTCTCTAACTCCACCCCTTTTTAAAGTGGAACTGGGACTTTCCCTTGGGAAAGTAAATTTATATTAAAGTCTGCATCCCCCGTCCTCCTCAGTTCTGCTTCTAACCTTTTCCTGTCAATTGACCTTAAGGGAAGTTTCAAAAAATCTTGCACCTTATTTTCATTACTATGTTTGAGATTAAAATGGTGCGATATATTCGTTTTAATCGTCTTACAAAACATACAAAAGTGTTTTTTCAATTTCCCAATCTCTGAAAAACCAAATATTACAAGTTAGACCTACATTACAATAGAAATTGTTTAAATTACATAAGTTTTCAAAATTAAAATAGAAATGATTTTAATTTTGAATGTAAAATTAAAAGGATTTCGTATTTGTTAGGTTCTAAAGGTGTATTATAGAAATTAAAAACAATTCATTGGTATATTCATGCTGATGACTTATATTCATATATTGATAGACTGTACAGTGGTGGCTAAATTATTAGACTAAAGACTTATTTCTCTTTTATGAGTTAAATTATAACTTTTAACATATTGTTTTTGATTTAGTAGTTTATATAGCTTTTATAACATACTGAGGTATACTTCCTTGTCTACTTTGTAGTACTATAAGTACTATATATAAGTACTATAGTATTATAAAAACTATTTTGGTCATTCCACTTAGTTTGTTTTGCCATT
Organism: Nephotettix cincticeps; assembly: GCA_023375725.1. Lineage (NCBI taxonomy): Eukaryota > Metazoa > Arthropoda > Insecta > Hemiptera > Cicadellidae > Nephotettix > Nephotettix cincticeps. Next base: position 15,198,863 of record CM041791.1, on the reverse strand, counting down.
TTATTTTATTTTTACTGTAAAACTATCTTAAGTATTTTAGATATCAAGAATAAGCTGTTTAATTATGCAGATTTGGAGGGAAAGTATGGCCAGAAGAAAATACTTAGTAAAAGAATGGGCAGGAAAATTTAAGACCTTTCTATCTTCAATTGTATAAATACATGCATGGATCTCTGTAACATGTTACAAGAATATTGGGTGAAGATTTCACCGAGAAGTTTAAGATTAAGATTAAGTCATAAATAAAGAAAAAAGTATGCCAGTCTAGAAAGAAATGTAAAATTATCCCGTCTATGGCCAAGAAGATATTTCAGTGGGCTACAGAACATCTCTAGACTTCTACTTGGCAGACTCCAGCCAAGAGTCTTCTTTCGCCCACTAAAATCCTTACTTGCCACCTTTCAGGTCAGATATCTTCTCATAAATCTCAAGTTTAAAACTGTTCACTGTTTTCAGAGCTCATTGTTTATTATATATGTTTATATTATTGAGAAAAATAATATGTAAACTTCTAAACTATAACCGGCCTCAATACCAGTCCTCAAATTATCTAGCCTCTTCCTCGAAGATATCAAAATGTATTTCTCTCGGCTTACAAAATTGTACAGTTTACTAATGGGTGAAGTGCGCACTAACTTCAGCTAATCGACCGTTTTCATGGTTTTCGGAAATTACTTATTGGGCTACTGTGCTAGTTTTAAAACCGGATTTTACCAATAACTAAAACATTCAACTACCACAAAAATGTTTTCCACTAAATTGATCTCCTTATACATATTAATAAACTCCTTTATTCATTATTCATGAATGTTCTTTCCTCATAAGCACTGGACCATTTTTGGATTATGACTACTTGTTCACTTCAGGCCCATATCATGACAGTTCATTGCCCATTGCCCCCTCAATTTACTCTAGATTTTTTTGACAAGAGTTTTTGTTTAGTGTTGTAGGTCTAATGTCCAGCAAAATTCTGGTTTTCTTGTAATATCAAGTTTAAAATCTAAAAATTTAACATTACGCTTATGGAGAATCAAATGTAAACAATACAAACCAAAACATCTGTTTATAACCGTTTGACAGTTCTTGATTGAAGATGGCGGGGAACAATATGTGAATAGAAGTTTTTCAAAAATATTTATTTTATGTATGTAATAAATGCAAAATTATCAGGTTACTAAACAATTTGTAAAATCTTAAGGGTAACATAACTGTGTGAAATAAAAGCAGAAAAAAGTATTTGCAAAATCTTCTGTGTGTTGATAGAAAACGTTTTCATTGTATTGCTTGAAGCCACTGTAACAAACCAATTAATGGTGTAAATTAAATTTCTCTTTTGCTTATCAATCCTCATTCCGTGTCTTACAAAATCAGTTGATCACAGGCTAATAATAACTGTATGGATAATTAAACAGTAAATGATTGGCAAAAACAATTGAGGTTGGCTAAAAGACCTTAAACAGCATCGCTCATTTGACAGACGCCGTAGCCGAGTGGTAGCGCGTTGGCCTCAAGAACTAATGGTCGCGAGTTCCATCCTCATCAGGGCCAATACTTTTTGTTCAGTGCTATATTAATTATGGTGTATTAAATCGGTTTTGTTTAAACCACATAAATGTTTTCATTGAGTAATAAATATGTTTTAATTTTCTAATTAACTTGTATAATACATGTCTTATTCTATACGAGCAAAGCTTGGTCACCAGGTACTACATTGTAATTTGGTTAGTGGAGCATGGCTGCTTCTGGGATGGCTTACGGATTTTACTTGCACATCTTTTGGTGGTTGAACGTTTTGGAGCCTCTTCAGTAATTACAGTTACATCATTACTTGTTGTTTCTTCATCTGCTAATTGTTGGATCCCCTCATCACTGTCAGAGTCAATATTACCCTCAACAGCTGGTTCGTCAATGACAATTTCTATTTCATTTAGGCTCTTTTTTTGTAATCTTCTAGAGTGCCCTTTTCCATGGCCACAAGTATTTTGCTCACTTTTGCCTTCTGTAGGGTATCTTCTGTGATCCTGTAGTATTGTCTGTGTACTCGTGTGTCATGGCCTATGAAATTCGCCAAAATATCATAATTCATGATAGACAGGTTTAGAACCTCTGACGTAGTACAGACATGTTTATGAAGCCTAGTCGAAGTCATCAGAGATGGTTTTTTCAGTTTAGCCTTACTGGCTACATGGCGCAATGGCATTAGTTTTTTTTATATTTGTCTTTAATTTTAAATTTATTCATAAAGTAATTATACTATTCAAACATTTTAAATAGACATGCTAAAATTGACTAATGGTAGAAATATAAATGTTTGTAAACGACCAAGTAGCCGAGGTTGATCCATTTAATTTGTTTTAGGTAAGCCTATTTATCATGTGACAGTAATGCCGTGTTATGACAAGAAACTGGAAGCATCAAGGGAAGACTTTGTCAGCAGCAAAGACCAGACAAGAGAGGTTGACTGTGTCATTACAGCAAGTGAGTTCTTTATAGTGTGGTTGCGTCTGAAAATTTGAAGTAGCTTGAGATTAAATTCACATCTATTGGTATTCATATATTATTTTTTCAAAAACCTGATTCGGAATCCGGACTTTACTGTAATTCTAAAGCATTATAATGTTTTGTTTCTGCAGTCGAGCTGGAACAGATGTTGATTGCTGAAGGTCGGTCTCTGGCCGCAGAGGAGGAGGGGGATGTTGACTACCCGTGGGGCGCCTCCCACCACCTCCTGTCCGCTCCGGAGGGCAGTGGGTCTGGGGGCTGGGCCCTGCACTTGTTCAAGCATGCTGCTACCGAGTTGTTCCCAGACTGCCAACCAGATCTTACTTTCCGAGCTTTAAGGTGGATTTATATCACGTTTTTATTTGAATATTTTAAAACAATTTAATAAATTATATTGAAATGACTGGGACGGTGGCGTTACCTATAATACTTGTTCTACTTCAAGCAACCTTGGAGGTCACAAATTGTGGATAGCTAAAAGTGATGGCCAGTGGATGTGATATTTCCTGGTTTGGATTGTCGTCTCCATGATTGAAATCTACGTTCATTGGGCCATCCTCATAATTAGTTTCCCACTTTATAATTTCAGTTTTCTAATTCAAAGACAAAATTGTGGTTCGGATTCCACGTTAAACTGTTGGTCCACTAATTAACAGACCTGTCTGAGTAACATGTCAGCCTTAATAACAAGACAACAATTTTAGCACCTCAATTATCTTACACTAGTTTCTATTTCATAATTGGCTTAAAATCAGGGGCAGATCCAGGGAAACAATTTGGGGATGAAACAGGGGGGGGGGTTCTGGGGTTTATGGAAGGAAGGGGAGGAGTGTCCAGGGTTAAAATATTGAATTTGAATGTCCTTAGAAGTGGTTTTAAAGCATCTGACAAACTAAAAAGCTAAGTTCAGCAAGATACTTTATATCTTCTGTATTCGGTAGTGGTGTTCAGTTTTCTGTTTACTGCAGATTTTAGTCAGGGGCATACTAGCCAGTTTCAACCATTCATGAATTAATGCAGTAGCTTTTTTGGCTGGTTAGCCAAGTTAAAAGTATTATATCATTATTAAAACATTTTATAACTCTCAATATATGTGTTAATATCCCAATTAAACATAAATATTTTGTATTTTTTGCGAGTTGGTTTAGTCTACTCAAGATTATTTTTTCATCATTTTGGTTTTTTTTATTTAACCTTAAGATCTTTTAAAATTCCTGTATTAATTTGTAAATAAAAAATCTTTATAATTGAAGGATGAAAGCCTTTTAATAATAAAAAATGTTGGTGCCTATCATGTCAATTTTCCTTTTAATCTCACCAACAAATTGTATTAATTGAATGTAAAGTCAGTTGTTTGTCTTGTGTAGGAATCAAGACCTCCAGGAAGTTACTTTGGAGAAGGAAGGAAAGGTTGTACTGAGGTTTGCCATTGCCAATGGTTTCCGTAATATTCAGAACCTTGTCCAGAAGTTGAAGAGAGGAAAGTGCCCTTATGATTACGTTGAGGTCATGGCGTGTCCTTCAGGTATGCACACAACTTTCATCATTTCTTACTCCTTATAAGTTTCTTAAATCTTTCAGTAAAAAATTCAAAAACCAGTCACCCATTTTTTAACATGCAATTTTTGTACTGTCATGCTTATTGTATGTGACTACAGAAGTGTGTAGTCACATACAATTGTACGTGCCCAGAGTAAGTACTCTAGGCACGTACAATTATTACCAAGTTATGTCTTGTGCATTGGTTTCAATGTATTTTGTTTCAACCACATTCAAACAATCTTGGTTTGATAGGATGTTTGAACGGTGGTGCTCAAGTTCGACCAAAAGACGGAGTTTCGCCAAGAGAGTGGACGGGTCGTTTGGAAACGCTGTATCGATCATTGCCTTTACATCTGCCTCAGGACAACCCATTGGTGGACACACTCTACAAAACATGGCTGCAAGGAAGGCATTCAGACAAGGCCAAAGCTATGTTGCACACAACATATCATGCCCTTGAGAAAAACCCTAATGCTCTTAATATCAAGTGGTGATATGACCTTAGTGGTAATCTATTCCTTATCCTTGGTTAGTTTCAGTACTTAAGATATTTTGTGGTAAATAGATTGATATGTAATTGAAAGTTGCATAACCCGGCAAGCTATCTACATCTCTGCATATATTAAATTTTCATTTTAGCTTTTAAAATGAAAAGCCAATTTCATTTGTCATGTCATTTCATTTTCATGAAATGTTTCTCTTAAGGGAAATTAATTTGTATTGTGGTTTTCTAAACCACATAAAAAGGTTCAAATTAGCATCAAATTTAGTTCAAATTAGAATCAAAATTAATAAAGTGAAAGCAGTTCATACACCAGCAGTTCCAAGAAACATTTATCATTTTCCTCAAACTCCTTAAGAAGAACACTAAAATTTTTGTTTCAAAACATCATATTCTTAAGAAAATCATTAGCTAACATTTGCATTTTCTCCCTTCATTTCCCCAAGTTGTGTGTGGAATGGTAACAGAGTGTGTGAATGAATGCCCTACAACAGAAACCTAGATCAAGGTGTCCACATAGTAACCAGTCAAATGCTGTGTTTTTTCTGAAGGCAGAATCCATATCCAGTGTCAGCCATCATTGTGGTGGTTTGAAAATAACTAACTGGTAAACTTTATAATTTTTTCCTAAATGATCTATTTACCAAATTATTCTGTTAAAATATTTACTCTACTGAATTACTGCCCAGACTTAGAATTGGGTAAACTGATATATTTAGTGAATTTCAAATCGTTACTGAAATCAAGAACCAACGCCATAGAATTAGAACTAGAGTAGTTGTATTTTTAAGTTTACAACAGAAATGTTTCATGCTAGACCATAAATTGATAGGATTCAGTACATTTTTTTTAAACACTGACCATTAATTATCAGTGACCATTTACGAGCTGTTCTAGTGCATCGAAGAATTTTAAAATAGTTACAGAGTTTTCTCAGTTTGATCACCGCTTTATAACAGTAGTTGAGATGTGTATTGTTTAGACAATTGAGGGATTCTTTTCTAACCTCTCTAATTTGCCTTTTCACTCTCCTTGTCAAAAGCCTTTAAACAAGGAGTCCCAACTCAATTCACCTTATTCATTGTACGATTAGTCTGAAACTGCTTTTTTAATAATGTACAGTAGAACTTCAACTATCCGAATTAATGGGGAGCAGGACCCATTCGGATCATCAGAGTTTTTTTTTAAATTGCCATTAGAGAGAAAAAAAGCTACGTTTTCATTTTGCACTATTTTTTTATTGAATTAAATGTAAGTAACATGATATTTTCACATGTTTTAAATATAAATAAAATGTACTTACATTTTACACGCAAACACTGGCTTCGCGGGGGGAAGAATAATAGCGCACTTAGACTTTTTTTTGGACAAATTTTTTTCTGAAAGTGATTCGGATAATCGGCGATTCGGATAGTTGGAGTTCGGGTAATTGGAGTTCTACCGTATATTATAAATATATATTTCATTGATACTTTCAGTAATGTAGATCAAATCAACTAAAAATTTAAGCTCATACAAAGTAAATGAGTTTCAAAACACAATTTTTTTTTGTAACATGTGAATATGTATAATACTACAATGTAAATATTTTAAATAATGAAGTGAGTTATCTCTTAAAAGACCTTTTCCTTTTAGTGTTAAGAGTTTCAACTTGCAACTGTTTTAATCTTAACAATTACATTTTTGTTTATCAATAATTGGAATTGCTCAATACAAACAACTGCCAGCTTCTAGTTACGGTCACAAATAATGCTAAAACTTCAAACTAACTAGGAACTAAAAATATCTGAACAGTAGAAGGGAGGAAAACTCAACATTGAACATGCAAACCTTTATTTCTACTTCAGTCGTACAAGAGTTAGAGCAAAATATACAAAAGAAACTGAGCAACTGAAGTGACAATCAAATAATTTATGATATGATTTTATTTAAATTTTGTTCTTATTTACATTCTTCCAACACCGAACCAACTTCAAAAACCAAAATGCCACAAAAGGTTGAATATTGTTTTATGCTTGATTTAACACTAATAAAACAACAAATTAATATTAAATACATAAAAATTACCTAAATATGTATAATACTACAATGTAAATATTTTAAACAATGAAGTGAGTTATCTCTTAAAAGACCTTTTCCTTTTAGTGTTAAGAGTTTCAACTTGCAACTGTTTTAATCTTAACAATTACATTTTTGTTTATCAAGAATTGGAATTGCTCAATACAAACAACTGCCAGCTTCTAGTTACGGTCACAAATAATGCTAAAACTTCAAACTAACTAGGAACTAAAAATATCTGAACAGTAGAAGGGAGGAAAACTCAACATTGAACATGCAAACCTTTATTTCTACTTCAGTCGTACAAGAGTTAGAGCAAAATATACAAAAGAAACTGAGCAACTGAAGTGACAATCAAATAATTTATGATATGATTTTATTTAAATTTTGTTCTTATTTACATTCTTCCAACACCGAACCAACTTCAAAAACCAAAATGCCACAAAAGGTTGAATATTGTTTTATGCTTGATTTAACACTAATAAAACAACAAATTAATATTAAATACATAAAAATTACCTATAAGATTTAAAAAATAAGATAGTTCAAAGAATTATGATAAGACATTCTTAAGTAAAATTAACACACAGGAAGTTCTTTAGATTGTAATTACAATATATTATTCATTAAAATAAATTAAACTTAACCTATGGGAATTCAATCAATCTTAATTTAATGCCCTAATAACATTTTAAAAACTGAAAGTTGTACTTCTTCAGCATTTGTGGCAGATTGTGATTTTTATATACATATCATTTTATCCTAACAATCACAGCAAAAATGGCTTTGATAAAGCGTCTTTACCTCTTCTGATATTTAACCAACCACAACTAACCACCTTAGCCCTTCTATCTAACTAACTTTCACCGACTCAGTACAATACCAAGCTCGACACGAAACAATCAAGAAAATTCTGTTGAATTTCCAAGATTTTAAATGTAACGATAATAGCAAATAAATTATACAGAGTGCGATACAATGTACATTCTTAAAAATCCAAACTGTCAAAGTATCTGCTTTTAATAAATATTTTACATTTCATAAAACCATACAAACCCTACACACTTTCTGGATTAATAAATATTATAAAGATTGGGTATATAGTTTATACAATATCTGGTATGGTGAGCAGTGTATATAGTCGACACGGCACTACGCAAGTAGCAGCCAACACACAAACAGGATCGCGACCCACAGAAACACTTTGGACATGAACTGCTCATCTTCAAAAGGAGTCATACCTCTCTGACCTGGAACATATATAACAATTACAATCAGCAACCAAACACACACAGAGAGAGATAGGGTTATTTCCACAAAGTCGGTTCCAAAAGACAAATATATATATGTATGCAAGGAAAACTGGATGGCTGCATGCTTTAAGTCACCAGTATACAGAGCTTGAGATTGTGGGTTCAAATCCCATCTGTGGGAGTTAGCAAAAAGTATGAGATCTCGAGTCCCCCGTCATTCACCCTTCCCCGTGAGGCAACTGGGAAACTACAATTTCACGAATCATCACAAAGTAGTCTAGAATGCTAACACTAATACAGTGAAGATCGTACTAGGTTTACCACATGCTCTTTATTGTAAAATCCTACTATGTTTAACACATGCTCTTTATTGTAAGAGCATGTGGTAAACATAGTACGATCTTCACTGTATTAGTGCTAGCATTCTAGACCATGATTCGTTACTTTGTGATGATTCGTGAAATTGTTGCTTCCCAATTGCCTCATGGGGAAGGGTGAACCATGGGGGACTCCAGATCTCATATTTGTTACTTACTGCCACAGATGGGATTTGAACCCACAATCTCATGCCTGTACGTTTTAGTACACTAAAACGTACAGGAAAAACCATGGCTAGCATGTAAAATTATTTTTGAGCAATCGTTTGAAAATTTGGTACTTGTGTGAAACAGCGATTTCCACAATCTTTTCCATTGATTTCCTTCAACAAATTTTAACTGACCTGACTACTAAACCTACCACTAAGGACCTCATAAAGATTTGATATCGATACACCATTGCCCCACTATCCTTATCTCGTTTTTCCATTTCGTACATTTCACTAAGTTGGCAATGGATTTCAATTAATTGGTTTACAGTTTTGTGCTAACAAAAACCTTATCAATGAACACGCTTCACAAGTGGCAGGATTTTTTATTGCAGCACAAATTTTAACTAGTCACAGCAAGAAAACCAAAAAAGTTACAGATTGACACTAAGATGGCAGCTCTAAACCTACCCACTACTACGCTAGACATACAACATACTTTAACTAAAAACATTATAATTTTAAAAGAATAATCTTGATCACTTTTATACTTTGAATGTTTTATACTTACAGTACAAACACAATCTAATAAGTATGTATGTGCAAAATAAAATCAAATAGAAGCAAATACATACCAAAATTTCTGTCACCAACTTGAAAGGATGACGTGAAGAATCCAAACGGAAAGGCTCCAATTCCAAAGGACATGTGGAATCCACCTTCTCCGAATCCAAATCCAGGAAACCCCTACAGTGAGCATAATTTTTAAAGGGGTAGTAGTAGGTAAAGGGTAAAGGTAAAGGGGGGGAAGTAGTAGGTTTTTAATTAAGGTTTATTGTGAGAGTGAAGAACTAGAGAATACAGTCATGGTTTCCGAACCTTGTTTGGATCCCACTAGTCCAGGATGTCCACTAGAGGTGAGCGGATAGTAAAATATTTTTTGAATCAGGTTCCGATTGGATAGCTCAAGTTCGGATCGGATAATTTTCGGATTATGTCCACTAGAGGTGTGCGGATAGTAAAATATTTTTTTGAACCAGGTTCCGATTGGATAGCTCAAGTTCGGATCGGATAATTTTCGGATTATGTCCACTAGAGATGTGCGGATAGTAAAATTTTTTTCGGATCTGATAATTTTCGGATTCGGATACTCGCAATAACACAATGGAATCACACTTAGAAAAAAATCAATTAAATGTTATTAAAGTTATTAAATTGGACATAAAAAATCATAACTTCATCTTAGGCTGAACAACAAAACTAAAATTTATACCTAGCCTACTTCTCTATATATAAAATTGAATGTATGTCTGTCTGTATGTCCTTTATGCGTTGCCAAACTACTCATCCGATCGCCATGAAATTTTAGGAAGTTGCTCTATATGTGTCCGGGAAGGTTTTAGTGAAAAAATATTTTCAAAAACCCCATAAGTTTCTATTTTATGGCGTTTTAAATTTCTAATGTTAACCTTTTGGAGAGTAAGTTTGTTTACAAATTGTTACAATGAAAACGTTTGATTTCTTAGCTACAGCTGATTGGTTTACTTTCCATTAGCAACATGCTTTACTATCCAATGCCATCTGAATCATTCATTAATGTAAAACTATGAATTAAATGTGTACTGTAAAAAATGAACAGCTTTATTCACCACGTTAATAGTTTACGGTTTTGGGGGATTATGTATTTATATTTTCATTTTCTGTCTGATTTAAGTCACGTGTATATATGATAATTACAATGTTAATATTATTACGTTTATTACAATAATCAGCTGTTGTATATCTTTCCTATAAAAGCCGTATTACAGTTAGGTTTGGTTTGGGTTTGGATTCGATTTAAAAATTGTGAATTAATCCACTCAGATTTATTTGTTTTATAGGAATGTTATTAATAACATGTATTTACTGCCAGGCGTTACAAAGTTCGCCGGGTCAACTAGTGACATATAAAAGTAACAAATTTTACTTCTAGACTAATGCAATACATGGATTTCCAGGTACCAGGTATTCCAGGACCATATTTCCCAGGTTTACTGGGGATATACATCCTGAAAGGGCAACGGCCACGGAATTTCAGCAATTGTTCATCAATGGTACAAAACTCACTGATAGAAAAATAGCTTAGTAAATTTTGGACCATAAGTTCAAAGAGCTCTCTGACTGATGCCAGGTGGTCGATATCTTTCCTCTGGTGACGATCACTGATGTTGTCAAAACGTAAGCATGACATCAAAAAACAAAACCTTTTTTCGCTCATGGTCAACAGGCCAAGTATCAAAGTTCCACACCAGTACAACGTGAGTTGTTCCACATATTTTTTGTTTCCTTGCGACTACCACCCAAGCAACCTGAAAGTGATAAAATGCCTAAGGCGCAGATTTCAGAGGCATCAGTGAGTCTTGCGTCCCTTTCTCGCAAAATACGCTCTTTCATCACATTTATGTAAATGTTTGTGCCAGATACTATCTATCCTATAATTTAATCATCAAAAAGGAGATTAAAACACTCCAGTTTGGTTGTACAATTTTTTGTTTTGCCCTTAGTTCCAGGTAAGTGGAGACAATATTTCACCTTCTTGTACATTTGCCCGATTAGGAGCATAGTTTTCCATTTAATAGTGTTTTTCAACTTGTCTTTCGCAAAATACATATTTGCCAAAGGCTCATCATCCCCACTGTCATCATCATGGACATAGTTTCACCATGTGACTCAGCAAAAATGTTTTATTCAGTTCTCTGTGTTGGATAAAATGTTTTGTTACTCCACCTTGACACTCCCACTATCGTCACTATTATTTTCACTACACTTTCATCATCTGATGAGACATCACAATGAAGTTCATCTAAAATATTAGCATCAGAGGGTCATGTGATTTTTTCTACTGATTATTACAAAAAGAGTTGGATAATGATTTTATCATTCAGTTAAGGCTAAAACATCCACCATTTGTGGAGTCAAACATAGATCAACTAACAACTGATCAGACACAGATTTACAAACTATATAAAATATTTGTTCCAGTGTATTGTATTTACCCCATTATTCTCTGGTTCGGACCTCTGACCTGGAGGTCTTGGAGGTGTCTTATTCCTGAAAAAAAATCAAAGATAACTAATTTAGTACTTTTTTTATTAATTTTACAATTGTAATAGGAAAAGTGACTTTCTGTAGGTTGATAGAACTAATTCTTTTAATGAAGTATGTAAAGCTATTAATTTTAACACAGGCCTACATACACAATCAACTCCAAATTGCAACTCATCTGGGTTGTGGATTAGTAGGGGTTAAAATAACCCCGTCACAGCAGACCTGCATACTAAGCGATTTTCCAAATCAATATTATTCAGTCTATCACTAACAACAGTGTCGGGTTTAGGCTCTTCTACTTCAAGTATTCGACAGATGCATACTCAGAGGTTATATGTCAGCCTAGTATTCTGCAAACGTCGCTATAATTGTGGTTTCACCATCATCATCTGAATTCAATTCACTTCCTAAAGCTTCCTCGTACAAGTTTTCAAACTTCTCTTTGGAATCTGAAGAGATGAAGGGCGGCGTCGTGAATCCATCGCGTTCCATCCTGGGTTCAATCTCAGAAACTGCTGACGACATATAAATCTATAAATATTACGACCGAAAGATAAGTGACAATAGGTATCGGTTTAAGTGGTGGGGAAGGACAACTATCTAGCATGATTGGTGTCATCGTCTTTTGAAACCTTTAAATTCAAATAAATATATAACTCAAGCGGTCTGTGAGACCGGACCCTGGACTTTAAGGGTTCAGACTCAACATTTCAAACTATAGGGAGAAATCTTTTTATTCAGAATATCATTACTATTGATTGATTGATCAAAAATCACAAGTTTGAGAAATATTCTTTAAAAAAACCCACACATTGATTTTCCCTTGAAATCTTTGTCTTGTTTTGCAGTCGGCCTAAGTTTTGAAACAGACATGCAAACCTTTTACCAGATGGAAATGATTCCCTTGTGTCTTATTAAAACCGTATAAGACTACTTGAGGATAACGATTTCTAAATAAATAATAATTTACCAACCTTGGATCATCTTGCTTAGTGCTGCCTCTGCCATACAACGGTATCACCTTCTCCTTGGATATGGCCGCTTTGCAGACTGGACAGACTTGTCTGTTGGGTCTCGTGTCTAGCCACTGGTGCAAGCAGGGCCAGCTGATACAACATCCAAGTCAGACAGAAGAACCAAAAGTATTCCGCACAATACCGGATGCTTCCTCCAAAAAGTTAACATTTTATACAATTATTGCATTTACTCAACTGGAAATTTTTTTGGCCCACTATTTTTATGATAAAATTTTGACAACTCTGAACTGCAATTACATTATTGAGATCATTAGTTTTTTGTGTCAATTGATCTGACAAAATCTATTGATTTTAATTTCCTTTTTAGTTTTTTGTTAAAATGAGTAGGCCTAATGTTCAAACAAATAGTTCTATTACATTAAGGAAATTTTATATTTTACATGGAGGAGACAACTAGATAATAAACAAGAACAAAACAGGGAAAAGATCATAACATTTGAAAATGAGTATGGAGAATCTGCAAAATCTGGGAGCTACGAGAACTATTCAGAGACCCTGGATATTGTAGGAGAAATAAAAAGTAGAGAAGAATAAGGTGGGCTAGCCGTATCCTTAGGAGAAATGAGGAGAACATGCTGAAGATAGTGCTAAGAAGGGATCTGAGGGGAAGAGGACCAAAGGCCAGATGGTGGACTTTTTCTTCTGTCTTTCTGGACTTTATGTCCTGAAAGACATAAGATGGAAGGGACTCGTGGAGGAAGATTCAGAGGAAAAAATATATAAAAAAACTGGCAGTGTTTGTTGGCCAGCTTAAGTACCAGTGGCCATGGCAGTAAGTAAGTAAATTTTACCATGCAATCAATGTTGTTACGTGTTAAACCCTACAACTGGTGGGTGTTTAAGCCATGCCTGAATAATAAATTCATTAGTTTTCAATAATCAGTATAAACAAAGAAACACAAAATGTGTTTCCCCCCTTAACCATACAATAGTAAAAGCAATACAAAAGAAGCAAAACAGTTGTCCACTGTAATCCCAACTAAGCTAACAAATTCTGACAACTTCCATCTTTTTATTTCAGGTGGACCCTACGTCCACTGTACCACACATTTGCAAGCCATATTGGGATTGCTCATGGTGGGGATTCGAACCTGCATACTTTGGTTAGGCTAATGTTTCGCTTGTCAACGACACGCTTTAGATGGTACACTAAGTACCACCATCTGAAAAAGCTTTCAAGGGGCTATTAAGCATACTCTATGGCAATGAACTCAAAGAGTTAGTTTCAGCATTAGATCACAGGCAGCTGTGAATTGGATAAACTGCTCAACGACTACTTCACTAAATTGACGACAAATAGTACTTAACTGTCTGATGTTTGACAGTCACAAAAGCAACGGTCACCAGTTATTGGGTTAAATCATAGACCACAGTGCTTATTTATCTATTATTATATCTATTTATCTATCTTACTTACCAAAACAAATGTCCACACATGCTGACAACAGCTTCTTTTGCTGTGTCCAAACAAATGTTGCACTCAAACATCCTTTCATCCTTTTCTTTTTCTTCATTGGAATCTTTCCTCTCCCTGGATGAGGACCCAGAGGCAGTGGCCTCCGTTTCGATCACCATCTTGAACCTCTATCTAGGGTTGGATAAATAATCAGTTTTAGTCAATGTCCTTATTTATAGATTTATAAAAAAGTCTTTACATTTTACTACTTAAGTTATTCTAAAATTGGCTAAAAAAAGCTTGTGACCAAAGTGTTTTAATCCTTCGCGAGCTGGCTTTAATAATCTTATAAGCGTAATTATTTGAGTATAAGGGAATTTTTTTCACCTTCACTCATCTGAAATAGACAAAACAACACATAGAAAAAAACTTTTCAAGAAAATTATAAAGAGGAAACAATGGGCCAAACCCTTATCAAGATACGAAGAAACTTGAGGATTCCCTAATCCACCGATTGTGGCTAAGACTTCACAAGAAAAAGTAGGAAGCAACCACAATATCCTACAATCACAATATTCTAGGCTCACACATGCAGACTATAACCTAAGTATATCAAAATTTGTAAAAAAAGCAATATTTTGGGTACTATAGTACTATACCGACCACATTCAAACATTTTATTGTATATTCCAACATTCAACGCTCTGTGAACTTAAGTTAGGTGGGTTATTGATATTTGAACCTATTAATATTATTTGAAAACCCAACCTAACTTAACTCCACAGAGCGCTAGATGTCGGAATATACAATAAAATGTTTGAATATGGTCGGTATAGTACTGAAGTACCCAAAATATTGCTTAATGTTACTGTAACACATGAATACTGTGTCCATACAAACTGCAGTACTATGGGAGATCACATATTTTGAAATACTTAGGTTATAGTCAACCTAAGTCTGGTGGGTTATTGATGTTTGAACCTATTAATATTAGATGAATAAACCCAGCCTAACTTAACTCTGCAAGAGCACTGGATGGTGGATATACAATGTAGGTACAATACATTGTATGAATCTGGTTGGTATAAATATGAAAGTAACATATTTTATAGGCTAGTGGTAATGGAACTGGATAATGTTGTGACAACACAATGCTCACTATTAATACTGAAGAACAGGCACATGCAGCAGAATTATCTCCTGAAATGGAACAACTACTACTAGTAGCAACTAGTATCTGCTGTGAAAATTCTGATTACAAGTCCCTGAAATTAAGTCTACTTAAAAAATTATATGACAAGGGACAAAATAAACTATTTACTAAACTTAATATTTTTGAAAGAAATAAGTCTGACATGCAGTATTCTTTGATTAAAAGTTTTTAAAACCATGACTGCTAAGAAAATGATAATGTGTGAGTGATATTATCACAAGAGATAAAATAAATCCTTCTACAACAGACTTATCTTCTAGATATGATACTTAACTATGCTATGTGACAATTAACTACACATAAACTTAGAATCCACAACCACATTATCAGGGTTCTTAATTAACAAATTACTATAGCTACTCATCAATAGTTAAAAGTTGACACAAAAACACGGGTTGGGTCACGATTATTTTACTTTTAAGATATGGGTCCTATTATAGTGAAGAACATTTTACGCAGCAAAGTATTGTTTAGAAGTACACAAAACAGTACCTGATATAAATATAAGGCTGAACTTCAATTACATGCACAAATAATTTATGACTTTACATAACGTTTTCAATGATTCGTCCTAGGCCCACATCGAAGCGAATTAACCAATAGCATCTGACAAGGACAGCTCCAATTAATTACAATATTGTCAACAGCAAAGCAGATCACACGACAACTGTAAACCACAAACCACTGCTTTAGTGATCGTAGTAAACTGTTTTTTGGAAAACACTGTAACAAAAATACGCATTCTAAACAGCAGTTATTTAAAGTATGGTATTAAAATGTGGATTGAGTTTTCCCTATACGGTTACCGTATTGTGATTTATAGTATTTTATAAACTGAATCGTACATATTCTATAATGTATTGTATTTGACTTTGGTGTTTATTACAAGACAATGGCAATCCTTGAATCTGCCTATAGTCACGAAACTTAACAATATATGTAGTGTAACATTAATAACGGAATAGATAGTCCCAATTTTGTATTCCTACGACCATAGAAGTAAAAAATTAATATTGATACCTGAATGATTCGCAAAATAATTATAAATGGACATCAGTTCCCTAATTAGATTTATGCTATGTTAATACTACAAAAATGACACACTTCAATTTGACTATGGTTGTAGCGCACTAATTTAGTGTAAGATTCGTTCAGATAGAAGCGTCTGATCACTCCTCTATGCAATTCTTTGACAACCCTGCGAGTGCTCGTTAACATCCCATATTTGAATTGTATTCAGAAAACTCAAAAAAATGGTAAGTGACCCACACAAGTTGACTTGTTCCTTCGTATAGCGCGCTCAGTTGTACTTAATTACACACGCATCGTTTAGAATTTTAGCTTGCTTGAGTTCACTGCTGTTTATACCATTGAAGCACCTCTCAACGATCACTTCTGTACTTCCAAGATCATAAACAAGAGAAATTATTCTACCGTTTCCATTCTTTTCTGTAACTTCGAAGGTCGCCATATACGACTTTTTCCCCATTAAATGAAGGATACGGAATTCCAGTTACTTTTAAGTTTGTCGCGCAGCAGCCGGTTCATTGAGGGTTTCAGAACTTTCATAAATCAAAAATGAGAATAAATGGCAATTATTTTTTGCTGGCACATCAATTTTGTAAACACTCACTTTCCCAATTTAACGACAACAAAATTTTCGGCAACAGTTAAAATCCTTTGGTAGCGTTCTTCCAAGTTTACCTGAGTAATCAGCGTTAGGTTTTTCAATACAATACTATCACAAAGAGAATTATTAATTTTAAAATTATCAAAAATATAAATAATTTTCCTTATAAGTAGTAAGTTCTTTTAGTACCGTAATCGTCTTGTTAACTCGCGTTCTTATTTACAGCTACTATATATTTCTAAAACGTTTCACATATTTGACATTTCTCCAGTTGTTCGTAAGGTTCAATATTTATCTGTATGTAGGCAGCTCATCGGTTTTTACAAAGTGTAGTAAGCGTCTCCTCTAAACTGTACTTAGGCTCCAGGTTCTACGCTCAGCAAATCTGATACAGTCATGTTATCTGGGA
Source organism: Nephotettix cincticeps (assembly GCA_023375725.1). Lineage (NCBI taxonomy): Eukaryota > Metazoa > Arthropoda > Insecta > Hemiptera > Cicadellidae > Nephotettix > Nephotettix cincticeps. Next base: position 15,181,708 of record CM041791.1, on the reverse strand, counting down.
GGTGTTTTTTCCACGTAGTATATTTTGTTTTGAACACCGTTCTCAAGTAATGACAAGAATCAGAGTACACCAAGAAATCCTTTACGGCAAAAAAACCCCACATGTGCTGTATAGAACATTTACAGGCAAAAAGAGCCCTGTTATTTGATCATCCATCTTGCATCTATCTTAAATATTGAAACAACTCCTGGTCAACACATCCAATTATGTTATGTCGTGTGGAAAAGATGGTTTCCCAAATGAAATAAAAATCACCACTTCTGTAAATGTGAATTTTATAATCTCCTCCATTAAAAACTTCAGATTTACTCAGTGTGAGTGGAAGCAGAGATGAACGGATAGTTAATCCGTTCATTATTTCGTTCATTAATCCGTTCTTTATAATAATTGTTCTGGAAAAATCCTCTGGAAATGCTCTTATCTCATTGCCCGACAAGTCTCCTGTCATCATTGGATCCTTCATCATTGGATCCCATCATTGGATCAACCTCACAATTTGATGTTTCAGGCGGTTTTATTAGTACAACATGGATTCTATACCGCAAGTTGTGTCTGAATTGCATCGCACTGGGATTCCTTTCGTAACCACATCTCTCTGTCTATCAACTGAAAATTCATTTTCCAAAACATCCTGAGTTAACCTGTTGGCAACGATGAGGAATTTGTAGCCCTCGGATTTTAGATCTTCCCATAACAGGTCAATGGATGTTATAGTCAACAGCAAACCGTCAAACCAGGGGGTCTCTCTTTCTCCCTTCGAGATTTTACATCACTCTTCCATGACTGTATCCACGTAATTGCTGAATTGAGGCAATCTAGAATATTAATTCCAGCAGAATGGTTGGAAATTGCACATCTTAATGGATTTCTATCAAATGGAGACTTGCTGTTCAAGCAGTCAAATAAATCATTAAGTTTTCCAGCAAAATTGGCTGTTTGCAAAGCCTCCTTCGGTAATTGCTTAGTTTCAACAGCAGTGACTATAACTGCTTGTACAGTGCCACTAAATACTTGAGTGGCTAGTTTTACCTTCATTTTATCGAAGGAATTTGGCCATATGCTTGTTTGTAAGCTTACACAGTGCTCTGGCCTTTCCTCCAGAAACATCTATGTTGTACACTTTTTCAATGTGCTCCCATTTGGCCACACCCCCATCAAATTTAATAGGTATTTTTATTAACACATTTCTAACACTCTTTGTGAAATGAGGCACATCAAATACAACATAAATTTTGGCATCGTTAATTTTAAAAAAAGGTCTCTCTTTGGTAACACCAAGATGCTCTACAGCCTTCCTATTATTTGATCCTTGGTCACAAACAACAACCCTAACATTGAGACCAATTTCTCGTACCTTAGTCACACAATGTTTAATTATTTTACAAATATCTCCTCCTATAACATTATTCGATGCCAGGAAGTATGCTTTTGACATCTTCCACTTATTCAGGATTCCCCGAACCAAAAACATTAGGGAGTGTGTTGCAACTTCACATGACCTTCCCAGGAACCCTAACTCCTGAAATCCTTCAACAATGTCCCATTTTTCATTGTAATTAAGGCTTCTTTTAATAGCCATCTCATCGAACATTAGTTCTACTTGTTTTTCTTGATTGTTCATATTTTTTACTTTTAGTATTAACGTATCTATTAGTTCGTTGGATGAACCAGGCATTATATTAGTTAAATTTAAACATTGCGATATTGTTTGACGAGATGGTAGCAGAAACTTTTTGTTATCCCTTAAATTGTTGTAAATTAAGGTGATCTGTAAAACATTTCTATTGATAGTTGTTTTCTCTTTCTAACCACTTTTGTACCTACCTGTCTTGTAAAGTAATTGCATTGGAAGAAGGGTATTGAAGGAGTCGTTCTTTATTATTTTTGATGTAGCTTTAAATATATCTATAAGTTTTGGATGTTCCAACCTTTTTACATTGGCGCTCAACCTGCGACTGATGGTTTTGTATTGATGAACTCTTCTTTTTAATTTTATTTTCCTGGGTGTGTCCTCATTTTCATATTTTAAACATCTTTTTGGAATTATTTTATGTGATGTACGAGCTGAGTGGGTTTGTGATGCAGGCAGAACTCCATACTCCATGAGCTCTGACTCCGTTTCCATCGATGATGAGGCTGCTGATGATTCCTGCATTCTTTCCCTTAATGAAATATTGGAACCATAAACTAAAGGATCATTTTGATTTAAACTCTTATCACACTGGATGTGTTTGACCAGGTAACATTGGCGAGAGCGTCAGAGACTATGCCATCTGTGCGCCTTTGGTATGTGACAATAATTTTTTACTTTTAGTCTTAACGTATATCTATTAGTTCGTTGGATGAACCAGGCATTATATTAGTTAAATTTAAACATTGCGATATTGTTTGACGAGATGGTAGCAGAAACTTTTTGTTATCCCTTAAATTGTTGTAAATCAAGGTGATCTGTAAAACATTTCTATTGATAGTTGTTTTCTCTTTCTAACCACTTTTGTACCTACCTGTCTTGTGAAGTAATTGCATTGGAAGAAGGGTATTGAAGGAGTCGTTCTTTATTATTTTTGATGTAGCTTTTAAATATATCTATTTTTTTAAGTTTTGGATGTTCCATTCCAACCTTTCTACATTGGCGCTCAACCTGCGACTGATGGTTTTGTATTGATGAACTCTTCTTTTTAATTTTATTTTCCTGGGTGTGTCCTCATTTTCATATTTTAAACATCTTTTTGGAATTATTTTATGTGATGTACGAGCTGAGTGGGTTTGTGATGCAGGCAGAACTCCAGACTCCATGAGCTCTGACTCCGTTTCCATCGATGATGAGGCTGCTGATGATTCCTGCATTCTTTCCCTTAATGAAATATTGGAACCATAAACTAAAGGATCATTTTGATTTAAACTCTTATCACACTGGATGTGTTTGACCAGGTAACATTGGCGAGAGCGTCAGAGACTATGCCATCTGTGCGCCTTTGGTATGTGACAATAATTTCATCTAAACTAAGTAATAAGTCGAGTTTATATCCACATATTTTTATTTTATCCCGTGCGGTCTCTTACCTATGAATAGTTTAATTTTTTCAGGAAAACTGGAGTAGCTATAGAAAAGTTTTTTCAATTTTTTTAATATCGTGGGGTGTTTTCAATTCAAAAATGTATTCTATTCATAATCAATATGACACTGACCTGGTCTAATCTCGGACACATTTTTTTAGTTTTAGGGCCGTAGTTAATTTGTAGGTTAATACACGCAAATAAAAATATTACCATTAAATTTATCATGTTTCATTTGTTATATTCCTATGTTGTTACGTCATTTAATTTGTCATTAAAAAAATAAAGTGCCCTGGTTTTACCCTGTAAAACGTTGTAATTCCGGACACCAAGTTAAATAACAATATTTATCGCTAACCCACCTTTACTGTCCAACTCCGGACACAAATAATGCATCATCTGTTTGTTACTCTACTACCATAGATGATAGAAGAACTTCTATTCATAATCAATGCTACTACTATAATTTTTTTAGGTAATTTTCAATTGATAGGAGTGGTAGGGGGGGTGGGACCAAGAGTAATACAATGGTAATACTCACTGAATAATAGAGGAAGAATAAACTTTGATATTAAATATTATCAAGATCTTTGGATTTTTACGATAATTAGGAACTAAAAATTAGGAATTAGAAACTCAATGACGTATATCAGGCACGTAACGGTATCAAGCTACGGGATAAAATTCCCCGCTCTCAGTGTCCGGAATTGAACTGTTTTAACTTTTTAGCAAATGTATTTTTTCGGATTGCTTAATATCTTGGAAAAAGTCACATTCTTGATCGCGATACATTTCTCTTTCGTATGGTATAACTTATAATATATTGGTGCTCATATTTTCAAAGTCTTTGACCTTAGTCGGACAAGGATTTATTTTTCGCCAGAAGTAAGCTGTTGGTAAACTTGTAACTGACGACGAAATAAATGTAAGAATCATTTCAATTTCCGCATAGCTGTGTACGCCATGCTTTGGTGATTTTATTTATGCAATGAACAGGCATTTATCTTGTCAGGCGAGTTTGTAGGATCTAATTTAATAAAAGTCACCACGGGTGTCCGAGATTAGACCGATTTGCGGTATGGTTTCTGATTCGTCATTGTGGTCTATATTAATTGTAAAATGAACTCAATAAAGTTATACTATGATACTCTTTCTCAACCATCAAGGGCGGTTAAGCTATTTTTAATGTTAAATAAAATTTCTCATGAAGCGGTAGCTGTTAATTTAGCCAAAGGTAAGTTTCTATATCAATATCTATTGACGTAGTAACGAGGCAAATGATTGGTTGAAATTCAATATTAATTAAGTTTAACAATTATTGGTAAATGTTCATATGACTTTTACTTCAAAATAAATGTATCATACTTAGATAAATGCATTCACTTCATCCAGCTTACACAAAAGCATAACACAAAAAACATTTTCTGCAGTAAAATATTTTTCTAAGGCTTTACATTTTTACCAGCCCCCCAGTACTTAAAGTCCCCCCATTCCCCATAACCTTATTAGGAAAGAGTGTCAGTTTTAACATCTAAATTAAATGCAGCACAATCTCTACAATCTGGTCATTCATTGCTCTGATACGCACCTAGTAACCTAGTGTTGTGTTCCTAAAGATGCATCAGTACTATTATGTCCTAGGTTTATGAAAGGCAAGACTCCCAAGCAGCACTAAATGGAACTTTGACTCCGGAACCTTTCTGTGAATAATACCAATTAAAATCCAAACCCTTGGACTTGAAAATACCCTTGACATATCAGTATTAATTCTGACGTGGCAGATTTGATACGAAATGTAGCTCTTAACCTATTCATCCGTTTCCTAATCAAATGTTCTGTTGCCTTGACTTTTAGTGCACCTATTTTTGCTCTTCTCTTCTGGTTATGACACCCATCATTTGTTTACAAATCAATTATCCTATTCTGTTATACTTTAAAGACAACCTACTAATTTTAGATTATATAGTGTTTATAATGATTGTTGCATTGTAATACAAACTGTATTATTTTAATGTAGGCTTATTTATAAATTTTAAAAGCAATCAATTGTACACAGGCTCCTACTAAATGCCATTGTGGCATGGATGGCTTTGCAGTCTAAATCACATACAGAATTACAGAGTTAAATAAATAGAGAATTAAATAAATAAATAAATTTTTATTGTAGAAACAAATGAGAACATCAATTTGTATTACAATCATCAGTTGAACTATAACTAAACTAGCCTAGTTTAAATAATTAATTGAAATAACTCATTATAGCACTACAAGATCATATACATTTTTCACAATTTTGAACATAACAAAAGTTTATTCACTAATAATCTATATTTATAAACCAACAAACATATTAATTTTGTTTAAAATTATTTATTTCACATAGATTTTATAAGAGGAAAGTAAAGAGATAGATAAAAAAGAATATAATTTAGGTATAGGCCTACCTAACCCCAGTAAGGCTGTTCAAGATGTGCTTAACTTACAAGTAATAGTTAGATTAACTAAATGTCTATTGGAACTAGATTCTAGTTATTAAAATCAATCTCCCAAAAATCATCAATTTTATACAAACAGTTGGCTGTTAGTATTTTTTGTAAATTTACTTTAAATTTGGATAACGGAAGTTCTTTTAATCTTAGAGGAAGAAAATTATAAAATTTTATTGACATGTAATAAAAAATGTTTGTGTTTTAATGTAGTTAGATCTAAATAGTCCTAAATTATTCCTATTCCTAGTTTTATAGTCATGATTAGAACCTAGCTTGTCATTATAAATGGACATTTTCTTTTATTTAAAGTAGGCATTGAAAGATATAAATTGCTGGGACAGTCATAATATTTAATCTAATGAAACTTGACTTACAATGGCTTCAAGCAGGAAGACCACATATTAGCCTAATACAAGTTTTTTGTAGTTTAAGCAACCTTAAACTAGATGATCGGTTACCCCAAATCAGTGTACCATAACTTAAGTGACTGTAAATGTGTGCATAATAAACTGTTTAGAACCTCTAAACTAACACATAGCCTTAGTCTACGCAATAAATAAACACCTTTACAAACTTTTGATTCAACTCTATGAATTTGTTCCTCAAAATTTAAGTTTTGGTCAATCAAGAAACCTAAAAAATTAACATTATTGACAGAATTGATATTATTACCTATGTTAGTATTATAAGTAAGAGCCAGATTTTTTGTTTTATCTTCATTAATGCAAAGCAGATTTGCACAACACAATCTTCAACAGTTTTTGAAGTAGGCCTAGTTTGAATTTTATTAACTAAAATTTCATCAGATTTTGATTTGAAACAAACACTAAGATCATCAGCAAAAAGGTAGCTACTAACTAGGGGACTAGAAATATTTGTTGGTAAGTCATTGATGTAAATAATAAATAATAACACTGGACCAAGTATGGATCCTTGGGGTACTCCATGTGTAACAGATAAAAATTCAGACTCTTTTCCTTCCAAAACAACCTTTTGAGACCTATTACATAAATATGACCTCATAAGCAAAACAGCACTATCATCAAAACCATAAGCCCTTAACTTATCAATGAAAATGGGATGAGACACTGTATCAAATGCCTTAGACAAATCATACAATCTTACACTAACGTTCTCTTTACTACCTATGCCTGAAATACAATCATTTAAAAAAGAAACCGCAGCTTTAACTGTCCCTAGTCCAGATCTGCACCCATATTGAGAATTATTAAACAGTTTATTACTTTCAAAAAAGTCAACAATTTGAGTGTTTAAAATTATCTCAAAAATTTTAGATGCAATTGAAATAGGCCTATAGTTTTCTAATGAAGACTTAATTCCTTTTTTGAAAATCGGCAGAACCTTAACAAATTTAAACCCTTTTGGATAAACTGACTCAATAATACATGAATTAATTATATGTGTCAAAGCATTTTTAAATAATCTATTCCATACTTTAATATAATTGAGCTTAATCCATAAACATCTTCACACCTACTATTACTAAGTTTCAAAATTGCCCTTTCAACATCTTTAACCTCAACTAGGCTAAATTTAAAAGAAGATGTTGTTGTTGGTAATTTATGTAAGTAAAATGAATAATCTTTACATTTTGGGAGACTTGACACTTTGTTCAGAATCTCAGCAACTTTTTCGATGAAAAATCTGCTAAACTTAAAAGAGTCAAGTTTCTCGTCAGACATATTACCGTTATTTTTTTTAGAATGACTCTCTTTGTTTATGATACTCCATTGGCCTTGGATTTGTTACTTGAATTTTCTATGAAATTATCATTTTTCCTAATTCTAGTTTCCTTAACTAACTTATACAATTTTTTCTTTAAGCTTTTATACAACAATTTCATCCTATCAGAGCCTGGACTTAAATAATAATCATAATATAATGTGCACTCTGCCTTAAGTTTGTCTATTTCCTTATATTTAATTTTTACATTCTTAATTTTACTAGGCTTAATATATGAACAGCGTTGAGGGAAAACTCTATCTACAATTTGCATTAAATTGCTTATAAAATATGAGACTTTATCATCTGATTTGGACAAATTTCTATACATATAATTCCAATCAACAATAGACAACTCATCAACAAAATTTAAAAAATTATCTTCCTTCATTGTTATTAGTTTTGATTTTTTGTTCCATGATTTTGCACACTTGTTTAAAACATCAACTTGAGACTTAACTAACAATGCAAAATGATCTGATACAGTAGTTTTAACGACTTGAGTGCAGTATAACCTATCTTTACATGTAAAAATGTTGTCTAAGCAGCTACCAGAATTATGATTAGGCCTAGTAATTTCAAAATTTGTAGCATTCATATTAAAAGAAGAAAATGTGTTACTAAGTAAAATAAAATCTAAGTTAAAATGCTTGTCCTTACTAAAATCAATATTAAAATCACCACATACAATAATATTGGCTCTAAAAAAAACAAATTTTCAAGAAGCATATATTCATTTTATCAATGAAAAAATTTAAGTCCTTATTCTCTACATTAGGCCTATATAGAGCCACCACAATTGTATTTATATCTGGGAGAAGGGAAGCAGTTTCTTCAAAACCCATCTCTACTGACATACTATTTACAGAATCAATAGGCTCATGGTGCAAGTTGTTTTTAACACAAATATAGCACAACCCCCATGCTTTCTTGTAGGCCTACAATAATTACTGCTTAATTTAAAACCTTCAAAGCCATAGAAATTAATTTCATTCTTACCAAGCCAATGTTCAATTACACAAAAACATCTATATTTAGATTAAGAATAAAGTTTTCAACAATATTGCATTTGTTTGCCAAACCTTGAACATTCCATAAAAAAGTTAAAATTTCATCATTTTTACAAGGTTCTATGAGATTATTTTGAGAAATTCTATCTAAAAATAAATTAGAGTGGTGCTTTATTGATTCTTGGTTGCCCATACCAGTTATTTTATCATTGGACATTGAATTCATACTTTGACCTATACATAGCCTACCTTTCCCATCTTTACTTATAAATTTTAATGAATTGTCTAAGACTGGATTAACTGAATTAAGACTGGATTGACAAGTTGAGACATTAGACCAAACCTGTTTTGTTCCACAAGGTTTGGTCAAATTCAATGGTTTTTTTGAGACTTAGTTTCACAACCTAGTGGAATTGGGGTCTTGGTTTTAGAGTACTTACTAGACATACAATTACAAACTACTTCATCAATTTTATTAGCTAAAAACAGTTTCCCTAACCTATTAAAATGTAACCCCTGACTAGTATGAAATCTGTTACCCAACATGCTGACATCTAGATAAGTTACATTGCTAAATTTCTTACACAGTGACTCAATCCTAGTATTTGTTAGTTCAACTTCCTTATTCACAATCGACCAGGTAGGGAGGTCATGTCGATGGGGAACTGAAAAGATGATCACATTGGTTGAACGCAGCTCCATAAGCCTTCTTCTAAGTGATGTCAACAGTCGATTTGCTTCGTTATGTGCAACATCATTTGTTCCAGCAAGAAAAACAGTGAAGTCATCCGGACCTATCTTGGACGTTGGTGACACACAGTCCTTGGTGACATCTTCAAACTTTGCCGAGGGCTTGACTAGGCCGGTGATAGAATATTTTTGTCTTGCAGAACTGTCATGTAAGATTGATGCCACATGTCTTCCTTGGCTGTCTGAGTACATTGTTACATTGGTGGCAACATTCATAGGAAATGTAGGTTTTGAGGGCCTATCAGGTTTTTTTGATTTTCTGTTGATGAGATTTAGGCTTTAGCTGATCAGGTTTGAGGTTAGGACTTGACTTGATACATGAGGGGGATTCAAAAGTTTGTAGAACACTGTATCGGTTTTGAAGTGGAGGGAATTCTTTATTTAGTAGTTGATAATTGCTATTTCTTCCATTTTTGTGAGGGACAGTATTCCACTGGTTGTCTTTAGGCCTACCTGCAAAATCCGTAGAACTTGATGAATTTGACATAGGCCTAGTCACAGACTGGTCATAGGTTTCATTAGTTAGATTGGTTTTGGCTACATATTCATCTAGCTGGCTTTTAAGCTTAGCATTAATATCTATTAAATTCTTCATGTCTGTTTGTAAAAGATTTATGATCTCCATTAATGACTTTTCAGTACTATTTACCACATCATGATTCCTCGCTGCATCGTCCACGTCCACCATGTTGGATGTAGGCTTACACTTTGGACAAGACCACTCAACACTTTTGCTTGGAATTTCGTCTTCTTTAATTCCCACACAACGAAAATGATTCCATTTGTCACAACAGTCACATAATATTCCATTCTTAACCGTCCTATTACACTTGTTACACTTATTATCAATAATAACAGTTAATCTAACTGGAGCAGATACAGACGCTACTTCATTAGCCGGCGCCATCTTGAATAATCCCTACAGGTCTACAGAGCTACAGGTTGTGCATTTAAAACCCACTTGTGGCAGTAAATAACAAGTTCCCCAAATAATAAGTCCTCTGGGATTCACTCAACCCCATGGGTCAAACGAGAATTTATGACTTCATACTAGAATATACAACATAAGTCATGGCTAGAAGACAAAGATTCTGTAAAGTAATGTGAATGCCAACCTAGGATTACTATCAAATCTCATTATTAATTCATTGATTCACTATGAATATCCTTGGATATCTGATGATACAACACTTCTAAATCCCAATAGGCTATCTCCAGGTTCAGATTATTGAGATCCTATAAAATAATTTTTTCTACTGAATCTTCTAGGCCTATAATTTTTATTTTAGTGTAAAAGGAGAAGTTCCAATCTTGTTTAACATAAATGACTATACTTTATTTTTATTTAGACCTAAAATCTGTGTATTTATTTTAGGAGAACACCTTCAAGTAGATTTTGAAAAGAAAAACCCTTTCAAAAAAGTGCCAGTGTTGGAGCATAATGGTTTTTTTCTAACTGAAAGGTTTGTGAAATAAATATGCTACCTTAATAAACAAATAGTAGCCTAAAAAATTACTTACAATTTCATCAGTAGCCTAGTCATTCTTGGTACTCATTCAAGAACATAAAATATAGTATTTAGAGAATATAGCATTTGGAGATCTTAGTAAAATGTTTTTAACCATGTAAGATCACTTTAACGGAAGGTATTGTTCGATGGTGATCGGGACGAATGTCATGAGACTGAGAAAAAAGTCAGAAAAACATTTATGCACGGCATCCTAATGAAGGTTGTTAGGTGAACGCTGAGCGAGCGTAGGATGGGACATCACCACCAGTCTTCCACCTCACACACACTCAAAGTTGGACTCACAGTGTTCTCCGTTATGGACCCCTGTGTAGTTTCTGTATTTAACTACAAAATTTTCGTATGAGTGTTGTTTAGTTTGATGAACTTTGTGTAAGAGTTAGAAACACTATAGCCTGTTGCAAAATCTTGTAAAAAGGTTTGTGTTTCTCTTTGTCAACTCCTTTGGGACCCATCATGCACATGTTTTGGGGTACTTCAACTTGTTTTTAATAATGTTGTGAACTGTACCCACACTCACATGGACTTTTACAACTATCATTTCCAAAAAAAAATGAAACTTACTACTAAACTAACTAAACTTACTATTTGAAAATAGTAAATAAAACCATTGCATCAGATTTGATCATTTGAGTCATCACCTTCTCTCCTTTGTCTTTTCCGTCTCTGAATTTTATTATCCACCCATGCCTTCATTTTTTGGAAAGGCCTCGACAAAGACGGTGGGGATCTCGATGTTGATGATCCTGGTTCCTCGGTGTATATTTCTTCACTGTTAGTGGGTTCCACATTTATTTCTTTAATTTTTTGTCTTTGAATTTGTCAAAAGCACCACCTTCAACAACCATTAGCACTTTCGACACCTTAGCAGCATGTAAAACTTCCCTTGGCTGGTGATAATACTCCATGTGAGTTTTGAGAGTATGGCGAAGAAACCCACTTAACATCCAAAGATTGTGAAAGAGTTTCCAGCTGCTTTCTCAATAACATTCCCGTGAGACGGCTTGGTGGGTGGTTTTTGCCTCTAGGGCTGCCTCTCTCAAACTGACATATCGTATTGTCCATCCCTACCCTTCCCTAAAAGGAATGGGTTTTTGGGATGGACACCAGCCTTCTCCCTGTTTTTTAGGATCTCCTCTAATGCTTGGTTGTGGAAATTTCTTATTAGTAGTGGGACAGCTCTGTGCCACTTCTCTTTAATGGGAATATGGAAGAAGTTCTGGACTAGTTTCTTCTCTGAATTGCCAATTGTTTTGAAGATGTGAATTTAATTGGAAGATTTAAGACAAAGGTCTTGATGGTAAAGGTTCTGTTAGAAATTCTGGATGTTTTTTATCTTATTTGATCCTCTAGGTAATCGGTCAATTTTATTACGTCCTCTAGAGTAGGCCTAAGTAAATCTTCTTTTTTCTATTTTTATTCCTCAGCCACCTTCATAGCATGTCTCACTTCATGCATGAGATTTTTCATGCATGTAGATCGTCCAAGCCTGGATTATCTCCCTCTTCTTCTTACCTTCCTCGTCAATATCAGTGGTTGGCTTCAAATCCTTTGCAATATTTACTATTACTGAATCACATTGTAGGGCAAAGAATGATTCACATCTTCTTTATTATTTCTGAGAATTTGGCAAGCATCCACAAAAACTAACTTCCACTTCCCCTGTTGGAACAGATCCTCTAGGCATTCTATTGAACTGTCTACTTTGGTTGCTAATAACCTGACTTTTGATACATTCCTCATTTGAAATCGGATGAAGTTTCGTTTTGCCCTTACATCCCCGGCTTGCCTTATGGTCAGGGAATTGCTATAATCTAAAATTAAGCCATCATTAAGGATGGCTATTGCCACATTATAATCGTTCATTCCAGGCAACACAATTTCCCTTAATTCAGAGCTTAGTTTGTTCTTGTGTTACCATTTCTGCAGTTTTGGTGTTGATATTGCCTGTGATCGTTCGTAGCGAATTTTTAGTGCAGATGTTCCTTTGTACATTTTGTAGTGTTTGTGCATCAATGTTCTGCTGTAAAACAGTGTGAAATTAGAAGATCCTTCTCCAAACCTACCCTTTTTTCTGAGCAGAACCGGGACTTTCCCTTGGGAAAGTAAATTTACATTATATTCCGCATCCTCAGTTCTGCTTCTAATCTTTTTCTTACAACTGATCTCAAGGGAAGGTTCAAAAATTCTTCCACCTGGTTATTAATTATTCTATAACTTTTATCGTTTTTTTCCAACGTGTCTGTGTTTTTAACTACACAACACTTCTGGAGGTGGAGAAATTCCTTCCATTTTCAAGGGATTACCTAATAATTTACATTAAAAATTTAATATTTAAGGTTACAGGTAATAATTAGATCATGCTGTCAATAACACTATACTTATCTATCATGCACATCACAAAAACTATATTGATAATGCATTAAGTAACCAAAACATTTCAAGCTAGCAGGGCGTAGATGGCGTGCGTTCAAAATGAAAGTTGGAGTACGTCTTCTCCCACCATGGTCCCAGCAGTGCCCGCTAGAGGCGCTCGTAGATTGTCTCTTTTATTTTTATATATTTTCAGTAATTAATACCAAAACGACTTCACGCACAATGCTTGTCATGTGCAGTTGAGGTTGTAGATTGTCCCTTTTATTTTGATATATTTTCAGTAATCAATACCAAAACTACTACCCGCGCTATGCTTGTCATGTGCAGTTGAGGTTGTAGATTGTCCCTTTTATTTTGATATATTTTCAGTAATTAATACCAAAACCGGTTCACGCGCTATGCTTGTCATGTGCAGTTGAGGTTGTTGATTGTCCCTATTATTATGATATATTTTCAGTAATTAATACCAAAACGACTTCACGCACAATGCTTGTCATGTGCAGTTGAGGTTGTAGTTTGTCCCTTTTACTTTGATATATTTTCAGTAATTAATTCCAAAACGAGCTGTGCAGTTGAGGTTGTAGATTGTCCCTTTTATTTTGATATATTTTCAGTAATTAATACCAAAACGACTTCACGCACAATGCTTGTCATGTGCAGTAGAGGTTGTTGATTGTCCCTATTATTATGATATATTTTCAGTAATTAATACCAAAACAGCTTCACGCACAATGCTTGTCATTTGCAGTTGAGGTTGTTGATTGTCCCTATTATTATGATATATTTTCAGTAATTAATACCAAAACGGCTTCACGCGCTATGCTTGTCATGTGCAGTTGAGGTTGTTGATTGTCCCTTTTACTTTGATATATTTTAAGTAATTAATTCCAAAACGAGCTGTGCAGTTGAGGTTGTTGATTGTCCCTATTATTATGATATATTTTCAGTAATTAATACCAAAACGACTTCACGCGCTATGCTTGTCATGTGCAGTTGAGGTTGTAGATTGTCCCTTTTATTTTGATATATTTTCAGTAATTAATACCAAAACGACTTCACGCGCTATGCTTGTCATGTGCAGTTGAGGTTGTTGATTGTCCCTTTTACTTTGATATATTTTAAGTAATTAATTCCAAAACGAGCTGTGCAGTAGAGGTTGTTGATTGTCCCTATTATTATGATATATTTTCAGTAATTAATACCAAAACGACTTCACGCGCTATGCTTGTCATGTGCAGTTGAGGTTGTAGATTGTCCCTTTTATTTTGATATATTTTCAGTAATTAATACCAAAACGGCTTCACGCACAATGCTTGTCATGTGCAGTTGAGGTTGTAGATTGTCCCTTTTACTTTGATATATTTTCAGTAATTAATACCAAAACGACTTCACGCGCTATACTTTTCATGTGCAGTTGAGGTTGTTGATTGTCCCTATTATTATGATATATTTTCAGTAATTAATACCAAAACAGCTTCACGCACAATGCTTGTCATGTGCAGTTGAGGTTGTAGATTGTCCCTTTTATTTTGATATATTTTCAGTAATTAATACCAAAACGGCTTCACGCGCTATGCTTGTCATGTGCAGTAGAGGTTGTTGATTGTCCCTATTATTATGATATATTTTCAGTAATTAATACCAAAACAGCTTCACGCACAATGCTTGTCATTTGCAGTTGAGGTTGTTGATTGTCCCTATTATTATGATATATTTTCAATAATTAATACCAAAACGACTTCACGCGCTAAGCTTGTCATGTGCAGTTGAGGTTGTAGATTGTCCCTTTTATTTTGATATATTTTCAGTAATTAATACCAAAACGGCTTCACGCGCTATGCTTGTCATGTGCAGTTGAGGTTGTTGATTGTCCCTATTATTATGATATATTTTCAGTAATTAATACCAAAACGACTTCACACGCTATACTTGTCATGTGCAGTAGAGGTTGTTGATTGTCCCTATTATTATGATATATTTTCAGTAATTAATACCAAAACGACTTCACGCACAATGCTTGTCATGTGCAGTTGAGGTTGTTGATTGTCCCTTTTATTTTGATATATTTTCAGTAAGTAATACCAAAACGACTTCACGTGCTATGCTTGTCATGTGCAGTAGAGGTTGTTGATTGTCCCTTTTATTTTGGTAAAATTTTCAGTAAGTAATACCAAAACGACTTCACGTGCTATGCTTGTCATGTGCAGTTGAGGTTGTTGATTGTCCCTTTTATTTTGATATAATTTCAGTAATTAATACCAAAACGACTTCACGTGCTATGCTTGTCATGTGCAGTAGAGGTTGTTGATTGTCCCTTTTATTTTGGTAAAATTTTCAGTAAGTAATACCAAAACGACTTCACGTGCTATGCTTGTCATGTGCAGTTGAGGTTGTAGATTGTCCCTTTTATTTTGATATATTTTCAGTAATCTATACCAAAACGACTACACGCGCTATGCTTCAGAAGAAAAAGACTGGACTTTCTAAGTTGTGAAATACATTATACGTTTACTGTGATTCATTTTATTTACTTAAATATTAGATTTTGTAGTAATATACCCAGCTTAAAGTTAACAAATTTGTATGTAAAGGCTATAAGGAAAACAGATCAATTTTATTTATTTCTATACCTTGTTAAACAAAATTCAAACAATAACATTAACTTCTATAACTTTAACTCTCAAACAATAAGTATCTCGAAAAATCATAGTCCAGTGAATTTTGAATCGTCGAGAGTTGACAGTAACATGGTTACACATGAGTACAGCCTACACCACATGGTCTTCACTCTAACCCCTTCCTTCCCTTTTCGTCAGCGTTTTTCAAGTTTATTGACTAAGGTATTAAAGTTATTTTTTTTGGAGCATCAGAAAGTTACTGCAACAGATATTGTGTACTTTGTTGATTAACTTTGTCACAATGCACTATTAGTTCACCAATCACCTGTATCAGAAAATTAGTTAAACACTGCACAGGCCTGACTGCCGATTGAGTCATCCCGTCATTCTCTCTGACTTATCTATGCTGACACGATTGGACCAGTATAGTAGTTAAAATGTTAAAGGATATAGATTTTGAGTTTTGATAGGCATATGTAGACAGAAAGATAATTCTTACCATTATTTGATTTATGTAAGTATTCAATATTAGAATAAATTGTTATGAGATTATTACTATTT
This sequence comes from Nephotettix cincticeps, assembly GCA_023375725.1. Classification (NCBI taxonomy): domain Eukaryota; kingdom Metazoa; phylum Arthropoda; class Insecta; order Hemiptera; family Cicadellidae; genus Nephotettix; species Nephotettix cincticeps. The sequence continues at coordinate 15,165,575 of CM041791.1, read as the reverse complement.
TGAAGCGTTGCCTTACTAAGGTTTTTTATTTCAGTGTAGCCATTTTACGATACCTCTGCCGGGAGCTAGATGTTCCGGACCACTGGTATCCCCGCAATAGTAAACTGCAAGCTCGTGTGGACGAGTATCTTGAGTGGCAACATCTCAATACCAGACTTTTCTGTGCTATGTACTTCCAACATAAGGTGCCACTAGTCGTTTGTAAAATGTTATTCTATGAAAATTTTAGTAAAATTTAAATTAATTTCTTATTAAATATACTTGATTACACTTTACTATACTTGATTCGCTAAAGGAAACTCTGCCCTTGTTGCACATGTTGTTGTCATAGAAATCCTGGTATTTTAGCTGTTGGTGCTGCCTTTCAGTAGCCGTAAACGTAGTAAAATTTAACAGGAATAACAGAATAACATTTTTAACTTTAAAATTTTCGGAATAACAAGTGAGACTTCTACTAGGCCAATTTTCTCGAGGATGGTGTAAAATAAAATGGAATAACTCTTTTACTCAAGCTATTTTAACGTAACATTGACTATTTTCCCGCAACTAAGAAAATTATTAAGGCGTATTTTCGGAAAAAATGAACTAAATTTTCACATTTTGCTGTAAATTTCCATTATTGCAATTCTTTGGGATGTTCACTTGAGACCACCTTATAAACGTTTGAATGAGAGTTATTTATAATGTAAATATACCTGGTTGTACAATTTACTTGCAGTATTTACACTATTTTCATCCAGTTTGTAGAAAATAATAATTCATGGCACCCATTTGCACCCAACTATTTTTTGTGTCTGAAATCAGCTGGTTGTAAACAGATAAACGTTTATAGGAGACAATACTAGCTGGCTAAGACAAAAACATTGGTGACCATTGACCAACGTTGCATACATGTGGTTATTACTGCACTCGAATATTGATAAACTAATATAATATAAACAATCTATTTTAAAGTCCCAAATATGACCAACGTTTTACACATAATATTTTGTAATTTAATAAATTTTTTGATGAATGAAGTTTTCTCCTCCATCATCTTAATGACATACGGTACAAAAAATGTTGAAACTCGATGAATTACATAACTACTTTTAACACATTTTTTAAAATTACTTAGTTACCGGTACTTAAAATTAGTTTGCTTTTGGTTAGAGGTGTGCGGATAGTGATTTTTTAATTCAGATCGGATTCGGTTCGGATAGTTCAAATTCGGATCGGATAGTTCAAATTCGGATCGGATAATTTTCGGATTCGGATACTCGCAGTTTCTGAGAGTAATCAGTCACCGTGTATCTGAAAAACTATGACCTTATAATATTAGTTTTCAGGTCACCTCTTCACTTTGGTAAATAAATACAACCTTTATGATGATACTTAAAATGGGAAAATAACCTACTTAATGTAAACCAAGTTTTAGGGGCTAATAAATAGCAGACAATTAGTTTATAACAATAGAAATTTAATTTATTATTAGTAATAAATTAACAAAACCTTATTATAATGTAAATAGGAACACCACAATGTCTCAGTCTTGAACATCTTATATTACTGATGAAAATTAATTAGTACATTCACCTAAAATTCAGTTTTATGATGAATGGAAGAGTTAAAGTTCATGTGGTAACCACCAATTTCCTTATTGAATAAGGTCACTATGAAATTATGAAAATAAATCAAGTAGCCTATTAATCAATAATCACTATATCATATTTAGGTATCAAATGAATTAAGAGTGCCTATAAATTAATAAAACTTTGTTGTAGACTATTAATAATAGCCAAGAATATATCGGCAAAAAGTTAAGAAATAATATGAATGAAAACATAGGATGATAATAAACATTAAGAATAAAATATTCATTTGACAAAAGCTACGTAAAAATCATTCCTAACTTTTTACTTGCTCTTTTGGCCACAACACAAAAATCAGTCTTTCATATAGGCCTACAAGCGTACAAGTTTCTAGGATAACATAATGTTTAAAGTTTAATATGGATAGCTGGAACTTAAACTAAATATTTATAAAAACAAAAAATAAAACTTAAGTTATGAATTTTAAGTAAATGAGGTAACAACAAAAATAATCTCTTGAAAACAAAATAATAACCTTAAATTAAATGTAATCACAACCATAAAAAAATGACAAAACTAAGTAAAAAAAGTTTTCTCGAGGAACCTTTTGAATACATACAACATAACCATAACAAAAAAGACAAAACAAAAAATATAAATAATGGCTCACTCTTAACTCTAGAACAACATAAAAATCAGTCTTTCATATAGGCCTACGTACAAGTTTCTCGGATAACACAATGATTAAAGTTTAAAATTGGATAGCTGGAAATTAAACTAAATAAATATTTATGAAAACAAAAAATAAAACTTAAAAAGTTATGAATTTTTAAGTAGGTAACTAAGGTAAAAACAAAAATAATCTCATGAAACAAAATAATAACATTAAATTAAATGTAACACAACACAACCATAAAAAATTACCAAACTAAATCGTAAAAGTTTTCTCAAGGAACCGTGTGAATACATACAACACAACCATTATAAAAAAGGCAAAACAAAAATAGAAATAATGGCCTACTCTTAACAGCAAACGTCTATTATAGTCGTTTTGTTTCGGCTGTTCTAGAGTTAACAAACAGTATAAAGGTTTACTCTAAAAACTACAATTTCAAATTTCCGTGCAAGAAACAGAGTTCTTCTACATGTTCTGGCAGTAATTGTTCACGTTTTGAATTAACAATTATACCTGCAGCAGAAAACAGTCTCTCACTGCTAGTCTGTGTGGCAGGAATCCCCAAATAGAACTGAGCAGCCTTTCTCAAATTTGGAAATAAATTAGCATTATCTTTCCACAACTGAAGGGGATTTTCCTTTATTGAAATTCTTTTTTTCTGAAGATAGAATTCTAGCTCTTGTAGAATTGGGTCTCCCTTGTCTTCTTCTTCGTCACTGGAATCAAACGTTGACCATAACTGTTCTCTCTTATGGTCTATAGATTGTGATGTTTTTGATGTTCCTGGCTTGGACAAATCTGGAAGTTCTTTGTTAATAACAACAGGAGAACGTTGCAGCTTATCAATACATTTTTTTACCATTTCTTTAGCCATATTTGATTCTTCTTGGTTCAGAATCTTCAATTTGTACCTGGGATCAAGTGTCATTGGCACTATATATTTGGGATCCTGTCTATAAAGGGCAAATCTTGATTTTAATGATTTCAAAAGTGCTCTCGCAAGGGGCTGATCCATATTCCCCCTTTTTATGAATCCCAGAAGATTTTCCCCGACAACATGTAACGCAGGAGCAATCATAGATATTGTCGGATAAGTCTCCGAGCAAAGCTCAGTGGTAACCTGTTTGAATGGTTGTAGTACTTCTACCACACCACTGGCAAGTTTCCACTGCATTGAGGTTAAATTTTCCATGTCTACATTTGAGGCAATGTCAGTGGAAACAGCCTCTTTCAGCTGTTAAAGTCTACTCAGCATGTCATATCGACTGTTCCATCTGGTAGCTACATCTTGTAGCAATTCGTACTGTGGCAGTGATAATTTTTTTTGTAGTGCCCTCAACCTAGCTCTTGCACTGGAACTATGGTTGTAGTGCCCAACAATACTCCGTGCTCTTTTGCATATTTCGTTTATGCCTGGCACCTCGGCCTCAGCATCATGTATTGCCAGTTGGAGGGTATGGTCAAAACAAGACATTCTCTCCCAGGATGATTTCTCCAGTGCAGCCTTAATATTTGCAGCATTGTCACTAACAACAAATGTGGGAATTTTTGGGAGTTCCCAACTTCCTACCATCTCCTCCAACTGGCCTAACAAAAAAATCAGCTGTGTGGGCCTCTTTAATACTTTTGTTGCCAAGGACAAATGATCGACTATCAAAATCTGTTGTAACATAATGTAGAGTGAGTGATAAAAAAGACTCATTAGCTCTTGAAGTCCAAGAGTCAGTAGTCATAGCGAATTCTTCTTTAACTCTGTATGAAGAACACTCTTAATTTTATTTTTTTCTTTCTCATATAGGTCCGGAATTATAGTTCTTGAAAAAGATGTCTATGATGGAATAACATACCTTGGTTCTAATACTGTTAAAAGATGTTTAAATGATTGTTCCTCAACAAGAGAATACGTGTGCAGGTCAACAACAATCATGGTAGCAATGGCATTCGTAATTTCGATATGCCTGGGATGAGTGGATGTAAAGGATTCCTTTTTCTTAAAGAAGTCAGATACCGGGTACTGGTCCTTTTTCTTTTTTTCTTCCTCCTTGGAGTCCGGTACTTTTCGGCTACTTGAAAATTCTGAATACTCTTTTTTGTGCCTTTTCAAATGGTTTATAAGTGACCCCGTGGAAGCACATTTTCCAATCTACAAATAAATTAAATATGTCTTAGACCTATTACAATTGATAATAAATCAATTTTTTTTAGTTTACGGAAGCCTAAAGCAGATGCAAGGTACTGATAGACAATAATTAATTTTAAAATTTTCTATAAAAAAATAAGAGCACTTCAACTCTTTTTCAGGCAGGAAAAAGTAAAAATGGATTGCACAAAGGTTTTTAAATTTATTGAAATAAATCAAATTTTTATTTTAGATTAGGCTTAAAACATTTACTACATTTTCATATTGTCCATTGACCAGAATAGACTACTATAGTAGTTTTCATGTGTTTGTGTATTATTTGTTTGTCTATATGTAGCTTACTGTAAATGGTTATGTCCTGGGATAATGAATAAATAATAATAGACTAAGGTGATCAGACCATATTTGCTTTATATCAGATTACAAGCGCTTGGATTAGGCCTACTATGAATTTTCTTTAATAGGCTAATAATTATAAATATGTTTTTTGGAACTGATTAGGCTTACAATCTCCTTAGTACAATAGTGTTATAGATAATGACAATGACATGCATCTCATTGGTTTGGAGATAGGTAATCCATTTTGAGATTGAATAAATAGATGTCCAATTTAAGGATGTAAGATTCTTTGAGAATAAATTTTTATTTCTAGCCATTTTCTAATAATAACAAGTAGAATCCATCAAAACGCCTTTAGTTCTATAGATTTCAAATAAATATTTATTATTACAGTTTAATAATTAATTACCTTTAGGACAAGCTTGCATTGTATACACTCCACCTCTTCGTCTTTCTTTACAAAAAACTTCCAAATGGAACTCCTGTTCTTTCTAGATTCCATGATTCATTTAACAGAACTTTGATAAATAACTTTGAAATATTTAAATATACCAACAGTAGCAACAGTGATAACCAATCAGTCTTTACATTAGTTTTTCCACAGCAGTGTGATCGTGATCACAGTTCACAGAGTTGAAATCAGTCACCTGGATTTTAACTCCCGAAATTGTCGTGCATAGCGATGTACTACTTTAGTCATAGTTAGGTACCGGTAAAAGTCGTATTATCATATTTATTTATACGGATTAAAACTCATTAAAAATAATTAGTTGATACCTCAAGGACGTATCATCCTTAAATATACCCGTGATAAATTTAAAGGAGTACTAATAAGATGTAGTCACAATAGAAGTATGATATTTAGTTATCGTGCACTAAAGGACACAGCAGCGCTGGCATTTTGCCATTATTAACGTCTACTAAGCATTACAAAAACCAGCTAGCCGTAACCTTACTTTGGTTTGGTTGTTGCTACATTCGATTGTTTATTCACTATTTATTTGTTTATTATCGATTAGTTAATTCAGAATAATGATTTGAAATTTAATTTTAATATCTAAACCAATTAAAATCATTCAAAATCCTGATCCTTCCAAACGTCTAAATATACCGTTTAGTGTAATTATAGATTCACTCTTCAAGAACAGATATTTTCGGGATATATTTCACGTTGTCATAATGCTTAGCGATTCGAATCGCTATAAGTATATCGCATCTACCAGTCAACGGCATTGTTTTGATGAAAGACTACGTAATTTCGTCGTCTTATCAAGGTTTAAGCAAAAATTATTCCAACTTCGCGGGTATTAACTCGACGAAAATCTCATTGTTTCTTCTTCAAATTGCTGTTTTATACAGTCTATCCGAAAATTCTGATATTTATCGAATCGGAAATCTTAATTACATTCGGTTCGGTTTCGGATATCCAATCCAAATCCGAACCGAATTTTCGGATATCCGCACACCTCTACTTTTGTTATATAGTGAACTCCAGATTATCCAAAGAATTGATTGGCGTGGTTACTGTGTATAGTAATGAAATCGGGTACCATGAAACAAAAGAGTAGTTTAACTGTAAAAAATTCATTTATTTATCATAAAATGATGGGCATTTGAATACTCATCAGCCTTCTAAATTCCTGCATGAATTCCTAGAAGGTGTGTGGGTGTTTTGAACCTGAAAGCTTTATCATACATATTTTCTCGCTTCTTGTAGCGTGCACAGATGATCTTGAGTGTACTGTATTTGTTATTGTTAGTTTTTTATAATTGGTTTCAATTTTAGTAGATTGGCAGTTTTTTTTTGTTTTTGCAGGTGTTAAGGCCAATAATATCAGGTAAGCCATCTGATGAGAAACAAGTAAATTTTTACTACAAAGGGATGCAGAATGTTTTGGACCAGCTGTGCAACGTGTGGCTGCATGACCGAAGCTACCTGTGTGGGGATGAAATCAGTATCGCAGACCTTCTTGGGTTGTGCGAACTGGAGCAGCCAAGTTAGTAATGATGGCTCATAGAATAACTTAACAGTAGACCCCACATATCTGGGCACCTCAAGACCGAACCCTTGGCCTGTTAACGATTTGGCATTGTTGGATAATCTTTTTAGGTTAGGTCCCTGGTTTTAGTTTTGGTGAAATCCGGCCTTTAAAACTAGTACACTTGCTCAACTTAGTATTAATCTCTGAAAACTGTAAGAGCAGTAGAGTAGCGGAAGCTAGTGCTTTCAAAATCCGTGGGATATAAATTTTGTGATATCTCTTCTAGGAAGCGGCCGTATATTCCGAGGACGGAGAAATCGAGGCCGGTTATGAGGGGTTCTACTGTATTAATTAACATATTAATAAATTTAAAATAGGATATTAGTTATTGCTGGGCGGATGTGTTCCTTACATAAGGATTCATTTTTACAAGAATAAAAAAATTTGATAGAAATTCATAAAATACCTAAAATATTATTTTGGGATACAAAATTACCGTACCTTTTGTATATTACTTCTTGTTTTCAAACTTTGCCGAAAATTTTCTGAAACTTTTTGCACATTTACAAGTAGGCCTAGCTGCAAAATATCACTCATACAGCTGTGTTTTGGCATCCTCAGATGTAAAAACAAACAAAAATTGCAAAAAGGTATCTCTGGTCATGGCGACAACCATTATACCTTCAAATTTATATTTTAAATTCTGAAAATAATAAAATGGAAGTTGGAAACTTTCTTGTTGATGTCTTGTATTTAACATTAAGTTTAAAGTACAAGAGAAATTATTACTACTAGTTTTAGGTATTATAAACTTTTTATAACTAATCAGTACTGTATTTTGCAGAGATGGCTGGCTATGACCCAGGGAAGGATCGCCCTATCTTGAAAGCTTACATGGAGAGGGTGCGTTCTGATCTTCAACCTCACTACCCTGTTGTAATGGAGAGATTCAACAAATTCATCGCCAAATACTCTAATGATAACATAATTTCTAAGCTGTAGTGTACTGTTGGTTGGTTTATATGGGTAATGTTTTTTTTAGGCTATACAGGGTTTCTACTAATTTTAATATTCTGATTCCAGATTTTATCAGAAAATCTTAATTAGTTGCTAAAAGAGTTTTCAAAGAAATCCTGATGAACCTGGAAAACCTGGGCTGTGTGTATTCAAACAAAAACTAACAATAAACTGAACATACACAGACACGTACAAAAACATAATAAATACTCATATAGGGTATTACAAGCTATCCCACAACCCTACAATAACACAGTCGTGTGACAAGGGACAACAACTAGACTGATAAGAATTGTGATCCACAAGAATTAAGTGTGCTTATAATAGTTTATGACAAATTCATTTCTGGTTTGTCATTTTATTTTCTGTTATCAGGAAGCAATTTAATTTTTTTTAGAAAACTCCGAAAACAATTTAATAAGTTATTTATAATGATTGAGTTTTGGGGGCTCAATATACAGAAGACTTATGCTGGTCCATATCAATGATCTTGAAAATCAAAAATACAATTTGGTGATATCTTGCAAACAAAAATTATAAAAGTTAATTTGAATTTAAGCCTCTACAGTTTCCAGCCTGTAATTTACCAACAATATTAGAAACATGAGGAGCCTTGGCGCTCATCTATGTTAGATTAGATTACAGACAGTTGACTGTTTACTTTTTATGTATTTCAATCAACCTTATTTTACTTCTTTGGGCTTTTTACTTGACTCTGTACACTTTTATAAGCACTGTAAACCAGGAATCCTCACTATGCGGCCCATGGTTTGATTTTTTGCGGCCCTCGGAATGTTAGGAGTTAAAAAAATATTTAGTTTTGAAAATAATTCATGAAACAATCAAAACTACTATGTGCATATTATATTTACTGGTTTAAGTAAAAAAATCCATCTTTTTATTATATTGATAGCCTATATGTAATAAACCTACTATGTATTAATATATTTTATAAGTTATTTAGTGCCGATATTTAATGAGGGTGTCTTGCTAGCCTAGTGGTTATTGGTTTGGTGCAAGAGGTCTCGTGTCTTGGGTTTTTGTACAATCTCTCCCTGACTTTATTACAAAATGCCTCTAGTGTAGAAAGAACAACAAATATGCCATTCGTACTTGCAGGCTCCTCTGTCACAGATAAAGAAATATGTAATCAGATAGCCTTTTATTTTGAATAATTTCTCTGGGGTCTCCAAACCCTCCTTTTTACTGGGGTATATTCCACACAACGAAATATGTACCCCCCCAAAGCAATCACGAGTTGCCACTTCATGCAGCCCTTGGGAAAATATGATCCAGACCTCTTTGAGAAATACTAGTGAGGATCCTTGTGTAAACTGATTCAAATCCTGAAAACCCCTCTTTCCAGCAGGTGTACAAAAAATCAGAATATACTTTGCCTGGCTAAAATTCAGGAGCTTCCAAATTCACTTGTGTAATACTTGAATTCCAATACTTCATAACATTTATTAGTAATCATTTCTTTAACCAACTTTTATTGATATCCTGGTTTTATAATAAGGAAATAATATATATTAAAATAAAATATAAATTTGTATTAAATCATTGTAGAATAATTATTTGATTAAGAGACTGGATAAATCTGTTGTTAATGTTAAATGTATTTTTAAATAATTACAGGATTTTATTCATTTTTAACTAGTCTAAATAAGTGTTTTCCTAACACAATCCATAGACAAATAAATAAATACAATTAATTTTATTTTACTGTGGTTTTTGTTAATGATGACTTTATTATATAGCCGCATCCTCATGAGTAGGCCTATGTGTTATTCTTTATTTTTATAAAAAATTATAGTACATTTTTATTTTTGCTATGCCATTATTTTCCTAATCCATAGTTGGTCAAAAATTCCTTTGTACTGTTTGTGAAATAGTACTTTAAAGAAATGTTCAAGCACAAATTTTAGTAGTAGTAGTAGTAGTAGTGATAACCTACATACATTCATTCCTCATTCATACTTGGCTTAAAATACCTACCTGGGTAGGTCGCCATTTCAGATAAAAGTATAAAGTATAACCTTTTTCTTACATTTAATTTATGATGAATCTTTTTACATAATCTTTTGTGCACTTCTATAGATACTTCCACAATATACATCAACCTATCAGATGCGGCTTAAAGTCCACTGGAGGATTACATTTTTACATTAGAAAATGATCTATTTAGTAACAATAACTTTATTACTTGTCAATGTCGATTCCAGGTTACACAATCTGTTCAAACATTCTGTACACTTGTATTTCTTGTTGTATACATGGATCAAGTAAGCAACAAAATACACAGCTAAACACTCTTCAAGGGTTACCACTTTATCTGGTGGGACCAAATCGTCTGATGTCATCTCTGGTTGAGTCATCAGCGCCGGATGAAATAGATGACGGCGAAGTGAAACCCTACAATTCTGACATGGTCACGGTTGTAGGATGTATTTCTCAGTGGTTCCAAGATTTGCTTCTACGTAAAGATATCATCATCATCATAATCTTTATTTTGTAAATAACAAGTGTTATATGAAATGTGTCAATAATTACAGAGATAGAAGACAAAACACACTAAAATCATTTACAATAATAATAATTCAATTAATTAATAAAATATTTACAGCAGTTTTACTCTAAATTTTGGCACAGACTAAAAGGAATTCTTGAAGTGATTAGGGATACTTCTCAAGCAACTTAATTTTTCATTTCCTCAAAAATAATTTGGTGTTTTAAATTTTTTCAGATACAGAAGCAGCGCATTATACAACTGCTGGGCAGAGTAATGAATACCCTTTTCGAGGATTGTCAGTCTGTGAATAGGATGTGCCAAATTACTCTTATGGCGAGTGTTATAGTGATGCCAGGCAACATTGCATTCAAAGAGATGAGGATTGTTTTTAAAGAAAGACATAGCTTCAGGAATATACACACTTGGAAGAGTCAAAATATTTAGCTGTTGAAAGAATGGTTTTCAAATTATCATGGACTTCTGCTTTGCAGATAATCCGGACAGTCCGTTCCTGAAGCCTGAAAACCCTTTGCATCTCACTTGACGATCCCCAAAAACCAATAGCATATTTCATCCTACTGTAAACATAAGCGTAATAAATTTGAAGAATGGTTTCCATATTCACAACAGGCATCAACACCTTAAATGCAAATGTAATGGCGTAGGGGTTGGCGATCCCATCGCCCGGTGGCTTGTCCATCGCAATCAGCCCCCCAGCTCCCTACTCTTCTTTTGAGCTTGGGACTTTCCTGCTGATCCATCCTCCTTCTTTTTCCCATGAATGGATCATCTTTCTTCATCTATTTGTCTCCTACCTTTTCTTCATTCCATCCTTCTTTTCTCCTTTCCTCATCTCTGTTACAGGCCAACCCAAGGTGTTATGTGGACCGTGCTGAGGGGTGGATGGCACCAGGCCTTTTATATGGTGTCTCAAACGGTACCTGCAGGATACCAGGCGCCCTCCTGCAGTAATTAGCCTTGCTTGGGCATGCGGGGCTCTGTCCAGGTCGACTATAGCTTCCCTAGCTACAGTAGTGGCTACATGAAGTAGCAGACAAACTGGCTAGGGTAGGGGCAGCCACCCCCTTTGTTGGACCGGAGCCAGGTTGTGCACTGGAGGACTCCTTTTTCAAAAAGAAATTAAAGGAGGAAGAGAAGGAAGCCAGAGGGAAAGCCTGGACCGCTCATCCGGGATGCCGACAGGCTAAGGAAATGCTTGGAGTGCATAATATAAGAAGGTCTGAGACCATGATCAGGCTTAAGAAAAACGATCTAAGGATACTGACGGGATTTCTAACCGGACACTGTAGGCTCAGGGGTCATCTGAGCAAGATGGGCATTGTCCAAGAGGGTGAATGCCGCTTCTGCCAATCTGGGGAGGAAACACCTAGACACCTATTGGCTGAGTGTGACGCGATAGGTCAGAAGAGAGCCAGAAGCCTGGGAACACACCAGGTGGCGGTGGAGGATTTTCCAAAGTTAGAACCCCTCGTTATACTAAACTTTATTAAGGCATTAGGACTAGAGGGGGTTCTCTAGGCAAGAACTAGAGACTAGTCTGGGGGGCACAATAGATCTCATAGGTCACAGTGCAATCCTTCCCCTAGATTTTATCAAGTATCAAGTAAGGGAGGATAGTTTGGAACGGAGAGTGTCAATGTGCTTTGACCAGCAGAATCTGAAGGTATGGCTCTATTCACATCGAAACCGTCCATATCTCAATTTGCTGGAGAGAAAACCACCACCTTGGCTGTCTCTTCATTTAGGTAGAGACCATTTCAAGAAAACCATCTATGGAGACTGAAAAATTCCTGATTCATTGCAGACGTTAGCCCATCTAAATCTCCTGAGAAGGACAGAGCAGTTGTATCGTCAGCATAACACACAATACTAGATTTAATATTGTTCGGAAGATCATTCAGATAAACGGAAAATGAGAAGGGGCCTAATATAGAGCCCTGAGGTACTCCTGAAGACACCACCATCCAATTGCCCTCAATGCGTCCACCATTTCTTAACACATTGTTGACTGCTGCCGGACATGCATAACCATACCTAAATACTGATATTTTTTTTACATAAATAACTTACTTGACATTGTGATGAGGTAGTTTGAAGGTCAAAATCAAGGTTTCATGCAATTTTTAGGTTCACTTCCGGTCTTGTAATTCGGCAGTCACCGGTGACCGCGCCGCACGGCACGTAGACGCGCCCACCCTACTCCGCCTCTTACTGGGTCTCACAGGTCCGTCCGTTGATTATTATTTACACGAAAACTGCACTTTACTTTATTATTTACAATGTTTTTGGTTTCTTTCCTACTCGTGGTATGTGTCGAAGCATTGGCCTAAACAAAGGCCAGGCTTATCGGGACAAGTGTCACAGAAGTATGGGGTTTTTATATTCCTTGTGGTCTTGCAGCACACTCTGCAGTTCTTCCTTTTCAGACGATTATTTAGATCCCTTTCTTCACTTTTCACTTTTTTGTGGGCAGTGAGACGCATTCTCTTTTGCTGGGGAGTCTCAACAGGAGTAGTCAGGGGCGGGAGTAGTGCTGGAATCACTTCTACTCTAAAGTCGTAGAAGCTCATTTTTTGTTCATATTTATTGTGAAGGTTGTGTGCATTTAGCAGCATCATCTGAACAATGTGAATGATCATTTTTTTATACCATCGAATCGTTTTTCTTTCACATGGATAGTGTGACAATAGCTGGTCTGCTCTGTCCACTCCACTCATGTACGCGTTGTATTGAATTATAGGCATAGGTTTGTTTACGGTTATGTTCCTCCTTGTGATGAAATCAACCATCGTGTTTTCGAATTGGGTGCTCAAGTACAACACGGTTCTCTTATCCCGCCATTTTCCCACCATTACTCCTTCCGCATACCTCGCAATTGTTTCCCCCTTTTTTAATTTAGCAGTTTTTACATCTTCAGGCACAAACTGCCTATCCTGACGAAGTGTGCCTGTACAATAAGTTTCATGGGACAGCAGTTTCGAGGCCAATGAAAAACTATTGTAAAAGTTGTCCATGTACACGGAGTGGCCATTTCCAAAAAGGTCTTTTAGTAAATGAAGGACCACTTTCTCTGTGTGGCCTTTTCCTCCAACTAAATGGTCCGAAGAACCTCCATAGATGTGAAATTTTAAGATTAGGCCTGCACTTTCTGTCAATGTATACAATTTCACACCGTATTTGTGCCGCTTCCCTTTGATATATTGCCTAAAGTGCAATCTGCCTCGCCACAAAACCATTGCCTCATCTAAAGACAACTCCTGTTCTGGGTAGTAGATGCGTTTCATTGTGTTGTTGAAATGATCTACCATAAAGGTAATTTTGTCCATAGACACATTTTCGGGGTGGTTAGGGTTTTTTGCACACATGCAACGAAATATGTTTAGAAATCTATCTCTAGACATTACTTTGCCGAATAACGGAATTTTGAATAGGATATCGGTCTTCCAATAGTCCTGGAGACGATTTAGTTGGATGGTACCCGTATGGAGAACCAAACCGTAAAAACTCTTCTGCCGTCAACTCCCTCCACTGTCTTCCTCGAGCATGAGGTGCCATATTTTCAGGTGTAAATTGTTTAGATGCGTAGGCATTGGTGAATTTCACTAAGTTTTCCACAAGAATGTCATCGAACAAGAGCCTAAAGTAATCGTATGGCTTACGCTCCCCTGGTAATGGGACTAAAAGCCCCGGATGTTTTACAAAAGTAATGGGCCTCATACCATTGGTCACAATACTCCATTCAGGGGAAACCGTTTCAAAATCATCATTGTATTCCGAACCTACTGATTCATAATCATCTTCGTCGGAATTGCCGTCGACCATGTTCTGAATGGTATCATTAGCATGGGCTACGTTGGGTTCGGTTTCGTTGTAAACATCGCTGTCACTACTGCTGTCAGGGTCATCAAAAAGCTGGGGTTGAGGTGCCGAAGACGGCCCTGCTCCATTAGGATCCATTTTGTTACAATTAACTATAAAACAGTGCGCATACACTAAAAAAACAACACAAGAACAAATAAAAACAACTTATAAGTAGCCGTCACCGGTGACCGCCTTAGCGTGGCGCGAACTACAAACGAACTACACCACCACGACGGTAAACAAACATTCAAAAGAGCGACACAGATGCAACCTTCCACTATGAGTGACTGAGTCACACTAAACCCGTCTCTGTCGGCATGAGCGCGACGTCACCGGCGACCGCCGCGCACCCTAGTGGAGCTCGGCTGCGGTCACCGGGGACCGCGCCGCATCCAATGTGTTAAAGAGACCACTTGCTTTCTATCAGCAAGGTATGACGACAAAAGACACAAAGCTGCACTCTGAAGCCCATATCTCTCCAGCTTATTCAAGAAAATGGTATTGGTGATTGGCGGGATTTGAACCCGGGACCTTGGGCACCAAAGCCCTGCGCTCTACCCCCTAGACCAGTGCGCTCCCCTAAATGCCTTGGATAGATCACAATATATTGCACCAACACACTGTGATCCATCCAAAGCTCTAAAAAAAAATTTGATGACATCATTGATGGCGCTAGAGGTTGAACAGCCTTTCTCGAACCCGAATTGGGATGCAGTAATAAGTGAATGAGAATCAAAATGATAATGAAGCCTAGTCAAAGTAAGTGTTTCAAAAATTTTAGCGAATAAAGATATTAATGAAGTGGGTCGATAATTAGAAATTTCAGTTTTCAAACCCTTTTTATTGATTGGACCTCTGCAGTATTTGTTGGGAGAAAGACAGACATGGGATGATCTCTTTATGAACAGTACATTAGTGTGATCAACATAATTTAGACAAGCCTGCAGATTATGCTGATTGCTCATAGAAAGAAAGAATTCATTGAAAACCTTTTCAACATCATTAGGATTTTCAATAGTTTAATCGTCTTTTGACAGAATAATAGGATAATTAGGGGTGCCAAGATGGCTGAGTTCGCCACTAACAACTTTCCAAGTAGCTCTCAAGTAGATGGATTGGAACTTGTTTTTATAAACTTGGTGTTATATTTTTTTTTGCTTGGAAAATAACTTTACGAAGAATGAATTTATATCTTTTGAAATAGGAGATGAATTCTGGTGAAGAATTGGTTTCGGATAAAATATAGACCTCTCATTTCCTAGCACATGAAATTCTAATCCCTCCAGTCAACCCAAACTTTTTTCTAAATCACTTTTTCTTTTTTGGCATTCAGGACAGGCATGGTTGAACAAACAAAGGAATGTATTCAAAAACATCTAAACGCCAAGTAAGAATCAGGAGCCCAAAGAACATCCAAACAACTCACCTGTTCCAGAAAGGAATTAAAAGTACGAATGTTGTCATTACTCACTACTCTGAACTTTGCCTCCGATATTGGGTGCTGCTGAGAAGAAAGCGGAAATTCCACTGTCAACTGAGCAAGATGATCCGTTTCAAACACAACAAATTTAGTCTGATGTTCATTCATGCAGTTAATGATGTCAATTCAGGTTTTAGACCCATTGACGCCTATTGTTGTTGGAGTATTGATGTTAACTTTCCCCTTGCCTGAATTATTCAGATCAAGAAACAAATCCATACCTTTTGATCCCTTCATTAGATCAATATTGAAGTCACCGCAGATAAAGAAATGACCATGTGCAGAGGAATCTGTGAATGATTCAAATGCATCCATAAAACAATCTACACTAGAGATTTATTACGACAAAAAAAGAAAACGTTGCTACCTCATAACCTGAAAATGAATTTTGATAATCAATACAGCCTTTATCCAGCTAATGTTCCGTAAGGCAAACAATATTTGAAAAGAGTCACTAAGCTCCTTAATTCTTATACAATCAACCTTGAATATTTAAATGAAACACAGCAAAATCTTGCTTTAAGTTAAAACATTTAAAATTGTTAAAACTTTCAATAGTAGGGATATAAAATAAATAATGAGAAATGTTATCTATTCCTTACTTATCAACTAAACTAATGCTATCAAGGCAAGTTTTGTCGGTGGTTGGTAGTTTCCCGCTGGTGTGATGGTCCCTTTGATCCCAGCAGAGGACAGTGATGGATGTGGAGTTGAAGATAAATGTGTTTGCAAAGGCAACACAGAGAAGGATGGATCCGATGAAGATGTCACTGAGGGTGGCTGAGGAGATGATGGTGGTAATAAAGATGGCATAGGAGAAGGCTATATTCGACACCTTTAGCTTGGAAAACTGTACAGGACGAAAATCTTCAGATGAAAGCAAGAATTGCTCTGTTATACAATATGCTTCATATTGACATCATTGGGCTAGCTCGGTGTTGAGTGTGGTTGGTAGGAATGCCTTTGTATGACTGATGAGAATGGAGGAGTTGTCTTCTTACTTTTGGTTGTCAGTTTTCAAGAAATTCAACTTGCAGTGAATAAAATCAATGAGTAGCTTTGAAACATACTTTTTTCCGGAACCGTTGAGGTGCAAACTGTGTCTGGTGTAGTGTCTTCTTTTTAGATGGTCGTTTATATCTAAGGACTTCAAGCTAGACTTTCCACGGTAGGATTTGATTTTCGCTTTCAAGTGCTTGTTGGCAAAAAACATTTTGTTTTTTAAATAGGGTTGGTCATGGCGGCAAGAGATACTAAGCACTGTAATGTTAGTCTCAGCGTTCCAGGAGAGCAACAGGGAGCAAGTCCCTGGTGCGTTGTTATCTGACTAGATTCTCCAGGTCCTGTCATTCGTGCCCCCAATTATAATATAGTAGTCTCCAGTAGACAGGTCTTCAACCATTGGCTTACCCTCTCTTAAAACATGTTTTAGTTTATCATTAGGTTTGGTCATCACAAATTTGCTAGAATCGGAAGCATTACCAATTAACTGACGAGAAAAATTTCTGCCACGGTTGTCAGATAAAACTAATACTTTACTTCTAAGGCTTGCTGGTCTTCTTAGTTTAGTGGCAACTGACGATTTTTTAATATTGGGGAGAGAAGTCACCATGACCGTGGAAAAGGCGCTGACTGTCCTTGTTGTTGGGAGTTCACAAATTAAGTATTTTTCGGATAAAACTTGGGAAGCATTATACATTTCAACATTATGGTTCACTGAGCCAACAGAATATGGTTTGATGGTTGAGTTGAGTGATAAAAAGAAATCATTTTTGGAGATTTCTTATCTTGATTTCCAATTTTCAGTTTCAATACGATACAATCACAGTTTAAAATGTTAATAATACTATCCTTTAAGTTAATTCTTCATCTGTTTCAATTAAGTTTGTAGTACATTAATATTTTCTGAGAATTACAAGATTTGGGATTGAGTCTCCTCTTCATAAACAAGAGAATCCTCTAGCTGGGTTTCCTGCCTTGATTTTCTACATTGAGGCATTTCTTTATTGAGGAAATTTCTTCCTGTGAAATAATTAAATTATCTGATAGTTGTTGATATCAATCATTGCATTAAAGACGCTAAAACTTGGATTCAGATTTGATCCACCTCTTTGTCTGATTGATGGAGGAAGATAGATTTTCAAGTGGGTCATGGTTCAGCCTTGAAGTTAGAATGTATTTCCATATCTCTAATGCTAATATTTCATTGTAAGTTTTGATGGTGATGATGAATCCTTCATGAAGGTCGTTGGGCATTTGAGTTCACTTTTATCAAATTTGTAAACATCAGCACTGCTCTGGAAAAAAAATTCTTTTATATTCTCATTACTGTTGCTTAAGACACATACATCAGGGGGTTTTACTGGGTACGTTCGGTTGTTCATAGCATCAAACAATGATTTATTCTGAAACAAATATGGCCAGATATGTGAAATACTTAGCTGTTGGGCTGCTCTAGTACTCCCACTTTTGCTTTCTATGATGTATTGTTTGATGCCTGTAAAGGAAAACGTTCGTCATGAGTAAAAAAAGTTGTGCGTCAAGAAGTTATTCCTTAGAGATTTTAGTAGATGTGGAGGGTCGAACAAAACGAAGACTTTTCACATAATCTATAAAGAAATATGGTTTGTAAATTGATACCCCTAGTGCCTTGTACGCCTTTACATTTGTTGTCGATTGGTCATATACTATGGCCTGCATGTGGCAGTTTTATTATGAATTGCTTAATCATGAGCTTTGTCTGATTCCCCATCAAGCCTTTTTCTGAAACAAAATAACCCATAGGAAGTTTTTTTTTAATATTGGTATGGTAATAAGGCCCTCATATCACAGATAGAAAGATACAGTTGCATCTTTTTCGATTGTTTATTGATGTTTCCAATGTCTTCATACCCTTCAACAAGATCATACTGAGGCGAATACTCCGGACACTTAATAGTACTCATTGCATTGAACACAAACTTTCACCATAATAGTCAAAATTTTAACTTTTGTTCCAATCATGTCTATAAGAGCTTTGTTAAATTCAGTTCTGAAGCATTTCTTTGTTGATAGAAATGACCTTATTGTACTTTCTGCAGACATAGTCATAAGCTTAAAAAGATATACATACATTGATGGGGATCCTGATAATAAGGAATAAGGTGGCAAGAAAGTTTTTCTTCAAGGGCCCATGGTGTGATCTTTCTATGGCTTTGCATTTTTAATAATTTATCAGCTACTTATGAATTAAATTTCAACCCACCTAGGGATTGACAAGTGAATTTTAACTTTTTACGTTTTAATTGGGTTTACTAGTCCGAAAAAGCAGTCATCATTATGGTTTATTCTGCCTCTGCCCATCTAATTTTCCTCCTTACAACTTTTTTCGGTGATGACCAAGTAGATTTTTATGGGGATTTCATGGGCCATTTTATTGGCGAGATGGATTTTTTCGTAAATACTCTTCCTATTGCGAATGATGGGTGATGACGGTGGGGATCTTGATATTGATGGTCCTGGTTAGTTGGTGTGCATTTCTTAACTGTTAGTGGGCTCCAAATTTATTTTTTTAATTTTTTGCCTTTGAATTTGTCAAATACCCCCTTCAACAGCCATTAGCACCCACTCAGCATCCGTAAATCGCTCTCACTTAGATCCAAAGGTTGTGAAAGAGTTTCCAGCTGCTTTCTCAGTCATGTTCCCATGAGGCGGCTTGGGTGGGTTGAGTTTTTGCCTTTAAGGCTACCTCTCTCAAACTCTCTGACATATCGTATTGTTCATTCCTACCCTTCCCAAAAAAGAATGGGTTTTTTAGATAGACACCAGCCTTCTCCCTGTTTTTATGATCTCCTCTATTGCTTGGTTGTGGAAATTGCTCATTATTAGTGGGACAGCTCTGTGCTACTCCCTCTTATCGGAAATATAGACGTTCTTGACTAGTTTCTTTTCTCTGAATGATCAAATCTATCTGAATTATTAAGAAGATATCCGCTGTTTCTGGGATTCTCTCCCTCCTGTTGTAATCATCAACATTGATGTCATTTACTTCACCAGTTCTTTTACGTTTAAAAATCAGTAAATAAAGCTTGACTGATTCATCTAATCTATAAAAGGTCTAGATTGTAAAAGGTCTGTTGAAATTTCTGCATTTTTCTCTTATTTTTTCACGCTTTTACTCAGCCAGATTTATAGCATTTCTGCCAACTGTGGCTAAGAATTTTCGTGCATATAGATCGATCCCAGCCTAGTTTTTCTCCGTCTTGTTCTTCCATTCCTAGTCAATATCAGTGGTTGCCCTCCACTTCAAACTTTGGCTGAGAATTTTTGTGCATAGAGCCTGTGCATCTGTGCACATTTTTGTGCATCTAAGCCTGGATTTATAGCATTTCTGCCAACCGTAGCTAAGAATTTTCGTGCATATAGATCGATCCCAGCCTGGTTTTTCTCCCTCTTCTTCTTCCATTCCTTGTCAATATCAGTGGTTGTCTTCAAATCCTTTGCAATGTTTACTATTGCTAGGGCTATTTACCGTATAGGGCGAAGAATGATTTACATCTCCTTAACTATTTTGGAGAATTTGGCAAGCATCCACAAAGACCCTCCATGTCTCCGGTTGAAACAGATCCTCTAGACATTCTATTAATTTGTCAACTTCGGTTGCTAAGAGCTTCAATATTGATACATTCCTCATCTGGGATCGGATGAAGTTTCGTTTTGCCCTGATATCCCCGGCGTGCCTTACTCTCAGTAAATTGGCATGATCTTAAATTAACCCATTATTAAGGATGACATTTGTCACATTATCCTCGTTCATTCCATGCAACACAGTGTTCCAAAATTCCGAGCTTTAATTCTCTGCGAGCCACCTGAAAAAATAAGCTGTTGTTTGCCCTCCCCAGAATCCACGGGCAAGCCCTCCGAAGAGGGGTGGGATTGAGTGCCAGTGCATCGACCCACCTGGGGTAAATCCGTTGTTTTTCCATCAGCCATTTTTTTTCGAGAATTGAGAATTTTTGTGTTAGCAGTTTGACGACCATTCCGCAAATATTGCTCCGCTCGCCAATATCTGAAGACTGGGCCCTTTCGGAGTTGCACCCCTCATCGTCCCCAGCTCAGTCCTGAAACAGCTGCACACATACCTGTCCCAGTCGGCAGTGTGGTGGCCGTTGAGTAATTACCAATCACTCTTGCATCAGTCTTCAGTCTTGCAGAAGCAGTATGCCCCACGAAGCTCGTGTGGCACTGACTTCTGCCTGGGGGCCTTACGGTACCCCCTCACCCCCGTGTTCCTAAATTCCGAGCTTTAATTCTTGTATTACCATTTCTGCACACATTTTTGTGTTGATATTGGCTGTGATCGTTCGCAGCAAATTTGTTGTATCTCCGAGAATTTGGTAAGCATCCACAAAGACCCTTCACTTCCCCGGTTGACAGAGATTTAGGCATTCTATTGAATTGTCTACTTCGGTCGCCATGCTTTGTACAACGATGGCGGTAGGCTTGTCCTCACCTAAATCTTGTGGTGTCATTTTCGTTGCTTCTTTACTTTTATCAGTCATTTTCTTATCAAATGATCTGTATACTTTGCACGCACTTTAAACATGTATTTAACATTGAAACTATCTTCCACCGACTGCGCCATGTGATGTATGGTCACAGGTCGAGGTAACTAAATTAGAGTCAGACATCCGTTCAGCACAAGATGATTTAATAAAGTGGGCGAGTTGTGTTTTTACATGAATAGAACCAAAGGGCACGTAGGCCACTCAACTGACCTTTAGTACATGGTAGTTACCAACCTTAGTGTTCTAATTAAACTATATAATTTTTATATGACAGTTGCTAATAACCTCAATTTTGATACATTCCTCATTTGTTTCGGTTCGCCCTGATATCCCGGGCGTGCGTTATTGTCAGGGAATTGCCATAATCCAAAATTAAAGAAAAATAAGATAGCGCCAATCTACTTAAAATGTAAAACATAGTGAAAATAAAAATTACTTAGCGATAGTATAATTAAAACGTAAAACAAAAAGCCCTATTAAAAGAAAAAAATCAGTTTTTTATAACGTTCTACAAAATCTTCTACTTCTTCACCTGAATCTGAGGATGAAGGGCAAGTGGAGCAGGAGCTTTCATCTGAACTCTCTGAACTAATTTCTCTAGTGTATTGTAGTGTTCCTTCAAAACATCTATATGCACATAATTACTTTAACAATACTTTTAATAATTATAACAGTGGAATGTAAAAAAGCTATTTACACAGAACAGTTGAAAAAACAAGCTATCTACATTTCAATTCAGAACATCCGAAATATTTACACATCAGAATATGTTCTTTAAACATGCTCAATAACAGTTTAAAACATTACAAAGTTAAATACAACTATTCTATATAACATCCATCGAAAATCTGTGATTTACATTAACGACATAGCTCACTTATTTTTATTCCGTGCACTGGCGCTTGAACCCGTAGGGAAGCGTGTCGTAGTCACTAATCCTGCGACGTTTTTTATAGACAATCCTGTATGTTTTCTTCTCGGGGCTGTTAAGAACAGATATTGGGGGGCTTCATTGCCTTTAATGTTTATACATATAAGCGAGGGTTTTTAAGAGATATGGTACATATATAGTTAAATGGTACAATGATAATAATAATAATAGTGAGTACATAGGTTAAAAATTCACTTCTTCGGATCAACTTCGGGTCGAACAACTTCGGTAGTGTTCGGTAGTGCCGTGTCTGCGGAAGATTCCTAGGCGGGCGAGGGTGCTCTAATTGGCGTTGTCCCAGGGCCTTTGTCCCGAAGGCATTGGCGAGGTCCAGCCAGGCGATGCAGTACTCGTTTCCTCGCCGTCTGGCCTCATCCAGGATCTCTTGGAGGACGTAGTTGTGCTCCAGGCAGCCCTCGGTTGGAGTGAACCCCTTCTGTGCCCCTTCGATAGTAGGTGGTGGTCGGAAGCCCATCTAGACAACCTGTCCGCCAGGATAGATCTTAGCCAACAGGCCGAGAAGCGAATTTGGCTGAAGAGAACACAGTCCTATAACAGCCGCAGTAACTAATACCTTACATCCTGATCCTGATCCTTCTCGGGGCCAGTGAAAACTTCATGCTCCTTGTTTCTGCAGATCCCCTTGCCGACGGGTAAGGGTATCACGCTATCACACTTCTGTAACGACCCTAAGTAGTGTTTCGAAGTTGACCACTTCAGAGTTTTTGAAATGGAGATTGATCCCCTTTACCTTACATACGATTTTATAAACACCATTAATATTTACACGATATGCATAGTTCTTAGGCCCCTCGCTGACAAAGATGTTAATGAATGCGTCGGGCCCATACTCATAGGTTATTTCGTCCGTGAGGTCTCCGAGGAAGTCTCCAGTGGAGGGAGAAATATCACCAGGCCCCTCAATAAAAATAATGGAGTCCGTATCAAAATATAAGATTCTTTCTTTCAGTCGCCGGAGATATGAATACAGCTTCATCCGAGCGATTGTCGTGACATACGCCGCGAGGACGACGCTCGCTCGTGAAGACGGGGAAATAGCCTCCTCGCTAGGTCGCCATCATGACGTCATCGTTGATCGGAAGGACGTCTTGAACCACAACACCGGGTTTCGTGACCAGAGATGTCAACTCCTCCTTAGACTCAAGTTATCTCGCTGTCCAAACTTACCTGTAGCATAACACGACTATACATTAGTCATTGAAGGCTATAAGTTACTCAAGTTACGCATATGCACTATCATAAATATAAAGTTGTTTCTTACATGTCGTCCATTTTAAAATATATGAATTATAATTTACCTTCGAAAGGCAATCTCTTCTAGATATATGAAGTTAGTTTAAAAATAACGGTGTTTTTTTTATTTAAACATTTATATATTTCTTTAAATGTTAAAATACTTTTAAATCGCTATAAAAGATAAAATTATAATTTAAGGAAAAAATTTGTATAAATTAATTGAATTAGTCTAAACATATCAAAGATATTGAAATCTTTTTAACACAATCATCGCTGGTTATCTTAGTTAAAGCTTTCATGTTAATTTTGGGAGAAACTGACATTGATGGTTAATAAATTATTAAAGTTTGATATATAATTTCTGTAAAGGTACTTACCCCAAAAGCTGTTGAGCATCAGTTTTGCCAGCGCACGAAACCCTTTGTTCTTCTTAACGTTGGCTCTGTCCAGTTTACTTTTCTCCCGTTCTTCAAAAGCCGCAATGTATCTCTCTCGGTCCTCATCCGTCTTCACCCATTCAGGCCATTCAGACGCCTCTTGTTTCAGTTTGAGGAATGCATTGATGTATTCCACAAACAGGCCGCCATTCGTTCCGTTGTACTGGGTAGTCCTATATTTCCAGACTTCATAGATTTTTATTATTTTATAACCCATCTCTTCAGCCAGATGTAGTTCGTCTACTACCCAGGTCCCCGTAAGACATCTTTCTTTCTCTTTGTGGTTACAATAATCATCTGCCAGGTCTACTGTGCATTTCATACAAAACGGTAAAAATAATCTTTTGTTCATTTTTACAGGCAAAATGGGATGGTACAGCTGTGACGGCGGGAGGATTTTGACTTTGACTATACCACCAACGTCGTTAAGATTTCTGGGGCATTTGTCCCCACGAGAATTTCAGGGTGACCTACGGTGAACTTTCCATATTTACATGCCCACGGATACAAACTACAATCAAGATACCTTATCTTTTCCCCTTTTTTAACCTTGTAGAAAAGCTTTGTGCAGTTTGTTCTACCCCCGAAAAAGGCATCTCGGGGGTGTAGTGGTACATCGTTCGACAGGGACTCGACAAACCTCTTCAGCTCCACATTGGTTGCCTTCATATTTATGAAGGTACACTCCCACATGGTAACAACCTTATATCCGTTCCTTTCAAGTGTCTCCCTCTTCCGGAGTGTGTTTTCGTACCGTAGTGTCATGGTCTCGTGTGGTGAATTGCCAATAGCGGCATCTCGTCGATGTTTAAAACAGTCAGGGCATCCATGGAACCATCACCCATTGAACTCGTATACAGTTTTCACTGACTTGTCCTCTGATTCATGATACCCATCAACCTTGTATCCAGAGATTTTTATCTCATGACTATTTCCGGCATGTTTCAATGTAATGTTTCTTGATTCCTCGATCCACTTAAGCCATGTAAGGCAACAGCTGATTGCTTCTCTCCTTCTCCTTCATTGTCTCACAACCGTAGTCTTCTGGAGGAGGAAAGTCGCCGACGTATCCTCAGTTTTCACTATTAAAAAAGAGCGGGAAGTATCCTTTAGAGTCACAGCGCAGGTCGAACGTACCTGGAAGGTCGCTCAATTTTGAATTAAAAAAGTTCATAGAGTCTATGATACTGATATTGGCGTATTTTATAATATGTATCTTCGTACCTGTGGTGATGACGCCTGGCGTCCACTTTTAACACCTTGATCATGTGGTTCAGAACGAATTGACCGTCATAGCTCTTCATATTGTGTGAGATCATTACAATCTTCTTAAAGTCGGGTCCTGGTTGTATCATGTACTTCATGAAGTTGTCCAAAGTGGCTTCACCTTCAAACATATGTTGACGTATTCCACGCTTGTCACATAGTACACTTATATCGTCATTATATATACACTCTTGGCATATTCGGTCCGTGAACACCGTTATTTTATATTCTGCAAGGTACCCTTTAAACTTGTGGAGTTCATCCAATCCAGCCCCATTGGAGAGATCGACCCCTGCATCCCGACACAGTTTTTCAGCCTCTCTTTTTTGCATGTCAACATTTCTCGAGAAGCAATGCCTTATACTGTTAAATAGTTTCAGCTGTCGTGGTGAGTCATCTTTGTGTAAGAAAGCACGGGCTACGACAAGGGCTTGAGCCAGGCATAAGTTGTCCCTGTTATTTATTACTATTATACTTTTCTTTTTACGACAGAAGTCGTGGAAATTCGTAATTAAGTCTGTTGCTCTGTGCATACCTTGACCAGATGGTAGCTTAATGTGTATGTATCTTACACTGAGACATCCATCCGCGAAGAAGTTTTCATTGCTTTTTAAACCTTTCTCAACCGTCTGAAGGATGACATCTGCATCTAGCTGGTCCGACCTCCGAAGACTTATTCCTATCGCCCGTTGATCAGGTCTCGATGAGTTGGATATCGTTAAGCCGATCCGGTCTTGCGGTGCCACGTTCTATTGCGGAAGATATTTTAGAAGGGCGGAGAACATCTCTTGCACGTAGCTGATTTGATTTTCATTGTCTCCAAGCTTCCTGAACTGAAGGGTGACTAGTCGAGCGTCGGTGTCATATTTCTTATAGTGGCTTCGGTAGTCTTCGATAACCTGAAACGGCGGGCCAGCAGCTTTTCCACCGTACATCGATGCCTGTGGAGTGCCAAGTCGAGCCGAAGGTGCCAAACATCGAGGGTCGTTGCTACTGCGCGCTGGCTGGTCAGCTCCCACATCCAATCTCCTCCTCTTGCTATCGGGTTCTTCAGAAGTGTGTTGGTATTTTAGATGCCTCTGCTGTGGATTCTTCAATCGGGGTTCGGCACCTTCGACCAGTATTGTGTCCTTGAACGAGGATGGAGGTGGGATGATGATGTCTCCGTAGTTCATCGGTACTACTCCTACCGCTTGCCCTGATTTCCCGGCGGTGCCTTATTCTCAGGGAATTGTCATAATCCAAAATAAAAGAAAAATAAGATAGCGCCAATCTACTTAAAATGTAAAACAAAGATTGTGTTTTAAAAAGAAAATAAAAATAAAGTTTTTTTTATTGTAAAGTTCTATAAAATCTACAGTAGTAGATTTAGTAGATTCAGGTGAAGAAGTATCTTCACCTGAATCCTTCACCTTCACCTTGTGTTATTTACAAGACTTCGTTCCATTTCCCTCCAATTAATGTAACATCTTTTATGGTTCGTAGAAGTTTCATGATCTGGTTATTGTATAGTTTTCTCCAGGAAAACTCTTTTATCCAACCACCTCCGGTCAGTGAAACTGATTTTTTTGAATCTGGGGTACATCCAAACATCCGACGTCCAAACAGTCTACAAGGAGAACAATGAATGGAGTGTGTAATATCACTCCACGAAAACCAATCTCGAGGTACAGTTTCGCCATTTGCTAATTTAGACAAGTACACTTCGGGGAAAAGCTCTTTTCCCATCGTGTGGCAGTTCCTTGGGAAAAGAATGTGGTCCAATTTTAACAAGGGACTCAATTGTCTTTGAACTAAGACAGTTGATATCTTTAAACTGTCCTAGGTCCGAAGATATTACCGTCACAGAAGGAGAATATGTTGTTTCATTGGTTTGGACAGGCGGAGACGTGTCGTTGTCCCTGGAATCAACAGGTTCAGAAGAATCTACAACATCAACGTTGACAGTTTTGTCTTCAGAGTCTTCTATAATTATGTGAGGAATTGCAGGTTCTAAGATAACTTCATCTTCAGTTTTTAGTGATGTAGGGTCTTCATGAGAGGGTGCAGCAACGTCAATGCCTGTTACATCCTCGCCAGTCTGAGTCTCTAATAGGCTTGAAGTGTCACAATTGATATTAATAACATTAATGTCCTTAGTAGTAGTCTCATTGGAAGGCTTGCCTTTCAGTTCTAGTCCAACTTCAAACAAAGTTCTTGATTTTTTTGGCGTAGAGTTCTAACTTTTTTTGTCTTTCTTTGCGCTTCTATGCTTCTGACCTATGTTGATAGCTCATTTTTATGACTTTAGACTTATTCTGAAATTATTAAAAAACATTTGAAGACAATGGCTTTTCTTTGAGTAAATGCACAACAACAAATGAAACCCCTAATACAATTAATTCAGGTAACAACTGAAGGTTTTATGTCGTCAGATCAATTTAAAAGTGAGTTTGTTAAATTGTTGGTATAGTAGGACTGTTCTGTAAAAAACCGCGCGCCGTTTTGCCTCGTGCAGGTAGGAGTGTGGAGGGGGCAGCGCGCCGCCGGGTTGGATCGACGGTGGCGGGGAGGGGGAAGGCCACTCGGTGGTGGTGGCGGCTCGGTCGCCGCGATGTATGCTTTGTCTATATAGTAGTAGGCCTAATATAAACGCTTCCGAGTCATGTAAATTATAAAAATACGTACAGTATAATCTTTGATTATTAACCAAGGAAAACTTTTTATAATAATATAAAAATGTAATTGTATTTTAAGATAAACCCCTACAACAATTTCTTTATATAGTGAATAAAGTTAACACTTACCATTTTTGTGTTAGTACTGCTCGAAAGGTAAAACTGAAGCACATTCAAGATCACTGTCACTTTCACAATCATTCTTTTCACTGTCACTAAATTCATCGGAGTCAGATGATTCATTGCCAACAGAAATAATGAAGCGGTCTATTGTCTCGTCAATAATAGCATCTTTCTTCCAATACTCATCCTCTATCTTATACACATGTTCGCAACATTTTCGCCATTTTTCAACACTGTATTCATTAAAGAGTTTGAAACAAATATCTTGTTTTTCTTTCATTGATTCGGTCTTTAATTCTGCCACTCTACCCTTGATATCACCCCAAACTAGCTCAATCGGATTTAAGTCTGCGTGATAGGGGGGGAGACGAATGACTGTGTGTCCAGCATCGGTTATTATTTGATCAACAGAATAAGATTGTTTTACATTGGCACCTTTAATACGCATTAATAACTCCGGTTTCGTCATCGTTTCTGTAAAAGGTATGTTATGCCTGGTAAGCCACTGCTTTATATCAGCCTTTAAAGACGAACTGTTTGGTTTCTTATCTTCTTGTTTGTTATGATAACTTGCGTTATCCAAAACAATCACAGAGTTAAGAGGTATATTTGGAATCAGGCATTCTCTGACCCACTTAGAAAAATTGGCAAAATCCATATCATCATGATAGTCGTCTGTCGGATTTTTGTTTTTCTTGGTAGATTTTTTCCTGCTATCCCATATACGCAGGGAGTTTGGGACGAATCCCTGCTCACCACCGGCATGGATGATTATCAATCGTGGACCTTTACCAATATCTTTCGTAAACCCTACTTCTTCCTTTGATTGCCAGCACATTGGTGTAGTGTGGTTTTTGTTTACATATGTCTCATCAACATAAACAATATTTTTTTTCTCATTCCTTAGCTTACGAATCTCACGTAAATAGTTTGTGCGCCAACTTGCAATATGTGGTTGTTCCATTATCAATTTTCTTTTAGTCTGGGTTTTCAACCATTTAAACCCCATTTTTGAAAGTAGATTTCTTAAATACTCTCTTCCACATTTCAATACATTTTCCTCCTCTAATACAGATTTCAGTCTAGCCAATGTTGGAGGTATTTTTTTTACAGCATAAAAGTCGTGTATTTTCCTTCTAATTACACACTGCGTGAAGTCGTCAACAAAAATTTTTTTCGCCCGAGGAGATTTTTTCCCTTGAGGAGTGGAAAAAGTCAACTTGCCTTTAACAAGAGATTGTTTTCCTTCGGCCGCAATTTTCTTAACTAGTGATTCAGAAACACCAGTAGCTGTGCTCGTAGCTTCAACCACATTGTATTTCAATTTAAATTGTTCCTTTTGTTCTTTTAGGTGACTATATACATTAAACACTACTTCACGAGCCTGACCACGTAAAGGGCGTCCTGAACTACAAGCTGACTTTGACGTCGAAGCCATAATAACAAAACTAAATGCTAAACATTCACTAAACACACACAACGAGACAGCGGGGTGGCACGGTTAGGTTGAAGGCTCGGTGTACACACAGGCACGGACCACGTGAACGGTGAGACGGCGCGCTAGCAACTGACCCCCACCACCGCTCCAATCCCTTCCCCTCTGCCGCTCCTACATGCGTGCGCGAGCCAAGCTGGAAACTGAGGTTCTGCGCAGGGTTTTTACAGCCCGGTCTGGCTATAAACAACCCATATAGGCCTATATAAACTGTAGAGTAAGATGTACCTATGCTACAAAAACCATCTAGAGCTATTATATATATAAAATAGAAATAAATATAATTTGTTAATCGCTTACCTAAATATCATCCAACAGGTATTAGCTATGACCCAATAACTTGGCCACTTCACAACACTGGCCTAACCTTAAACGTGAAACCGCCAATACTTCATTAGGCCCCTACTCGATTTTTGCACTGCATACACTTCGATGGTTTAGTAAATATTTTATGTTACATAATGATCAGTAAACCACTGACAAACAACACTCTGATAAAAGTGATAGATTTATAGGGGCCCGGTCATTTTTGATGCCCGGGCCCCTATGCATTTGCCCTTCCTGCCTACCTTTGTCGATGGCCCTACCATAAAGTATATAAATTTCTTTGAAAAAATCTGTTAGTAATGTGTATAATCCTAGAGCAGTTCCGTCTTTCACTTCTAGTAAGGTCAGAAAATCATCTCTTATATTGAGGTTCCACAGTACACCTCCTCATCAAATAATAAATACATAAATATAATTCATACATATTACATTCAACTTCCCCATTCATACATATTATCATACGAATTCATACATACATACATATATTCATACGAATTGGGATTCATACATATTATACATAATATTATAATAATAAATATAATTAATAAATACATAAATAAATATAATATATAATATAATAAATACATAAATCAGTACAGGTCCTCACAATAACAGCCAAATGTTTATCGGATGATTTATCTGTTAATTGATCAACTATAACACTAAATTTATTTTGTTTCCCCTCTTCCACTCCTCTCTGTACTTGTGTATGAATTTGCGACTTGTTTTACCTTTTTTGGTTGGAGGTTCGGAGTCGTCAATGTTGTCACTTTCACGCATTTTGAGACACAAACTGAATCTACAATCTACACAATATTAAAAAAAATCCACAATGTGTCACACACCATAAATACCAAATAAGGACGCTTAATTTATAAATAATCCACTGCTGAAACACGTACTTTGTACTACAACGAAGAACATGTTATGTACTCGTACTCGAAGACGAAGTTAAACTGACTGAATAGACTGAAAAAATATTAAAATTTAAGGAATACGCCAGATGTGTAACGAACTATTTTGATTTTATAACCCCTCATAAGGGGGCAGCCCCTTTTGAACTACACCGCCGCCGCTGTGCAGCTCCACACGGCAATGGTCGAATTTCATAATTTTAACCAAACCAGGAGATAGTACTAGGTTAGTACTGGATAATACTTAGTTAATAAAGTTAGTAACCAATCCGTTTTTGAGTTATTAATTAAATGTTCGGCCGTGACAGGGAAATGCTACCCCATTTTGAAATTTCATAACTTAAAACACTCTACGAGTTGATATTATGTTATTGCCGGTTAGTACCGTAAACATGTTAAGGGTTCGAACCCAATTCGTTGCTGATTTATTAACGTTAGATTTACGCTAATCCGGTGGTATTATAGTTATTTCCTTCAAAATCTGACAATTGAGTAAAATTCTCTGATTTGACATTAATTTTAAGTTGTTTAGGTCTATGTGATGCGGGCTACAATTTTAACCAAGAGAAATGATTAAATCATCTTCTATTTCTTTGGCACGTCTTTGCACAACCTCTGCTGTTGTCCTTTACTGAGATCCATGTTTATTTTTTTGGCGATTATTTAAAAGTATAATGCTTTAAAATAATATACAAGTACCTATCATCCAACTACTCAAATCCTATTAATTTTATTTTAACATAACGAACCTGAACATGGTTTAAACATTTATTGTTACTTCTTTCTTCCTTGCCACCTTCCCGATCTTTGGTGAAGCAGAACCGATTCCGAATCCTTTGAACAATGTCAAGTTCTGTTACTTCTAATGTATCTTTATTGGACTGCACGGCTCCTACAACATTGAAAAAGGAGTATATGAATAACGTGGAAAAGGTTTAATGAAAAGTTAGTAATTTAAATGTGCAGTAAAGTCCGGTTTATCCGAATTCTAGATCATCCGGTTCGTGTTTTGAAAAAAATATAAATTATATAATAAATAAATTATATTAACAGTCAAGGTGTGAATGTTATCTCAAACTTCTTTAAAATGTTTGACGCAACCGCAGTACCTTGCTAGCTAGACACGGCAAGTGTTACTAAAGATGAATGCAAAATACCTATGTCGCAGCAGACCTGCGTACTCAAAGTAATTCTCAAATCTTCCTATATACGCAATGTAAAATGCATTGGGTTTATTTCATGGAATGCAAGGTATCACTTTTTTGCTCAAACGTATGACTTCCTGATGAGCTAGAGACTTGAAATTTTCAATGGACGTTCCTAAGAGATTACTACAAGTAATTGAATCATCGGAAATCCTTATTTTTTATTTTTAAAACTCCCAAAAAACTAAGTTTTTTGAAAAATCTCTGTTCTTTGACTATATCTTTTTAACAAAATGGTATATCGAAAAACAGAGGGCAACACCGGTAACGGATTTTTCAAGATTTATAACTTTGGTAGTAGTCATCACGGCGTTTGAGCCGCGACCAATCAGAAGCCAGCATTTTGGTCACGTGACCGATGATGTCATCAAGGTGGCGGCACCCATGGTACCACGTGGGCTTTCGTGCACTTTTCCAAGATGTCGGCGCCCATGGGACCACGTGGACATAACCACAATCTTTTTCCCGCGCACCTAGATGGCGGCGCCCATATGCCCACGTGGACACAACCTCAATCTTTTCCCGCGCACCAAGATGGCCGAGACCATGTGTCCTAACCTCCCGCCAAGGTAGCGGCAACCGATTACCTAGGGAAACCACCACGTCACTTTTCCAGGATGGCGGCACGCATGCGCTGTACACCTTATATAAGGGGGGTTTCCCCACTTACCATTCAGTTGTGTTTCTTCAGTTGCTCGGTGCGGTCGTAAGTGCAATTTACTTGTTCGATTTTCTAATAACTTGTAGTGTTTTCTGAAAAGACATACGGGAAGTTACATTGTAATTGTTAAACTTTTTTACTTAAACCTATTTTCATCTATATTGTGTATATTGCGTAATATTGTGCAATCGAACCATAACTTTATCGTTTGTATTGTATAATATTCTGCAATCGCATATCATAGGTTATTTTCTTTGTGCAGTGCATTTTAGTTACTAGTAGTAGTGTATTGGGGGTTTTAGAACTTTAGTTACTAGTAGTAGTGAATTGGGGGTTTTAAAACTTTAGTGACTAGTTGTAGTGAATTGGGGGTTTTATAACTATTGGGACTAGTAGTAGTTCATTAGGACTTTTAGAAATGGAATCAGTCCAAGTCTCTGACGCTTATGTAAATAACCACGTGGATCCTGTTAACCTAATCAGTACCGACGAGACTTATTTAAAAAAAATTAGACTAAACGGAAGTAGAATAGTATTTAAATTTACGAATCCACCCCCAGAGACGAGTGAAATTGACTGGTTAATGCGGGGTTTTGGTGAAATTGTAAGCCAAAATGAAAGGCCACGCCCAAGAAAATGACCAACTCGGCTTTACATTGCATAGTTTAAATCTAAAATCGAAGGAACCGGGCTTGGTCAACTTTCGTCCTGCAAATGAAATCAATGAAGACATTCATGTACGATTCCTGTGCTAAACTGAAAATTTCATTCTTTGGCAAATATAAGGTGGTATTGTCTAAAGTAACAGTGAATCGATCAAATCCACAGATACGTTTAGTGTTGAGTGTACACGCGTCAACCTACCTGTAGGTTCAGGTCGAGTCCGTCCAGGGTTTCTCTTTTCAACTCTTTTCAAGAGGAGTGTAAGGCTAGGAGAGGAATCGTTGTGATTAATAATAAAGATAACCTCTGTCTACCTCGTGCTCTGGTGGTAGCTATCGCAAATGCCACCAAAGACCCTCTGTACACGGCCATTCGACAGGATGATGGAAAGAGTGGAAAGAGACAAACTATTAGAGCGCAGGAGCTTATTCGCTGAGCAAAAGTACCTATGCCAGATGAAGGGGCAGGCATTCCTGAACTTGAAAAATTCCAGGAATACCTAAAAGATTTTAAAATTACAGTTTACAATTAATTACGATAGGAAAGGGCGTGATGTGTATTTTGAGGGAAATGTGTCCGATGCGAAATTCAAAATAAATCTCCTGTTTCACAATCGACACTACAACGTGATCACAAGCTTGACTTCAGCGTTTGCTTGCATTTACGTTTGCGAAGCTTGCCATATACCCTACGATTATAAGACGGAACATCGTTGTTCAAACATCTGCCTACATTGTCAAACCGTATCACCTCCCTGCAAGGAGGAACACGGAGGAATAGAGTGTCCAAGCTGTAATTTTACGCAAAAAAATCAACGTTGCTTCATATCTCACAAAGTCGATAGGTGTAAATCGGTTAAAAAGTGCAAAGATTGTGGAAAACTCATCGAGAATAGACGGAAAATGTCCCCTCACAAGTGTGGAGAGGTTTATTGCAAACCTTGTGACTCATTTAGAAACCCCAATCGTAAATGTTACATGAGACCTGATGTTAGGAAGCCATACACTAAGCATTACCTTTTCATTTTCTTTGACTTTGAAACACGCCAAGACGAGTCGCTCCCCTCAGACTCAGACGTAAAGGTACACAAAGTAAACCTATGTGTTTCACAACAGTTTTTCTATCAGTGCATGGACGGAAATTTTTGTATAAACTTTAACAATCGTACACGAGTTTTTGACACTGACCCTGTCAACCAGTTTATGGACTACGTGATGCAAACAAGGAAGACCTTAAAAATGTTTGTGTGATTGCTCACAACGGCCAAGGCTTCGACTTTCAGTTTCTGCTTAAATACGTAATGGAGGAAACTAAATTCACGCCTAATTTGATCACTTGAGGAACAAAAATTATTAAAATGGAAATGGACAACATTAGATTTATTGACTCTCTTAGCTACTTTCCAATGGCTCTCGCTGCGCTTCCCAAAGCATTTGACCTACCTCCAGAGAAAAAGTAGGGCTATTTCCTACACCTTTTCAACACTTTGGAAAACCAAAACTATGTAGGGCCCATGCCTGCCAAGGAATACTACTGCCCGGAAACTATGTTTGAAAAGTCACACCAGGACTTTGGGAAGTGGTACAGCGAGCAGGTTTTGTCAGCAACTACATCTTTAACTTCCAAAAGGAGATATTCGAGTACTGTATTTCAGATGTTGAAATTTTGGCGCAGGCTTGCTTAAAATTTAGGACAATATTTTTGCAGGAATGCAACGTCGATCCGTTCCTAGAAGTTGTGACTATAGCCAGTGCCTGCAACCTGGCCTTCCGCAGAAATTTCTTGAAGCAAAATACAATAGGTCTAATTCCCAGAAAGGGATACAGACTGACAGATAATCAGTCAGCTCTAGCTTTAAAGTGGCTGTCATGGGAAGAGGAAAAGCGTGGAATAAGGATCGAACATGCTGGACGAGGCAAAGAAGTAAAGATTAACGGTGTAAAGGTAGACGGCTTCGACAGGGAGAACATTTATGAATTCCATGGGTGTTACTGGCACGGTTGCCCTAAATGTTTCCCGTATGATTGGATCGATAAACTGTTAGACGATCCTTCAGACAGCTTGTCAACGATACGAGAGAACTAAGTCAAAGATGGAAAAACTGGGCGACAATGTCATTCAGATGTGGGAATGCGAGTTTAGAAGTGTTAAAAAGGTGGAAAACCAAAAATGATGTTTCTAAAAGGTGGAAACATCTGGATAGCTTACCTATCCTCAACACTCTTCCGCTTGATCCGAGGCAAGCTTTCTTTGGAGGCAGGACAGGGAACGCAAAGAGCTATCATAAATGTGTCGACAAGGAAATGATACAATATGTCGATGTCTGCTCCCTCTACCCTTGGGTATGTAAATATGGGAAGTATCCTTTGGGCCATCCGACAATTTATGTAGGGGACGATGAATGCCGAAAAAGAGGGTTACATGTAGAAGGTGTGCTAAGATGCAAAATACTACCTCCCCGAAACCTGTATCACCCAGTATTCCCGACAAAAATGAATGAAAAATTAATATTTGTTATTTGCCGCACTTGTGGGGAAACTCAAAACCAGGGAGATTGTACAAATGAAAGTCACGAAAGGGCGCTTACGGGTACATGGACAATGGACGAGGTCCGAAAGGCAGTGGATAAAGGCTACATGATACTCGACATGTATGAGCTATGGGAGTATGAGGTGGCCACCTATGAAAAAGGAGGTCTTTTCACAGACTTTATCAACAAATTCCTGAAAATGAAACAGGAGGCGTCCGGGTACCCCGGATGGTGCAAAACTGAGGAGGACAAAGACAAGTACATCAACGAGTATTTTAGTAAAGAAGGTGTTAAACTTGAAAAAGACAAGATTGCCAAAAATGGAGGGCTCAACTGGCTAAACTTATGCTGAATAGTTTTTGGGGAAAGTTTGGTCAGCGGGAAAACCAGACTAAAGTCTCAATTATCCGTGATCCTAAAAGACTTTTTAAAATGTTCACTAGCCCTGACGTACAAGTTAACAGAGTTCAGATTGTCAACGAAGAGGTTGTGGTTGTAAGCTGGGAACATATCGAGGAAGTTGGCGAACATTTGCGAAACGTCAACGTTGTCATTGCTGCTTACACCACAGCTCAGGCGAGACTTAAGCCCAATGAGCATCTAGACGCTCTTGGGGCTCAAGTATTATACTATGACACGGGCTCTGTCTTATATATTTACAAAAATGGCTTTACAGGGTTCCGACTGGAGATTATCTAGGCGAGATGACGGACGAATTGGCAGAGTACGGTCCCGGGTCATACATTGTCGAGTTTGTGTCTGGAGGTCTAAAGACGTACGCGTACCTAGTCTGGTCCACTAATCAACACGCGCTTGTCCCTGTATGTAAAGTTATAAGTCATATTTGAACCTTGTTTCTCCCACTTCGTCTGCCTTTCTAAAGCTTGGCAAGTGGAGATGTTCGCTAGATACGAGGAAGACAATCTGCGGGCTATTAGGGTTATTTTAACTCATTTTAATATCAGGGTATATTAACTGCGGGCTATTTTCTGCACGAACGTGCAGAAAAATTCAACCGATAATTCCTTGAGGATAGGTTCACTGGACGAAATTCTTGAACAAGTGTGGCGCGAAATCAATCATGACGAGACCGTACAGGGCGAGGGTGGTGCACAGCCTAGCAAGGTTTATCCTGTTACACATAAGTTTAAGTTAGTTTACGGGGGGCCTAGATATATGGCTCTTGTTTCTCGCCCAACGTTCTTTATGATGTTTATGTACTAGGGAGGAAAACAAAAAGCTTACCCCTCCCAGCGGAAATGGTCGCAGTGACCCCAGCATAGCGTGCAGAGTATTCTAGATGAAACATCTAGAACTTCTTTGTGATCGGCGAAGTGGAGTAATGTTCGGTCGTTCGGTATACATCTTCTTCGTCATCGAAGGCCTCCCTCACACCCACATTGTGTTTAAGATTGACGGAGACGGCCCTGTTCAAGCGACCGACAATGACTCAATTATTCGAGCAGATACACTCTCTGAAGGAGAAGCTTGATGACGTCTGAGAAAGTTAGTTTTGAGAAACATGATCCAGGGCCCTTGTCAAATCACAAGACAAATCACAGAACTGACTTTCCTTGCTGGGACGCTGATAGGGGTTACTGCACCAAGCTCGTCCCTAAGCCGAGCTATGAAACCACCCATGTCGACAAGAGGAGCTCCATCCAATCTAGAATGGACTTTCAAAATAAGGGGACCGGTACGCCCAGGAATAGGCCCGTTGAGGTACAAGACGTATGGGCTGGGCCATACAACGCTGCGCGTTGATGCTAAAATATGAGGTGTGAATTAATTTGGAGCTTCTGTCTACTCGTCGGTTAATCAAATATATTTTCAAATATCTAACGAAGGGAGGTTCGCTACAGAATGTGACTGTAACTCCCTTTTTGCAAACAATATGGCTATGTAGATAATTACTCGACCAAGAGGATGGTCAGTATTAGCTACGCTTGTTCAAGGCTCATAGAATTTCCAATGTCAAAATTTGAGCTTTCAGTAACATGCCTGACAGTTCATATGGGAGGAAAACAGTCAGTCCGCTTTAGTCCAGATGTGCTGCAGAACGATATCGCCTATGCAAAATCCAAACTAATTGTGTACTTTGATCGTCGATACTCGATCAAATATTCGACGACGTGTAACGTACCAAACCTTCTACGAACGGTTCATGGTACATACGATACGTCACATAATTGCAGTGGTGTATGACCATCCTGACGGCCAGCGTTTCATTACGGCTCACCAGCTTGGGGAAAGGGTGTGCAGGTTGTTCTGGATCTCTCCGTTCCGCAGCAAACTTTACTACCTACGTATTCTTCTTATGTTCGTTCCTTGCCATGGTTACGCTGATCTCCTGTCTCGAGATGGACCCGATTGTTGCACGTTTGAAGAGGTCGCACGTAATTTTGGCTTAATCGAAGATAACGACAAATATGACCGCGTAATTCATGACTGGCCCGAGACTT
This sequence comes from Nephotettix cincticeps, assembly GCA_023375725.1. Taxonomy (NCBI): domain Eukaryota; kingdom Metazoa; phylum Arthropoda; class Insecta; order Hemiptera; family Cicadellidae; genus Nephotettix; species Nephotettix cincticeps. The sequence continues at coordinate 15,127,502 of CM041791.1, read as the reverse complement.
CATATATTCTTTGTGATTCTCTGTAATATGGAGGCTCCCAACACTCTTCTGTGCGATAAACATCGAGACTCCATCGCTGAGGATCACATAGAAATGGACAATTGATTCGTGTACTACAACCTATCTTCGCTTTCCTCATACGGTTTTACCTTTGTGTACATTCCTAGACACAGATTTGTCACCTATATGTTTTATTTGCGGCGAAAGAGCGTTAGTAAGAGGCAAAGTGTTGTAAATAATTATTGTATGTAATTATTAAATATTATATTATTATACAATAGTAACTAAATCAAATTAAAAATTAAACTATCTTTGTTATGTCTAAAACATTTTATTATTTAAACGACCACATTACAAAATTATAGTATATTTCAATATATATGTAACCTATCCGCCACGAGTCCGCGACTTATCATCCCAGCGGACTTTCGTCAGTGCGTTAACCTCTTGCCTCCTCGCGATATACATGTACGGCGAAGCGGACTCCAAGCAGCGACCTGTTGTCCTTGGCTGATGATATAAGATTTCCCGACCGCTCATTGGTCAGCACTCGCAGACTTCCCACCATTTTGGATGCTTCCAAGGTGCTCACCACTCCATCTCTCCGGGACGTGTCATTTGTCGAGGGTGCTAAGCTGGAGACGTCCGAGGACCTGCTGATTGTTCTGAAGTCCATATTCCCTTAAGGGAATATAAGTGATTCTTTTTTTATAACTTAAGCAAAAGTAAAAGAATTCCTTCAACACCTAAAAAATATTTGTTGGTTCAGGTAATTAATTGATCAAAATAAAAATTATTTACACTCGCGAACTCACTGATGACTCTTACATTGTTTGTGATTGTGCGGGGCGTGCTGTGCGTTCGGATTTTTGTTGAGGAAGGCTGGCGCTTTCACTATTGGCTGCGTGGTGCGAGGATTTGGGGGTTTCCAAGTTCTGCGTGAGGTGTTGCCGGTTTTCATTGTGTTCTACACTGTTGTCATGTTGGGCAGACTCTATTTAGTGGATTGTTTGAAATATTACAGAGTTATTAGATTCTTCTTTACTGTTCAGTAAATTGTTGAGTCCAAATTCATTGATTTGTTTGAAAAATTTGGTAACCTTCCTGTGTTTTAGCTGTATTTTTGGAGTTTGTTTGGTTTAAAATTACTAGGGAGTCTGAAAATTTTATGGAATGACTGGGGTTTTGTTTCGGATGTTTAGCTAATATTGAAGTTGGGTTGGTGTAATAGCTGGTATTGTGTTCTTTAAAACGTTGTCTGAAGAATCTGTTGGTGTAGCTCCTTTGTTCAGGGAGAAGAGCATGTTATCTTGTATAAACCTCTTTATTTTTTGGTATAGTTTGTTAGGCTGTAATTCGGAATGGGGTTGCATTTGACACGGTACTTTTCAGTTATTTTGTCTGTGCATTTAATGGATACGTACTTTTGTAAAGAGGATTCAGGGTTTTTGTTGAGTTGGTTTTGGTAATTTTCGTGGACATTTGTTTACTATAGTACCTATGGTGGAAGGACTGTATCCATTGTTCTTTGCTATTGTTTTAATAATGTGTTTTTCTTTTTCATATTTCATGTTGTTTAAGTTATAATTTAGAAATCGGTACATTAGTGAACGGAAAGCTGCAATTTTATGATTGTAGGGGTGGTTGGAGTCCACAGGATTGACTAAATCAGTTTGGGTTGGTTTTCTGTAAATTCCAACATTTACTTTTCATTTGCTGTTTTTTGTTAATGTTACATCGAGGAAGTTTATTTTGCTGTCATTTTCTGTTTCCATTATAAAACTAATTTTATGGTGTATTTTATTTATATATTTAGCCCTCCCAGTGCCTAATACCTAATACCTCAGTGCCAGCCTATTTTATGGAATTTAGCAGAATAACATTAAAAGGTCCACAAAAAATACAGTCTGAAGGCTTTACATTCTGTTTTATATATCACTGTACACCTAATATCATACAAAATGCAAAACTCATAAATAAAAGCTACTCATCATCAAAAGATAATAGCTTCTGGTTGTCACAAGTCAAAAATTATTTTTTTTGGAAAAGTATTTTTCCCCTGAGCAGTATTTTTACAAGTATATACACAAACACAACAACATTTCCAAAATAGCAGTTTTGTATAGAAAATTATAACCTTCAAAAAGACATATTCATATTTGCAATTATTACACTATATATTTACATCACAGCTAAAAACCGAGTCCTTACACCACAATGTTTCACTCTGAATCACTGCTAGAGGCCTGTTATTTTCTCCCCTTCCGTAAGGGCCTCCAAAAATGATCCAGAAGACGAAAGCATTCCCTGTGTATACCAGTGTTGCATCCAGGGTACCTGTACCTGCTCCTCTTTTTTTATATTTTTTGCAGAACACATATTACAAAACCGTGAAAGCTGTCCGGGAAGACGCTCTATTCGGTGATCCGCTCCAGGGTCACCTCCAGGTCCAGGTCCAACAGCAGGTTGTTCTGGTGCAGAAGAAGCCAGACTATCTATGATAGAGACCAAAAAGTCCTTTCTTGAAATTGGAGTATCTGTATTATATTTGTATAAAATGTAGGCAAAAGACTATTATCAATAAAGTTGAAGAAGAGCTTCTTCCAGTATTTAGATGTTTGCCGGCTACAGGAGGTGTGGTAGACGGATTTGTCTGATACATCTACTCCACTCGTGGATTGATTGTATTTGTGTATTACCATTGGTTTTACACCTTCTAATCCCTTTTTACTTCTAACCAGTTTGTCCTCTGCGTGGCATGCCGTTGTCAACGAGTATACCGGTTTCCTCGTCGCCTTTTGCCTAAAACCTTGACCTACCAACAAAGCTTCCTCCCTCCTAAAATAAATACTCTTTTTGGCTCCAAGCTTCTGACTGGTACATAATTTCCTAAGATTTTTTGAGTTTTTATTTATAGTGCCAGTCATGTACGTTTTTCTGTCAAAGAGCTTTTTACCCAAGGGGAATTTTGTGTAAAACTGGTCCAGAAAAACATGACAGTTCTTATCGAGCAAATTAGATTTTTCCATAGTGGTAAGAATGACTTTTTCTGTAAATGGTCTTGGGTCTTCTTTCAAAAAGTCATTTCCACTGTACAATTCAACATGCATGATGTAACTTGTTTTACTATCACAAACTTCAAACTTTTTTATGCCGTAACGAGCATGCTTTTTGTTTAATAGGTATTGGATGGAAGCACAACGATTCTTCATACCTACTAAGCTTTCATCGATGCAAACATTTTGACTCGGTATAAAGTGGTTTTTGAAAGTTTTGTTCATGTGGTCAAGCATATGCCTTATCTTAGACAAAGGATCATAGCCTGGCTGCCCACGTCTAAGAGTTGGTGCCATTGTGAGATGCAGATTACTATTGATTAAAAAAACTGTTATGGAACATAGTTTGGATATAAAAAGGAATGATCTGAAAGGGTCTTGTGTCCCAGTATGCAGCCATCAATTTCCCGACAGTTAGGCCCATATTTATGAGGATCGAAAGGTATTTTTTTTATTTCGATAACAATGACATCAGTCCATTGCTGCAACCGAGAAAACCTTGGCATTTCATTTGATGCCCTTTTGTTTTGAATTTTTGTGTTAGCGTAGTAGTTAGTATTCTTTACTATGTTAGTAAGTATATTTAGGGGAAAGAATATTGAAAAACAATCAATTGGGTGTGTATTTATGGGGGGCAAGTTCTTAGGCCCACAAGACCTTACTTGAAAATTCTCCTCAATATTCTTTTCGGGCTCAGGTGGATAAACTGTCTGACTAGGAGTAGGTAAGGGAATGGCAGTTGATGTTGAAGTGCTTGACATTTGCAAATTGTCAGCAACTTGAATAGTAGGCCTACTGTATCTGAGAAGATGCATCATGGCAAATCACAAGTCTGTGTCGTAGGATATCATTAAGGACAAATCATCTGGTCGTTCAATACCCACTTCCACTTAAAATCCTGTAAGGAATGAATATTTATCTGGTACTGCTTCAATAAATATCACTATCAATATCACTTATCACTATGGATCGATGAATATATATGTCGGAATAGAATATCTGCTAAAAACCTGCATGAATATGTGGTACAGATAGGGGCACCAATGTATCCGTCTGTCATATGATATTTTTGTTGTTTAGTGAAATCTTTGTTTTGTGATTGTATTTGTATATTATGATATAGTATTTTTTGACTGAGTTTTTCTAATTGTGTTTTTTGTTTTTATTCATGTTTCTTATGTATTTTTTTTTTTCATATTTTGGGATGTTTTTATAAAAATTTTTTATGTTTTGAATGTGTTTTTCTGATTTTTTTTGTGACTAACGAATTGAAATCTTTTGTATTCTGACATGAGGCTTCAGTGATGGGTTGGTTTTTATGTATTGGATGTTATGATGGGGTTTGTTTTATTGTTTGATTTTTTTCTGTATTATTGAGAGGTCTTTGCTCTTGGATTGATTTTTGTGAGTTGTTTTTAAGCAAATTTTTTTGATTTCGTTTTTTTAATTTTTTTGTTTTTCTTCTATCTCACATTTTTTTGTAAGTATTCTTTAACTTTATTTATTCATTTTCTTATGAAAGGTTTTTATCTTTGTATGTTTTTTTCTATCAATTTTATTTTTTTAGGATGATTATTTTGTATGGGATTTTTTTTTTCTTTGTTTAATAGTTTGATTTTTTCATGAGATCTACTGTACTGTATCTTATTTTGTCTTCTTTTTGGATTTATTTTTTGTAGATTTTGTTTTCTTTTTTTTTTGCTTGTACTTTATATTTTGGGTTTTTTTTGGGGTTTGGGTGGTTTTGGGTTTTTATTTATTTCATTATATCAAGGGTGATATTGGTTAAGTTTATTATTTTAGGATAAAACACATGGCCTGTAGTTGTGTGGTTAGTTTGGGTATCGTCGGTTTCAATTCTTCGGAACTTTTGATTTTGGACATTTTATTTAGAAATTTTTCTTTATTAACTCTTTCCATAATTTGGTTTTGCATTCTCTGGTACTCTTTATTTTCAAGTGAGTTTTTTAGTGTGGTTTTTAGATGTTGTATTGTATTGTGTAAATCCACCTTCTTTTTGTAAAAATATTTTATTTCATTTTTAATCATAGTTGCTGTGGTTGTTTAAGAGTTTTTGGGCTGCTTCCGATTTGTTTCTACTAATTATGGATATATAAGTGGGAATAATAGAGGCTGTTTTACAAGACTTGTTAAATTCGATATTTAGTTCTGTTTTCATTAGTTGTGTCATCTTTTTAGATAACTGGGCAAACATAAATAATCTCTTCTATTGCTGTGATCTATATATGTATTGTATTTTTGAAACATTTTTATATTACATTAAAACGTTTTAGAATTGGATTTAGAAACTGGGATTTTCTTTATAATTTTTAGTTAGATATTACATTTCAGAATTTAAGACTTAACGATTTAAATTTACTATTGCAGAAGTATTTAGGTTTCATTTTTCTTCGAAATGTTTTAAACTATTTGTAGAATAGTTAAAAATTAATGAGACTGAATTTTTAACTGCAATTTAACAGTTCGAGATTACCCGGAGGGTTGAGATCACGTCCCGAGTAAAAATACCCAATTGCACCAAGCTTACTTCAATAAGATCGAAGTTTGGGGACTACTAAGAAACGGTGACCATCGTCAGTGCGGGGGCTGATCTCACTGTTGAGACAAGGAGGTTGGCGGAAATTAAGAAGAATGTGGCCAGTAAATCTCACCATGGTTAGTTTCCTTTCTTCAGCATTTAAAGTGCTAGTAGGCTTCTTCCTTTGGGGATTAAAGTAGCTTTTTATTTTAACACAATAATATACAAAAACGATATATTAACGCCTAGGCCTAACGCCGAGTGGGTGACAGTCACTCGAACGCTTAAGAGGTGCGTGATGGTCCACACCTTCTCCCACTGGCCGACCTTTCTGAATTTGCAAAGGAATGAGTTTGTGTTGTGCCATTGACCATTCTCACGCCGTGGCAGAAGCATCACTAGCGTGGAGTAGAGGCCGAGGAATTCCAACTGGGACTTCAGGAAGGTAGGGTCGGTGCTATGGTGGATCCCCCTGATGACCACCTTCAGTTCCGCCTCTTCCTGCAACATAAATGTATGGAAGGCCACTCGCTTCCTCGTAAGTAGATCCTGGAGGGCCTAAAAAGTCCTCCACGGTGATAGTTCTGAGGTTTAGCCTGTCACCCCTAAATACTCCCTCATAAATTATTCCCTCCGCTGAGGTGGCGCTCAGGAATTCCGGCCATGACGAGTTGACCGCACCTGGCGCCACTACGATGGGCGGGATCTTGGCTGGCGCTTTCCGTTGTTCTGAAAAAAAACATTGTTGTTGGATAGGGTCGAGGCATTGGAGTCACTCCGAAGCCGCTTCTTCCGACCATTTACGAGGGTGAAACCATCGTCGCGGTCGGACATCTCCACCTCGCTCATTGTATGTGCCATTACGGCTGCATTATCTGCAACACAAGACAAACAACAAACATACAAGTGGGACGGGACGGGGCGAAACGGATAATTCCAAGAATTTAGTCTATTGTGCGGTGACAGGGATTTCCTGCCCCCTACTTTCTCTACACTACGCTACGGGCGGTTTAACCACTTGTATAGTGACTTAATCTACAACATGTTAAATTAAATACTCTAAAATAAAACTATTAATATGTGAAACAATTATATTAAGAATAAATAGGACAAGTAATATAGTCTAAGAACAGCATATACTACAATATGAAATATCTAATGACTAACTAGGCAGTGGCTAAAGTAATGAAATGGATGGATCTCACCAAATAAATTAACACGCGTTAATGGCGAACCAAATAACGAGCAAAAGGATATAGCGGTGCTCGAGGGACAAAGAATCACAACTGAGCTCAGAGCGGCGGAACGGGGAGCGTCTCACCACTACGACAGCTAGAAGCGAACTGCTTTAATATCCAATGCCAGCTGAATTATTCATTAATGTAAAACTATGAAGTAAATATGTGCTGAACAAAATGAACAACAAAATGTATTTTTAGTGAAGGAGCTTTGAAAAAACTAAAATATAAATAAAGCTGTGAATAAAGATAGATTCCATCATATGTTAAACAAATATTAAGATTTATGACCAACATTGTTATAACAATATAACAATCGTATAATATATTATTGGTTTATTTATTAAACCAACCCAAAAAGCACATCCAACCCATCAATAAAAAGTTCGCTTTCGCAGCGTATTCGTCTTCCACTTTTTTCACATGGTGCATCTAGAATTCCTATCATCTGCCGTTATGGAGGAAAAATTTTCTTCGCACAGCTTCTGCACATCACACTATTCAAAAGTGGTATTATGTGAAGCGAAATCATCTCTATATTGGATTTAAATCTGGGGCGTAGAATGATTCACATCTCCTTGAAGATCACCGAGAATTCTGCAAGCATATTTAATTTAGTAAGTGTAAGGATAGAAATTTCTTTTTTTTTTCCTGGAAAAAGTATTTTTTAACTGAATAAATAAAATGTATTTTTAGTGAAGGAGCTTTGAAAAAACTAAAATATAAATAAAGCTGTTAATAAAGATAGATTGTATCATATGTAAAACAAATATTAAGATTTATGACCAACATTGCTATAACAATATAACAATCGTATCAAATGTTATTGGTTTATTTATTAAACCAACCCAAAAAGCACATCCAACCTGACTTTACCCATCCATACGGCACATATGTTCATCCTGTTATGAAAGTAATGGGTTCCACTGATCCCGTTGACTTGTCGAGTAAACTATATATTGGTGAATATTGCTACGGTTACCGTTCAATACATCCTGGTGACCAATAGGACGATGGCAGTCCGCAGGTAGGGTGTTCTGACCGTTTCGATGATACCGACATCACTGTGTCGCAGCTCTTCGACGAAACAATCGTAAACCTGGCGGACGAAGCCCCAAGACATACACCCATGGAGGTTGAACTTCAAGATGATTCAAGACTCACCACTGATCAGAAACGTTCCTTGTCATTTAGTATTTTCTTCATATTAAGTCATATGGCACCAACAAAGTATTTAGTTGAATATCAATTTGAAGCTTCTAAAGCTATTGTAGATAGAAAGGATTTAGATTTGAAATTGAAACGTTATTATCTTATTAAATTGATTGAAACTAATGTGCCAATATTTTGTTCTTTATACTTTGAAAGAGATCAATCTGATGTATCAAAATACAACAACTTGATTTGTAACAGTGCTAAACCTGATATTTGGGATATAGATAAGGATTTGTAAATAAAAGGTATTTGTGAGTTCAACTGTATTTATTATTTCCTCTACAACAGAATTAACATTATTATAAGTAAAATCACAATCATTTAAAGCCCACATTAACAAATTTCCTAAAGCTAAAGGGTGAGGTTGTTTATGTCTAAATTCGTACAATAGTTCAGCAGTTCTCCATTCAAACCTTAAATGTCTAATGTTGAATCTTTCCTGATTGGGGAACACATTATTATTGGACATTACAAACAAAGGGGTCTTCAATAAAGGCTGGGGTGCTTCATACTTAATATTACATGATATCATTTTACCTTGCATAAGATCCAAAACATTTTCCTCAAAGTATGGGTCGATTTTGGCTTCGTTCCATCTATTGAAACGACGCCAAAAACCATCCATCCAAGGGAAACTATTCTGTCTGCTAGGATTTTCTATCTTACCACTATTAATCATAAGCATAGCTAAACAATCTACAAAAAAGTTTTTTCCAGAATTTGGAGGACCAACAAGCAATATCGTATTAATCTTTCCCTCATCAAGTTCTTTATCTATAAATTTCGATACAGTTATTAAAAAATTCTTAACTTTAACAATATCATCATCAAATTGAAATAATAACAATTTCAATAGTGCTATGGTGGATTGTCGTATGTCATAATAATTTTAAAAAGCATTATCTTTATTTTTACATTCATATAACGGTACATGTTGTAATTGGTAATTAAATATTTCCTTTAGAGTTAAACTATTGATCCAATTCTTATGCACGTTCAAACAGTTACGCACCATAACACCATTGATGTTCAACGTGAAATACCGCGGATCACTGAACCATATGTCACTATGGAATATTGACTCTATCGGTGAACACGGGTTTTCACGGAACTTTGTTAGTATTTCAATTGGAGATAATCTCCCTCGTGGTCGGGATCTGATTCCAGTTGGCGGCGCATGTGGATTGCAATTTCAATTGCACCGCGTAACTGAACATCTGTGACCTCCGATCGCACATCACGAATCCCCGCTCCTCCACATGCTTCCACCAGTTCCCAGACGGCAAGCCCATCACTTCCGCACTGTTGTAGATTTCTAATTTCACTCTCCGGTCTCCAGAGTTGGCCTTTGACCTCAGCGAATATCGGTAAGTTGTGTCCCGCCAGGACATACTCCACAATATTCCTGATGTCTTGGGCTGATAGTTGCCCGAAAGGCTGGTCCTTCTTCTGAATCCTGGAGACCGGGGTATGGAGGCAAGGGACTTGCAGCGGCAGGTGGAACTCGCCCATCGGCAATCGTGAACGATGTGGAGGTGGCTGGAGAGCTGGGTGGTGGTTTCATGAAAGCCGACGAGCAGGAAGCCTGTGTTCTTGTATCTGTAGTTAAGGTATCGTTTGTTTTCACCGTTGTAAATTCTATAAGCCACTCTGACAGCCTCCTCTGCATCGCGGACGGGGAAACAATTGTGTACAAGACGCTCTCGGTGTTGTCCTTCAAGCACGCCTGTAACGATACTTATTCAGTCCGCGTCGCTGTAGAATCACCCCAAAACGAAAGGATATGGTGTAACAGTTGCAGAAAAGGTTGGTTCATATTCCGTCTGGGGATCTTCTGGTACTTGGAATAGGCCGTACCGTAGTTGTCTAGAGGTATGGGCTTTAACATCAGCAACAGAGTGGCTAACGACCCCATCAATGAAAAGTTCGCTTTCGCAGCGTATTCGTCTTCCACTTTTTTCACATAGTGCATCTAGAGTTCCAATCATCTGCCGTTTTGGAGGAAAAATTTTCTTCGCACATCTTCTGCACATTACACAATTCAACAGTGGTATTATGTGAAGCGAAATCATCTCTATTGGATTTAAATCTGGGGCGTAGAATGATTCACATCTCCTTGAATATCACCGATAATTCGGCAAGCATATTTAATTTAGTAAGTGTAAGGATAGAAATTTCTTTTTTTTCCTGAATTTCTTTCAAGTATAATTTAATACGAAAGCCTGGAGGGGCGGGGGACCAACATCCAACCTATTGCGTCTCCGCCGTATCCTTCTTTGAAGAGGTTGCAAGTCCTCTTCGTCAGAATCGGCATATAACGGTCGAACTCGTACTCTCTCCTCAGCCAGCCTCAACAGGTCCAGGCATGACAAATTAAAAATCAACTAGTGTGTCCGGCTCTGCTGGAATTGTGACTGTAGCTGGTACTACTCTTCTCTCCTCCTCTTGTTTCATGCCTGCTGTCAGCCAATAAATTTTCCATGTCACTAATCCTTATCCCAGAGAATAGGTATTCGTCTTTCACTTTTTTCACATGGTGCATCTAGAGTTCCAATCATCTGCCGTTATGGAGGAAAAATTTTCCTCGCACAGCTTCTGCACATCACACAATAATTCAAAAGTTGTATTATGTGAAGTGAAATCATCTCTATTGGATTTAAATCTGGGGCGTAGAATGATTCACATCTCCTTGAATATCACCGAGAATTCGGCAAGCATATTTAATTTAGTAAGTGTAAGGATAGAAATTTCTTTTTTTCCCTGAATTTCTTTCAAGTATAATTTAACAATTCCTGGAAAAAGTATTTTTTAACTGAATAAATAAAATGTATTTTTAGTGAACGAGCTTTGAAATAACTAAAATATAAATAAAGCTATGAATAAAGATAGACTCTATCATATTTAAAACAAATATTAAGATTTATGACTAACATTGTTATAAAATATAACAATCATATCAAATGTTATTGGTTTATTTATTAAACCAACCCAAAAAGCACATCCAACCCATCAATGAAAAGTTCGCTTTCGCAGCGTATTCGTCTTCCACTTTTTTCACATGGTGCATCTAGAGTTCCAATCATCTGCCATTATGGAGGAAAAATTTTCTTCGCACAGCTTCTGCACATCACACTATTCAAAAGTGGTATTATGTGAAGCGAAATCATCTCTATTGGATTTAAATCTGGGGCGTAGAATGATTCACATCTCCTTGAATATCACCGAGAATTCGGCAAGCATATTTAATTTAGTAAGTGTAAGGATAGAAATTTCTTTTTTTTCCTGAATTTCTTTCAAGTATAATTTAACTATTCCTGGAAAAAGTATTTTTTGACTGAATAAATAAAATGTATTTTTAGTGAACGAGCTTTGAAATAACTAAAATATAAATAAAGCTATGAATAAAGATAGATTCTATCATATGTAAAACAAATATTAAGGTTTATGACTCACATTGTTATAACAATATAACAATTGTATCAAATGTTATTTGTTTATTTATTAAACCAACCCAAAAAGAATATCCAACCCATTAAAGAAAAGTTCAGTTGGGTCTCCAGAAAGGTCTTTTTGATAGAGTTTAATGCTGCCATCGGCTTGTAGATCCAACAATGTTCTGAAGACACTTGAAGCTGATTTCCTAGGACAGGTTCCTGTCTCGCATATACCAGAGAATCACAAAGTGCGTTCTCCATGTCTTATCATTCTCGTTAAAAGAAGTTCTCGCACATGCGTAGTATCCCATTCTCGAGTGATTCCTTCTCCTCGAGAGGAGTTCGAACCTCGTCGGCCATGGAGGCAGCAGAAAATTCCCCCACTTCTCTAAACTCAGGAACACGAAAGCCTGGAGGGGCGGGGGACCAACATCCAACCTATCGCGTCTCCGCCGTATCTTTCTTTGAGGAGGTTGCAAGTCCTCTTCGTCAGAATCGGCATATAACGGTCGAACTCGTACTCTCCTCCTCAGCCAGCCTCAACAGGTCCAGGCATGACAAATTAAAAATGAACTAGTGTGCCTGGCTCTGCTAGAATTGTGAATGTAGCTGGTACTACTCTTCTCTCCTCCTCTGTTTCATGCCTGCTGCCAGCCAAAAACTTTTCCATGTCACTAATCCTTATCCCAGAGAATAGGTATATATAAATATTGTAAAATTGAGACTTGTATAAATAAATCGTGAATTAGTCAACCAGTACACATTTTTATTCTTCTTTTGAGTTTCGTCCCCGTTTTATTCGAGCGAGGTCTCTGGTTTTTGGGAAGACCAAATTCGTGGACATCCCGCTCGTTACACAATAAGGCTTCTACAGTTTTTTTTTCGGTGAAGACCGAGTGGATTTCATTGGTGATTTTATTGGTGAGATGGAATGTTTCTTGAATACTCTTCGCCACTTCCTATTGCGGATGATGAGTGATGAAGGTGGGGATATTGATATTGATGGTCCTGGTTCGTTGGTGTGCATTTCTTCACTGTTAGTGGGTTCTACATTTATTTCTTTAATTTATTTGTCTTTTAATTTGCCAAAGGCACCCCCTTCAACAGCTATTATCACTTTCGACACCTTAGCAGCATGCAAAACATCGTTTGGCTGGCGATAATACTCTAAGTGAGTTCTGACAGTATGGCCAAGACAATCACTCAGCATCCGTAGATCTCTCTCACTTAGATTCAAAGATTGTGAAAGAGTTTCTAGCTGCTTTCTCAATAATGTTCCTGTGCGGATGCATGGGTGGGTGGTTTTTGCCTCTAGGCCTACCTCTCTCAAACTGTCGCATACACCGTATTGTCCATCATTACCCTTCCCAAAAAGGTATGGATTTTTTTTGGATGAACACTAGCCTTCTCCTTAGTTTCTAGGATCTCCTCTATTGCTTCGTTGTGGAGATTGCAGAACTCCTCAAAGAGTGCCTAATCGCAGGTCTTCACAGGTGAGCAATGCTAGTCCTTTTAAGAAATTAACAATTAAATATCTTAAATATTTTGAGAAAATATTCGGTGAAACTCACCCAAGAGTGGATCTCTCACCCAACTCTAATCGACAAGGCACTTTACTCTCATTTTCGTAGAGATACACTTTCACTATCGACACACTATGTCACAGAAAACGAACTTCCACGATATTTGCCGCGCCACGACCGAAGCTCGACTGCCTACTCGCCAGGACCTTCCACCCAAGCTTCACAGTCTTGATAAGCCAGGTCAACGGTCAACGGTGGCAGGTGATATCGCCACGGCCTACCGCTCGCCGCGACGACGAAATCATGTCATCTTTACCCCCAACTAAAACGGCTCGTTACAAATAGGACAGCTCTGTGCTACTTCCCTTTAATGGAAGTATAGAAGAGGTTCTGTACTAGTTTCTTCTCTGAATTGTCAAGCGTTTTGAAGATGTCCGCTGTTACTGGGAGTTTCTTCACCCTTTCGTAATGATCAACTTTGATATTATTTGTTTCACTAATTCTTTCACGGTTAAAAATCAGTAAATGAAGCATGACTGATTTATTCAATTTATCAAAGGTCTCGATGGTGAAGGGTCTGTTGGAAATTCTGGATGTTGTTTTTTTTATCCTTTAGGTGATTGGTCAATTATGTGACATCCACTTGAGTAGGCAAATATTTTTCCACTTTTTTCCTCAGCCACCATCACAGTATGTCTTCCACCTGTGACTGAAAATTGTCGTGCATGTAAATCGATCCAAACCTGGATTTTCTGCCTCTTTTTCTTCAAAATATTGAAAATGAAAATAAAATTCGAAATACAAAACCCTAAAAGAGAGAAATAAATAAACGCTGTTTCATAGGAATGTAATACATGCAAGGAGTTTATTTTCTTTATAGCCCAAGTGTTAAAATAATTAAGCCAATAATATTTTTCAATTAAAAATTCTCTTATATTTTCACTTTAAATTTTAATTGTACTTGTGCATTAGTATTGGTATTACTTGAGACGTATAAATTAAATTCAATAGCTTTATTAAACTATTTCCAGGAAATAAATAAAATGGCAACAGAACTGAAAAAGTTTTTAAGCCAATTTAGATACTGTAAAAAGAAATCCATCCCAATTAATATGTATCGAGGTTAGAATTTATCATTTTTTATGATAAAATAAAATAATTAAATATTATTCATTATTTATTTTACAGTTAAAATAGAATGTAAACTAGGATATAGAAAATTGTCACTAGCCGCCTTCCCTCCTCCTGTGAAAGAGTCTCTTCAAGGTTTGGTCTGAAAAATCCTTATGATGTTGTTGTGCCAAAGAGAGCAAATGTGCTAGTGAATATAGACTTAGCTTTTGTTTTGCCAGAAGGCTGTTACGGTCGTATAGCACCAAGATCTGGCCTGGCGCTAAGAAATCACTTCACCGTAGGCGGTGGTTTGATTGATAGGGACTATACACGCAACGTTGGAATCATTTTATTTAATCATTCTAATAATAGCTACTTAATCAAGTGTGGACAGAAGGTAGCGCAACTAATTTGCGAAAAAATCAAGTACCTACCCAGATATGTATGAAATAGAGGCGATTCCTTCAACCGAGAGAGATTTCAACCTGGATTTCGGATTTTGGCGGCGGGCATTTTGTTTCCGGTTCCGGTGGGACACGCCCATTTCCTTCAGTTTTCTTTGAGTCTCCGTGACGAGCGGACGTCTTTGGTTTCTTTTGTGTGTAATGGTTAGTGTATGGTTCGTTTGAAAGTTTTTTTTGACTGCTTTAAACTTTTATGTTTTCAGCTTTATACGGGTTTGGTCCGGATTATATGTTAATTAATTGTGCTATGTTTTAGATATTAGTTCACCTGAGGACGGGATCAGATTCCAGATCCCGAAACGTCGTGAAACTTTGTTTTACATAATATCGTGATAGAAAATGTCCGCAATAAGAATCTAAATAATAAAAACCGAGAGAGGTTGTGGGGGATTCGGTTCCACCGGAGTTTGATTTTTTTATGTACCGTATATTTAAACTTGTTCATAGTATAATTGTGCTAGTTAAATAACTGATATATTTATTTTTTATTTGTAAACATAGAAGAGCAAAAAAGGCTCGAGGAGATTGAAAGACGTAGCGAAAAGTCGATTCATGATCTTGCTAGTGTGAGTGTATTTACTCTCCTTCAAGTTTTTGAAAACTTGGTTCTTCTAGGATTATGCTCAATTGAAAAGTGGGACATAGTCCTATCAAAATTCAAATGTCACCCGGATGTAGCTTCAAATGGAGAACTATTATGGTAAGCTAAACTATTAGGTAGCCTCTACCTAATCTTTAACCAAATCTTTCAGGCTCTGACCAATAAGCTATGTCTTAACATCGATTCCCAAGATAAAATTCCCCTTATAAGGAAAAATGAAATGTCGTATAACGAGATTAATGCAGACGGCTTCTACAATTCTAGAAAAGAAAACCTGGAAAGATAGGACTTTTTCAAGTTACTACGCTAACAAGATCTTACTTATTGTAAGAGAGTTATTAAGTGAGGTAGAGACAGGCGTCGAGGGAAAACAAAAGGAAATCAGAACATAAGCCTAAAAAGCAAAAAACAAAAGAAAAATGATTCTAAACGAGACCCATCTCCTTGTCCCTCGTCCGCTTCCTCCTCCTCATCATCATCTTCGACTTCAGGCGTCATCTGACGAGTATGATAAATTTTTTAAATCGAAACAAAATCATCACCAATCATCAAACAGGTTTTTCAATCAGTAAAACATAAAATGAGGAGGAAAATGGTAACTCCTAGAGAAAAAGGACGTTTCATGATAAAACTAGAAGTTACTGACGTGAAAGACTTGAAAACAAACAGTATTGGACCCGTGTTTCGAAAAAAACAATTTTTCTATGTGAGGCAAAAGATGAGCTGTACAAAAATGTGGATGAAATTTTGTTAGCAGTAGGTCAGAAAATTTCAAAAACTGAGGGGACAGAATTGGAAAAGGTTGAATTCCAAAAGAATGACACGTTTAACTAGCACAAATATAGATTTTTTTAATGTAAATTTTTAGAATAGGTTATAGAAGTAGTTGTATAGAGTAGATGAATAATTAAAGAGCAGTCAATGTTGTAAGTGAGGCTATTTTAATATTTCAGGGTGAAAGGCAGTGATGATGAAGTTGTAGTTTGAAGTTTATGAAGTAGTGTAGGAGTTGTCAATGAATTAGTTGAACCTATTAGTGCGTTCATCAAGCAATTTTTCTATGTGAGGCAAAAGATGAGCTGTACAAAAATGTGGATGAAATTTTGTTAGCAGTAGGTCAGAAAATTTCAAAAACTGAGGGGACAGAATTGGAAAAGGTTGAATTCCAAAAGAATGACACGTTTAACTAGCACAAATATAGATTTTTTAATGTAAATTTTTAGAATAGGTTATAGAAGTAGTTGTATAGAGTAGATGATTAATTAAAGAGCAGATAAAAATTAAAAACATAGTATCTACAGAATGGTGACAAGAATCTCTCTTTCAGCAGAGGAATAATTTCGCTTTGATAATGCTACTCATTGTGAATGTTGCAATTGTGAATTTACATTAATAGATGCTCCTGTAAGAGATCACTGTTATTATACTGGTAGGTTTCGTTCAGTATTGTGTAGTGAATGCCCCTGACCTTTGGCTCAGCCTCCTTCTGCAACGTAAATGTGTGGAAGGCCACTTTCTTCCCTGTTAATATCTTTTGGAGAGCCCGAAAGCCCTCCACAGTGGCAGCAACATTAAGGAGCCTATCACCCCTTATATTGATTGACTCGTCAGTCAAGGCGTTGATCGCCTCGGGTGCCACCACAATTAGCGGGATCTTCTCCTTTCACATCGGAGGGTTTGGACCTGCAAGAAACACAGAACCCATCGATTTAACGGTTTCCGTTGTGGAGATATCGGAGTCGTTGCCGGAATTCCTGGCATTTCCTCTTCTTCTCACGCCTGCTGCCGACGAGGGTGAACCCGTCGTCATGGTCAGACATCTCTGACTCACTAATTGAACGCGCCATTAAGGCCGCATCCCCTGAAACACAAAATTGTAACCTAGAAGTTGATCTGGTGAAGATTTTAGCTTAAATATTCGTGAGTAGCTATTACTAGGTAGATATCATGTAATCTAAGAAAATGTCTTGGATTTGAATGTTCAACTGCAAAAACACTTGTCTGGCTCCTTATATATTCTATATCTTCATTTAGTTTCAGCAAAGATCAAACAGCATTTTTCAACTTGTGGTTTCAAACTATGCAATAAGGGAATTTCACTCTGGAATAACAAATTGAAATCAGTAACTATTCCTAAAACATACGTCAAGAACTCTAAATAAACAATAGTAAAATTATTGTTAATACATTCAGGAATACTCAAAACTGTAGGTGACAGGTCTTCAAATAATGTTAGATTTAAATAGGAATTAAATGGTTCAAACTGCTTTAAGGCACGATCTACTGTTTTAAGGATACCCAACGAGTGATCGAAGATGACAGTATTTTATATATTTCAGTTGCAAAGAATATTTGGAACTCTTTCAGGGGTTCTTGTCTCGGAAAACACCTATTGAAACGTGATGCCTAATTACTCAAAATATCTCAGATTTCGTTAGGCAGTTTCATGCAAGCTTTGCTAGCTGCCAAATGAGTCATATGACACGAACATTTAACACAAACTACTTGTGGGTATATTTCATTAAAAACATACCATTGAATAGTGCTGTCCCTCAATGGAATTGGTAGTATCTACACAAAAACCGACTACCCTTCTCTAAAATAGGACCCACCATTGAGTTGTTAAGATTCTCTGCTGTACTGGACACCGCCATTTTATACATATAAAAAACTGAGTTTTAACTGAACCAGTTAATTTATCAAATTAATTGACTGAGAAGGTGCACTGCTTTTTGGTTCCTATGTTTCCAAAGTTTAATTGCCAAAGTCGTGCCAAGCCGCGCGAGCGGCAGGGATGGAGGTCTATCACTGGGGGGATCATGTGCGGTTGTCAATGAACACCTCCCCATCCCTAAATGAGACGGGAAGTTGTGCCTGACCCATCACCAGCTTGTTGAGCAACAAGGCGCCAACTTGCCTATCGGTGAGGTTGCGAAAGATCTTGTGTCGCATCATGGCTTCCATGACTTCCGGCAATGCATGTTTCCCTGGCGGTATAGAGCGCACAATGTGCCGCTGGGCCCCCTTAGACAATCCTCTCATGGCTTCCTCGCCCTCGGGCAAGGGGCCTCCCTTTCTGCCACTGTCGCGCAGGTCATGGTCGGAGTTGAGGTCGATGACCGCGGACGCATGGTCTTGTATAGCGTTGCGCAGCCATGCCCACTCGTCCTGCCGCAACTGGACGTTCCTGTTTCGGGCGGGAGGGAGTACTGGGGGGGCCCGCGGGCGTTCCCTGTTTGCGCATGCCGCCAGAGCGGCAGGAGCTTCGACCTCCCCCTCGCCGTCCTCGGCAAGGTCGTCCTGTTGTTCTTCTTCCCCCACGGGTGCGATCTCGGGTAGCGGAGGGATGACGATCCACCTTGAGCTGATCGCGGTGAAGACGTCAAAAATCTGGGGGATCGCAAGATATTCTTTTCCCCCGATTTCCTTGATGGCTGCTCCCTCACCTCCAAGTCGGGCGTTTTCTATGAAGGTGCGCTCCCAATCCTCGAACCTGTCACCCGTCTGCGGCGTCCCAAACGTGCCCGGCCTGCCGGCGGCCTGGAGCAAGGGGAGTGTGTTGTGTTCGCCTGGTGCATCTGGAGTCTCGACCGCCACCACAGGTGGATGGTTGCCCCTACGCCAAGTGGTGTAAAGGTCGCCCAGAACGTTAAAGAGGGCACCCCAAAGGGGCCTCTCAACAGCAGGGCATTGGCCTGGGGGATCCACGCCTTCTAGCGCGTCCACGGCGGCGTCGTACTTCTCTGCGTAGTCGTGGTGGTGGGCGCGGACGTAGGGGAAGACGGAGGCGTCAAAGGTGGCTCGAATGAACGCAGTGTATAGGCGTTCCAAAGGCAAATGATTATCAAGGCCACCAGCAGCGACAGAAACAAGATGTCGCAAAGCCGGGTACTTTGCCTGAGCTCTCGAAGCCACCGTACGACGCACAGTGTTGAAGGCGTCGTCGGGACAGGACCAATGAGGCTGTCCGTCGATGTGGAGCTCAACGCGTCCTCCTGCGCTCTCCCACTCAGCGCCATAGACCTCACGCAGTGCGTCTTCGGCGGAATAGACGCTCATGCCCAGCAACGCTGAAAGACCGCGAAAGTCCTTGCGTTCAACACAGTCAACCACCAAAGGCGATGACAGAAGTGGCAGGACCGAACTTAGTTGGGCAGGGGTGTAGTCGTCCAGCAATTCGTTCACGGTATCCGAGATAGTCTGATTGCGCAGAGCTCTCGCTGACAGCATAGGAATTAAGAAGCCCTGATTTCTCCGGACCTCTTGATAACAGAAAAAAGACCCTGACTCTCTAAGTTTGTCATAAAGCAGGTCTAAAAAGGTTATCCCCAAGGTTTGCTTGATGACTTGTAGATTTTGTTCACCTCATTGCCAATATTTCTGCGATTTTACTGAGTAAAAATGCCTTTGATAAGTGGGGTTAGTGTATCCAAGTTATTTTCAGCTACAAGTCCTGCTAATTAGATTTCAGCTCTTTTTACACCATTCTCTACTATCACATCTACAACAAATTTTGAGAACTCCCTCTCTTTATTTGAAGATATTTCCTGAAGTCGTTTTACATGTTTAATGTTCTTTCAATGTCTTAAAAGTTCTTTGTTCTGAGTTGTCAAATCAGAATCGCAAATCCTGCAATATGCCATGTCATGCACACCTTTTTTCTTTCCGCCGTTTTCAAGCCAGTTGGCATAGAGGGGTCAGTACAAATGACTTTGATAAGCGGGGTTAGTTTATCCATGACCGATAATGGTAAGTCATTTTTAGCTACAAGTACTGCTAATTTGATTTCAGCTCTTTTAGTACACCTTCTACTATCACATCTACAACCATTTTTGGGAAGTCTTTATTTGAAAATATTTCCTGAAGTCTTTTTTACATGTTTAATGCTCTTTACATGTCTTACAAGTTCTGTCTTATGAGCTGACAAATTAGCATCGCAAATCCTGCAATGTAAATGTGTGGAAGGCCACTTTCTTCCCTGTTAATATCTTTTGGAGAGCCCGAAAGCCCTCCACAGTGGCAGCAACATTAAGGAGCCTATCACCCCTTATATTGATTGACTCGTCAGTCAAGGCGTTGATCGCCTCGGGTGCCACCACAATTAGCGGGATCTTCTCCTTTCACATCGGAGGGTTTGGACCTGCAAGAAACACAGAACCCATCGATTTAACGGTTTCCGTTGTGGAGATATCGGAGTCGTTGCCGGAATTCCTGGCATTTCCTCTTCTTCTCACGCCTGCTGCCGACGAGGGTGAACCCGTCGTCATGGTCAGACATCTCTGACTCACTAATTGAACGCGCCATTAAGGCCGCATCCCCTGAAACACAAAATTGTAACCTAGAAGTTGATCTGGTGAAGATTTTAGCTTAAATATTCGTGAGTAGCTATTACTAGGTAGATATCATGTAATCTAAGAAAATGTCTTGGATTTGAATGTTCAACTGCAAAAACACTTGTCTGGCTCCTTATATATTCTATATCTTCATTTAGTTTCAGCAAAGATCAAACAGCATTTTTCAACTTGTGGTTTCAAACTATGCAATAAGGGAATTTCACTCTGGAATAACAAATTGAAATCAGTAACTATTCCTAAAACATACGTCAAGAACTCTAAATAAACAATAGTAAAATTATTGTTAATACATTCAGGAATACTCAAAACTGTAGGTGACAGGTCTTCAAATAATGTTAGATTTAAATAGGAATTAAATGGTTCAAACTGCTTTAAGGCACGATCTACTGTTTTAAGGATACCCAACGAGTGATCGAAGATGACAGTATTTTATATATTTCAGTTGCAAAGAATATTTGGAACTCTTTCAGGGGTTCTTGTCTCGGAAAACACCTATTGAAACGTGATGCCTAATTACTCAAAATATCTCAGATTTCGTTAGGCAGTTTCATGCAAGCTTTGCTAGCTGCCAAATGAGTCATATGACACGAACATTTAACACAAACTACTTGTGGGTATATTTCATTAAAAACATACCATTGAATAGTGCTGTCCCTCAATGGAATTGGTAGTATCTACACAAAAACCGACTACCCTTCTCTAAAATAGGACCCACCATTGAGTTGTTAAGATTCTCTGCTGTACTGGACACCGCCATTTTATACATATAAAAAACTGAGTTTTAACTGAACCAGTTAATTTATCAAATTAATTGACTGAGAAGGTGCACTGCTTTTTGGTTCCTATGTTTCCAAAGTTTAATTGCCAAAGTCGTGCCAAGCCGCGCGAGCGGCAGGGATGGAGGTCTATCACTGGGGGGATCATGTGCGGTTGTCAATGAACACCTCCCCATCCCTAAATGAGACGGGAAGTTGTGCCTGACCCATCACCAGCTTGTTGAGCAACAAGGCGCCAACTTGCCTATCGGTGAGGTTGCGAAAGATCTTGTGTCGCATCATGGCTTCCATGACTTCCGGCAATGCATGTTTCCCTGGCGGTATAGAGCGCACAATGTGCCGCTGGGCCCCCTTAGACAATCCTCTCATGGCTTCCTCGCCCTCGGGCAAGGGGCCTCCCTTTCTGCCACTGTCGCGCAGGTCATGGTCGGAGTTGAGGTCGATGACCGCGGACGCATGGTCTTGTATAGCGTTGCGCAGCCATGCCCACTCGTCCTGCCGCAACTGGACGTTCCTGTTTCGGGCGGGAGGGAGTACTGGGGGGGCCCGCGGGCGTTCCCTGTTTGCGCATGCCGCCAGAGCGGCAGGAGCTTCGACCTCCCCCTCGCCGTCCTCGGCAAGGTCGTCCTGTTGTTCTTCTTCCCCCACGGGTGCGATCTCGGGTAGCGGAGGGATGACGATCCACCTTGAGCTGATCGCGGTGAAGACGTCAAAAATCTGGGGGATCGCAAGATATTCTTTTCCCCCGATTTCCTTGATGGCTGCTCCCTCACCTCCAAGTCGGGCGTTTTCTATGAAGGTGCGCTCCCAATCCTCGAACCTGTCACCCGTCTGCGGCGTCCCAAACGTGCCCGGCCTGCCGGCGGCCTGGAGCAAGGGGAGTGTGTTGTGTTCGCCTGGTGCATCTGGAGTCTCGACCGCCACCACAGGTGGATGGTTGCCCCTACGCCAAGTGGTGTAAAGGTCGCCCAGAACGTTAAAGAGGGCACCCCAAAGGGGCCTCTCAACAGCAGGGCATTGGCCTGGGGGATCCACGCCTTCTAGCGCGTCCACGGCGGCGTCGTACTTCTCTGCGTAGTCGTGGTGGTGGGCGCGGACGTAGGGGAAGACGGAGGCGTCAAAGGTGGCTCGAATGAACGCAGTGTATAGGCGTTCCAAAGGCAAATGATTATCAAGGCCACCAGCAGCGACAGAAACAAGATGTCGCAAAGCCGGGTACTTTGCTTGAGCTCTCGAAGCCACCGTACGACGCACAGTGTTGAAGGCGTCGTCGGGACAGGACCAATGAGGCTGTCCGTCGATGTGGAGCTCAACGCGTCCTCCTGCGCTCTCCCACTCAGCGCCATAGACCTCACGCAGTGCGTCTTCGGCGGAATAGACGCTCATGCCCAGCAACGCTGAAAGACCGCGAAAGTCCTTGCGTTCAACACAGTCAACCACCAAAGGCGATGACAGAAGTGGCAGGACCGAACTTAGTTGGGCAGGGGTGTAGTCGTCCAGCAATTCGTTCACGGTATCCGAGATAGTCTGATTGCGCAGAGCTCTCGCTGACAGCATAGGAATTAAGAAGCCCTGATTTCTCCGGACCTCTTGATAACAGAAAAAAGACCCTGACTCTCTAAGTTTGTCATAAAGCAGGTCTAAAAAGGTTATCCCCAAGGTTTGCTTGATGACTTGTAGATTTTGTTCACCTCATTGCCAATATTTCTGCGATTTTACTGAGTAAAAATGCCTTTGATAAGTGGGGTTAGTGTATCCAAGTTATTTTCAGCTACAAGTCCTGCTAATTAGATTTCAGCTCTTTTTACACCATTCTCTACTATCACATCTACAACAAATTTTGAGAACTCCCTCTCTTTATTTGAAGATATTTCCTGAAGTCGTTTTACATGTTTAATGTTCTTTCAATGTCTTAAAAGTTCTTTGTTCTGAGTTGTCAAATCAGAATCGCAAATCCTGCAATATGCCATGTCATGCACACCTTTTTTCTTTCCGCCGTTTTCAAGCCAGTTGGCATAGAGGGGTCAGTACAAATGACTTTGATAAGCGGGGTTAGTTTATCCATGACCGATAATGGTAAGTCATTTTTAGCTACAAGTACTGCTAATTTGATTTCAGCTCTTTTAGTACACCTTCTACTATCACATCTACAACCATTTTTTGGGAAGTCTTTATTTGAAAATATTTCCTGAAGTCTTTTTTACATGTTTAATGCTCTTTACATGTCTTACAAGTTCTGTCTTATGAGCTGACAAATTAGCATCGCAAATCCTGCAATGTAAATGTGTGGAAGGCCACTTTCTTCCCTGTTAATATCTTTTGGAGAGCCCGAAAGCCCTCCACAGTGGCAGCAACATTAAGGAGCCTATCACCCCTTATATTGATTGACTCGTCAGTCAAGGCGTTGATCGCCTCGGGTGCCACCACAATTAGCGGGATCTTCTCCTTTCACATCGGAGGGTTTGGACCTGCAAGAAACACAGAACCCATCGATTTAACGGTTTCCGTTGTGGAGATATCGGAGTCGTTGCCGGAATTCCTGGCATTTCCTCTTCTTCTCACGCCTGCTGCCGACGAGGGTGAACCCGTCGTCATGGTCAGACATCTCTGACTCACTAATTGAACGCGCCATTAAGGCCGCATCCCCTGAAACACAAAATTGTAACCTAGAAGTTGATCTGGTGAAGATTTTAGCTTAAATATTCGTGAGTAGCTATTACTAGGTAGATATCATGTAATCTAAGAAAATGTCTTGGATTTGAATGTTCAACTGCAAAAACACTTGTCTGGCTCCTTATATATTCTATATCTTCATTTAGTTTCAGCAAAGATCAAACAGCATTTTTCAACTTGTGGTTTCAAACTATGCAATAAGGGAATTTCACTCTGGAATAACAAATTGAAATCAGTAACTATTCCTAAAACATACGTCAAGAACTCTAAATAAACAATAGTAAAATTATTGTTAATACATTCAGGAATACTCAAAACTGTAGGTGACAGGTCTTCAAATAATGTTAGATTTAAATAGGAATTAAATGGTTCAAACTGCTTTAAGGCACGATCTACTGTTTTAAGGATACCCAACGAGTGATCGAAGATGACAGTATTTTATATATTTCAGTTGCAAAGAATATTTGGAACTCTTTCAGGGGTTCTTGTCTCGGAAAACACCTATTGAAACGTGATGCCTAATTACTCAAAATATCTCAGATTTCGTTAGGCAGTTTCATGCAAGCTTTGCTAGCTGCCAAATGAGTCATATGACACGAACATTTAACACAAACTACTTGTGGGTATATTTCATTAAAAACATACCATTGAATAGTGCTGTCCCTCAATGGAATTGGTAGTATCTACACAAAAACCGACTACCCTTCTCTAAAATAGGACCCACCATTGAGTTGTTAAGATTCTCTGCTGTACTGGACACCGCCATTTTATACATATAAAAAACTGAGTTTTAACTGAACCAGTTAATTTATCAAATTAATTGACTGAGAAGGTGCACTGCTTTTTGGTTCCTATGTTTCCAAAGTTTAATTGCCAAAGTCGTGCCAAGCCGCGCGAGCGGCAGGGATGGAGGTCTATCACTGGGGGGATCATGTGCGGTTGTCAATGAACACCTCCCCATCCCTAAATGAGACGGGAAGTTGTGCCTGACCCATCACCAGCTTGTTGAGCAACAAGGCGCCAACTTGCCTATCGGTGAGGTTGCGAAAGATCTTGTGTCGCATCATGGCTTCCATGACTTCCGGCAATGCATGTTTCCCTGGCGGTATAGAGCGCACAATGTGCCGCTGGGCCCCCTTAGACAATCCTCTCATGGCTTCCTCGCCCTCGGGCAAGGGGCCTCCCTTTCTGCCACTGTCGCGCAGGTCATGGTCGGAGTTGAGGTCGATGACCGCGGACGCATGGTCTTGTATAGCGTTGCGCAGCCATGCCCACTCGTCCTGCCGCAACTGGACGTTCCTGTTTCGGGCGGGAGGGAGTACTGGGGGGGCCCGCGGGCGTTCCCTGTTTGCGCATGCCGCCAGAGCGGCAGGAGCTTCGACCTCCCCCTCGCCGTCCTCGGCAAGGTCGTCCTGTTGTTCTTCTTCCCCCACGGGTGCGATCTCGGGTAGCGGAGGGATGACGATCCACCTTGAGCTGATCGCGGTGAAGACGTCAAAAATCTGGGGGATCGCAAGATATTCTTTTCCCCCGATTTCCTTGATGGCTGCTCCCTCACCTCCAAGTCGGGCGTTTTCTATGAAGGTGCGCTCCCAATCCTCGAACCTGTCACCCGTCTGCGGCGTCCCAAACGTGCCCGGCCTGCCGGCGGCCTGGAGCAAGGGGAGTGTGTTGTGTTCGCCTGGTGCATCTGGAGTCTCGACCGCCACCACAGGTGGATGGTTGCCCCTACGCCAAGTGGTGTAAAGGTCGCCCAGAACGTTAAAGAGGGCACCCCAAAGGGGCCTCTCAACAGCAGGGCATTGGCCTGGGGGATCCACGCCTTCTAGCGCGTCCACGGCGGCGTCGTACTTCTCTGCGTAGTCGTGGTGGTGGGCGCGGACGTAGGGGAAGACGGAGGCGTCAAAGGTGGCTCGAATGAACGCAGTGTATAGGCGTTCCAAAGGCAAATGATTATCAAGGCCACCAGCAGCGACAGAAACAAGATGTCGCAAAGCCGGGTACTTTGCCTGAGCTCTCGAAGCCACCGTACGACGCACAGTGTTGAAGGCGTCGTCGGGACAGGACCAATGAGGCTGTCCGTCGATGTGGAGCTCAACGCGTCCTCCTGCGCTCTCCCACTCAGCGCCATAGACCTCACGCAGTGCGTCTTCGGCGGAATAGACGCTCATGCCCAGCAACGCTGAAAGACCGCGAAAGTCCTTGCGTTCAACACAGTCAACCACCAAAGGCGATGACAGAAGTGGCAGGACCGAACTTAGTTGGGCAGGGGTGTAGTCGTCCAGCAATTCGTTCACGGTATCCGAGATAGTCTGATTGCGCAGAGCTCTCGCTGACAGCATAGGAATTAAGAAGCCCTGATTTCTCCGGACCTCTTGATAACAGAAAAAAAGACCCTGACTCTCTAAGTTTGTCATAAAGCAGGTCTAAAAAGGTTATCCCCAAGGTTTGCTTGATGACTTGTAGATTTTGTTCACCTCATTGCCAATATTTCTGCGATTTTACTGAGTAAAAATGCCTTTGATAAGTGGGGTTAGTGTATCCAAGTTATTTTCAGCTACAAGTCCTGCTAATTAGATTTCAGCTCTTTTTACACCATTCTCTACTATCACATCTACAACAAATTTTGAGAACTCCCTCTCTTTATTTGAAGATATTTCCTGAAGTCGTTTTACATGTTTAATGTTCTTTCAATGTCTTAAAAGTTCTTTGTTCTGAGTTGTCAAATCAGAATCGCAAATCCTGCAATATGCCATGTCATGCACACCTTTTTTCTTTCCGCCGTTTTCAAGCCAGTTGGCATAGAGGGGTCAGTACAAATGACTTTGATAAGCGGGGTTAGTTTATCCATGACCGATAATGGTAAGTCATTTTTAGCTACAAGTACTGCTAATTTGATTTCAGCTCTTTTAGTACACCTTCTACTATCACATCTACAACCATTTTTGGGAAGTCTTTATTTGAAAATATTTCCTGAAGTCTTTTTTACATGTTTAATGCTCTTTACATGTCTTACAAGTTCTGTCTTATGAGCTGACAAATTAGCATCGCAAATCCTGCAATGTAAATGTGTGGAAGGCCACTTTCTTCCCTGTTAATATCTTTTGGAGAGCCCGAAAGCCCTCCACAGTGGCAGCAACATTAAGGAGCCTATCACCCCTTATATTGATTGACTCGTCAGTCAAGGCGTTGATCGCCTCGGGTGCCACCACAATTAGCGGGATCTTCTCCTTTCACATCGGAGGGTTTGGACCTGCAAGAAACACAGAACCCATCGATTTAACGGTTTCCGTTGTGGAGATATCGGAGTCGTTGCCGGAATTCCTGGCATTTCCTCTTCTTCTCACGCCTGCTGCCGACGAGGGTGAACCCGTCGTCATGGTCAGACATCTCTGACTCACTAATTGAACGCGCCATTAAGGCCGCATCCCCTGAAACACAAAATTGTAACCTAGAAGTTGATCTGGTGAAGATTTTAGCTTAAATATTCGTGAGTAGCTATTACTAGGTAGATATCATGTAATCTAAGAAAATGTCTTGGATTTGAATGTTCAACTGCAAAAACACTTGTCTGGCTCCTTATATATTCTATATCTTCATTTAGTTTCAGCAAAGATCAAACAGCATTTTTCAACTTGTGGTTTCAAACTATGCAATAAGGGAATTTCACTCTGGAATAACAAATTGAAATCAGTAACTATTCCTAAAACATACGTCAAGAACTCTAAATAAACAATAGTAAAATTATTGTTAATACATTCAGGAATACTCAAAACTGTAGGTGACAGGTCTTCAAATAATGTTAGATTTAAATAGGAATTAAATGGTTCAAACTGCTTTAAGGCACGATCTACTGTTTTAAGGATACCCAACGAGTGATCGAAGATGACAGTATTTTATATATTTCAGTTGCAAAGAATATTTGGAACTCTTTCAGGGGTTCTTGTCTCGGAAAACACCTATTGAAACGTGATGCCTAATTACTCAAAATATCTCAGATTTCGTTAGGCAGTTTCATGCAAGCTTTGCTAGCTGCCAAATGAGTCATATGACACGAACATTTAACACAAACTACTTGTGGGTATATTTCATTAAAAACATACCATTGAATAGTGCTGTCCCTCAATGGAATTGGTAGTATCTACACAAAAACCGACTACCCTTCTCTAAAATAGGACCCACCATTGAGTTGTTAAGATTCTCTGCTGTACTGGACACCGCCATTTTATACATATAAAAAACTGAGTTTTAACTGAACCAGTTAATTTATCAAATTAATTGACTGAGAAGGTGCACTGCTTTTTGGTTCCTATGTTTCCAAAGTTTAATTGCCAAAGTCGTGCCAAGCCGCGCGAGCGGCAGGGATGGAGGTCTATCACTGGGGGGATCATGTGCGGTTGTCAATGAACACCTCCCCATCCCTAAATGAGACGGGAAGTTGTGCCTGACCCATCACCAGCTTGTTGAGCAACAAGGCGCCAACTTGCCTATCGGTGAGGTTGCGAAAGATCTTGTGTCGCATCATGGCTTCCATGACTTCCGGCAATGCATGTTTCCCTGGCGGTATAGAGCGCACAATGTGCCGCTGGGCCCCCTTAGACAATCCTCTCATGGCTTCCTCGCCCTCGGGCAAGGGGCCTCCCTTTCTGCCACTGTCGCGCAGGTCATGGTCGGAGTTGAGGTCGATGACCGCGGACGCATGGTCTTGTATAGCGTTGCGCAGCCATGCCCACTCGTCCTGCCGCAACTGGACGTTCCTGTTTCGGGCGGGAGGGAGTACTGGGGGGGCCCGCGGGCGTTCCCTGTTTGCGCATGCCGCCAGAGCGGCAGGAGCTTCGACCTCCCCCTCGCCGTCCTCGGCAAGGTCGTCCTGTTGTTCTTCTTCCCCCACGGGTGCGATCTCGGGTAGCGGAGGGATGACGATCCACCTTGAGCTGATCGCGGTGAAGACGTCAAAAATCTGGGGGATCGCAAGATATTCTTTTCCCCCGATTTCCTTGATGGCTGCTCCCTCACCTCCAAGTCGGGCGTTTTCTATGAAGGTGCGCTCCCAATCCTCGAACCTGTCACCCGTCTGCGGCGTCCCAAACGTGCCCGGCCTGCCGGCGGCCTGGAGCAAGGGGAGTGTGTTGTGTTCGCCTGGTGCATCTGGAGTCTCGACCGCCACCACAGGTGGATGGTTGCCCCTACGCCAAGTGGTGTAAAGGTCGCCCAGAACGTTAAAGAGGGCACCCCAAAGGGGCCTCTCAACAGCAGGGCATTGGCCTGGGGGATCCACGCCTTCTAGCGCGTCCACGGCGGCGTCGTACTTCTCTGCGTAGTCGTGGTGGTGGGCGCGGACGTAGGGGAAGACGGAGGCGTCAAAGGTGGCTCGAATGAACGCAGTGTATAGGCGTTCCAAAGGCAAATGATTATCAAGGCCACCAGCAGCGACAGAAACAAGATGTCGCAAAGCCGGGTACTTTGCCTGAGCTCTCGAAGCCACCGTACGACGCACAGTGTTGAAGGCGTCGTCGGGACAGGACCAATGAGGCTGTCCGTCGATGTGGAGCTCAACGCGTCCTCCTGCGCTCTCCCACTCAGCGCCATAGACCTCACGCAGTGCGTCTTCGGCGGAATAGACGCTCATGCCCAGCAACGCTGAAAGACCGCGAAAGTCCTTGCGTTCAACACAGTCAACCACCAAAGGCGATGACAGAAGTGGCAGGACCGAACTTAGTTGGGCAGGGGTGTAGTCGTCCAGCAATTCGTTCACGGTATCCGAGATAGTCTGATTGCGCAGAGCTCTCGCTGACAGCATAGGAATTAAGAAACCCTGATTTCTCCGGACCTCTTGATAACAGAAAAAAGACCCTGACTCTCTAAGTTTGTCATAAAGCAGGTCTAAAAAGGTTATCCCCAAGGTTTGCTTGATGACTTGTAGATTTTGTTCACCTCATTGCCAATATTTCTGCGATTTTACTGAGTAAAAATGCCTTTGATAAGTGGGGTTAGTGTATCCAAGTTATTTTCAGCTACAAGTCCTGCTAATTAGATTTCAGCTCTTTTTACACCATTCTCTACTATCACATCTACAACAAATTTTGAGAACTCCCTCTCTTTATTTGAAGATATTTCCTGAAGTCGTTTTACATGTTTAATGTTCTTTCAATGTCTTAAAAGTTCTTTGTTCTGAGTTGTCAAATCAGAATCGCAAATCCTGCAATATGCCATGTCATGCACACCTTTTTTCTTTCCGCCGTTTTCAAGCCAGTTGGCATAGAGGGGTCAGTACAAATGACTTTGATAAGCGGGGTTAGTTTTATCCATGACCGATAATGGTAAGTCATTTTTAGCTACAAGTACTGCTAATTTGATTTCAGCTCTTTTAGTACACCTTCTACTATCACATCTACAACCATTTTTGGGAAGTCTTTATTTGAAAATATTTCCTGAAGTCTTTTTTTACATGTTTAATGCTCTTTACATGTCTTACAAGTTCTGTCTTATGAGCTGACAAATTAGCATCGCAAATCCTGCAATGTAAATGTGTGGAAGGCCACTTTCTTCCCTGTTAATATCTTTTGGAGAGCCCGAAAGCCCTCCACAGTGGCAGCAACATTAAGGAGCCTATCACCCCTTATATTGATTGACTCGTCAGTCAAGGCGTTGATCGCCTCGGGTGCCACCACAATTAGCGGGATCTTCTCCTTTCACATCGGAGGGTTTGGACCTGCAAGAAACACAGAACCCATCGATTTAACGGTTTCCGTTGTGGAGATATCGGAGTCGTTGCCGGAATTCCTGGCATTTCCTCTTCTTCTCACGCCTGCTGCCGACGAGGGTGAACCCGTCGTCATGGTCAGACATCTCTGACTCACTAATTGAACGCGCCATTAAGGCCGCATCCCCTGAAACACAAAATTGTAACCTAGAAGTTGATCTGGTGAAGATTTTAGCTTAAATATTCGTGAGTAGCTATTACTAGGTAGATATCATGTAATCTAAGAAAATGTCTTGGATTTGAATGTTCAACTGCAAAAACACTTGTCTGGCTCCTTATATATTCTATATCTTCATTTAGTTTCAGCAAAGATCAAACAGCATTTTTCAACTTGTGGTTTCAAACTATGCAATAAGGGAATTTCACTCTGGAATAACAAATTGAAATCAGTAACTATTCCTAAAACATACGTCAAGAACTCTAAATAAACAATAGTAAAATTATTGTTAATACATTCAGGAATACTCAAAACTGTAGGTGACAGGTCTTCAAATAATGTTAGATTTAAATAGGAATTAAATGGTTCAAACTGCTTTAAGGCACGATCTACTGTTTTAAGGATACCCAACGAGTGATCGAAGATGACAGTATTTTATATATTTCAGTTGCAAAGAATATTTGGAACTCTTTCAGGGGTTCTTGTCTCGGAAAACACCTATTGAAACGTGATGCCTAATTACTCAAAATATCTCAGATTTCGTTAGGCAGTTTCATGCAAGCTTTGCTAGCTGCCAAATGAGTCATATGACACGAACATTTAACACAAACTACTTGTGGGTATATTTCATTAAAAACATACCATTGAATAGTGCTGTCCCTCAATGGAATTGGTAGTATCTACACAAAAACCGACTACCCTTCTCTAAAATAGGACCCACCATTGAGTTGTTAAGATTCTCTGCTGTACTGGACACCGCCATTTTATACATATAAAAAACTGAGTTTTAACTGAACCAGTTAATTTATCAAATTAATTGACTGAGAAGGTGCACTGCTTTTTGGTTCCTATGTTTCCAAAGTTTAATTGCCAAAGTCGTGCCAAGCCGCGCGAGCGGCAGGGATGGAGGTCTATCACTGGGGGGATCATGTGCGGTTGTCAATGAACACCTCCCCATCCCTAAATGAGACGGGAAGTTGTGCCTGACCCATCACCAGCTTGTTGAGCAACAAGGCGCCAACTTGCCTATCGGTGAGGTTGCGAAAGATCTTGTGTCGCATCATGGCTTCCATGACTTCCGGCAATGCATGTTTCCCTGGCGGTATAGAGCGCACAATGTGCCGCTGGGCCCCCTTAGACAATCCTCTCATGGCTTCCTCGCCCTCGGGCAAGGGGCCTCCCTTTCTGCCACTGTCGCGCAGGTCATGGTCGGAGTTGAGGTCGATGACCGCGGACGCATGGTCTTGTATAGCGTTGCGCAGCCATGCCCACTCGTCCTGCCGCAACTGGACGTTCCTGTTTCGGGCGGGAGGGAGTACTGGGGGGGCCCGCGGGCGTTCCCTGTTTGCGCATGCCGCCAGAGCGGCAGGAGCTTCGACCTCCCCCTCGCCGTCCTCGGCAAGGTCGTCCTGTTGTTCTTCTTCCCCCACGGGTGCGATCTCGGGTAGCGGAGGGATGACGATCCACCTTGAGCTGATCGCGGTGAAGACGTCAAAAATCTGGGGGATCGCAAGATATTCTTTTCCCCCGATTTCCTTGATGGCTGCTCCCTCACCTCCAAGTCGGGCGTTTTCTATGAAGGTGCGCTCCCAATCCTCGAACCTGTCACCCGTCTGCGGCGTCCCAAACGTGCCCGGCCTGCCGGCGGCCTGGAGCAAGGGGAGTGTGTTGTGTTCGCCTGGTGCATCTGGAGTCTCGACCGCCACCACAGGTGGATGGTTGCCCCTACGCCAAGTGGTGTAAAGGTCGCCCAGAACGTTAAAGAGGGCACCCCAAAGGGGCCTCTCAACAGCAGGGCATTGGCCTGGGGGATCCACGCCTTCTAGCGCGTCCACGGCGGCGTCGTACTTCTCTGCGTAGTCGTGGTGGTGGGCGCGGACGTAGGGGAAGACGGAGGCGTCAAAGGTGGCTCGAATGAACGCAGTGTATAGGCGTTCCAAAGGCAAATGATTATCAAGGCCACCAGCAGCGACAGAAACAAGATGTCGCAAAGCCGGGTACTTTGCCTGAGCTCTCGAAGCCACCGTACGACGCACAGTGTTGAAGGCGTCGTCGGGACAGGACCAATGAGGCTGTCCGTCGATGTGGAGCTCAACGCGTCCTCCTGCGCTCTCCCACTCAGCGCCATAGACCTCACGCAGTGCGTCTTCGGCGGAATAGACGCTCATGCCCAGCAACGCTGAAAGACCGCGAAAGTCCTTGCGTTCAACACAGTCAACCACCAAAGGCGATGACAGAAGTGGCAGGACCGAACTTAGTTGGGCAGGGGTGTAGTCGTCCAGCAATTCGTTCACGGTATCCGAGATAGTCTGATTGCGCAGAGCTCTCGCTGACAGCATAGGAATTAAGAAGCCCTGATTTCTCCGGACCTCTTGATAACAGAAAAAAGACCCTGACTCTCTAAGTTTGTCATAAAGCAGGTCTAAAAAGGTTATCCCCAAGGTTTGCTTGATGACTTGTAGATTTTGTTCACCTCATTGCCAATATTTCTGCGATTTTACTGAGTAAAAATGCCTTTGATAAGTGGGGTTAGTGTATCCAAGTTATTTTCAGCTACAAGTCCTGCTAATTAGATTTCAGCTCTTTTTACACCATTCTCTACTATCACATCTACAACAAATTTTGAGAACTCCCTCTCTTTATTTGAAGATATTTCCTGAAGTCGTTTTACATGTTTAATGTTCTTTCAATGTCTTAAAAGTTCTTTGTTCTGAGTTGTCAAATCAGAATCGCAAATCCTGCAATATGCCATGTCATGCACACCTTTTTTCTTTCCGCCGTTTTCAAGCCAGTTGGCATAGAGGGGTCAGTACAAATGACTTTGATAAGCGGGGTTAGTTTATCCATGACCGATAATGGTAAGTCATTTTTAGCTACAAGTACTGCTAATTTGATTTCAGCTCTTTTAGTACACCTTCTACTATCACATCTACAACCATTTTTGGGAAGTCTTTATTTGAAAATATTTCCTGAAGTCTTTTTTACATGTTTAATGCTCTTTACATGTCTTACAAGTTCTGTCTTATGAGCTGACAAATTAGCATCGCAAATCCTGCAATGTAAATGTGTGGAAGGCCACTTTCTTCCCTGTTAATATCTTTTGGAGAGCCCGAAAGCCCTCCACAGTGGCAGCAACATTAAGGAGCCTATCACCCCTTATATTGATTGACTCGTCAGTCAAGGCGTTGATCGCCTCGGGTGCCACCACAATTAGCGGGATCTTCTCCTTTCACATCGGAGGGTTTGGACCTGCAAGAAACACAGAACCCATCGATTTAACGGTTTCCGTTGTGGAGATATCGGAGTCGTTGCCGGAATTCCTGGCATTTCCTCTTCTTCTCACGCCTGCTGCCGACGAGGGTGAACCCGTCGTCATGGTCAGACATCTCTGACTCACTAATTGAACGCGCCATTAAGGCCGCATCCCCTGAAACACAAAATTGTAACCTAGAAGTTGATCTGGTGAAGATTTTAGCTTAAATATTCGTGAGTAGCTATTACTAGGTAGATATCATGTAATCTAAGAAAATGTCTTGGATTTGAATGTTCAACTGCAAAAACACTTGTCTGGCTCCTTATATATTCT
Source organism: Nephotettix cincticeps (assembly GCA_023375725.1). Lineage (NCBI taxonomy): Eukaryota > Metazoa > Arthropoda > Insecta > Hemiptera > Cicadellidae > Nephotettix > Nephotettix cincticeps. The sequence continues at coordinate 15,093,010 of CM041791.1, read as the reverse complement.
ATATCTTCATTTAGTTTCAGCAAAGATCAAACAGCATTTTTCAACTTGTGGTTTCAAACTATGCAATAAGGGAATTTCACTCTGGAATAACAAATTGAAATCAGTAACTATTCCTAAAACATACGTCAAGAACTCTAAATAAACAATAGTAAAATTATTGTTAATACATTCAGGAATACTCAAAACTGTAGGTGACAGGTCTTCAAATAATGTTAGATTTAAATAGGAATTAAATGGTTCAAACTGCTTTAAGGCACGATCTACTGTTTTAAGGATACCCAACGAGTGATCGAAGATGACAGTATTTTATATATTTCAGTTGCAAAGAATATTTGGAACTCTTTCAGGGGTTCTTGTCTCGGAAAACACCTATTGAAACGTGATGCCTAATTACTCAAAATATCTCAGATTTCGTTAGGCAGTTTCATGCAAGCTTTGCTAGCTGCCAAATGAGTCATATGACACGAACATTTAACACAAACTACTTGTGGGTATATTTCATTAAAAACATACCATTGAATAGTGCTGTCCCTCAATGGAATTGGTAGTATCTACACAAAAACCGACTACCCTTCTCTAAAATAGGACCCACCATTGAGTTGTTAAGATTCTCTGCTGTACTGGACACCGCCATTTTATACATATAAAAAACTGAGTTTTAACTGAACCAGTTAATTTATCAAATTAATTGACTGAGAAGGTGCACTGCTTTTTGGTTCCTATGTTTCCAAAGTTTAATTGCCAAAGTCGTGCCAAGCCGCGCGAGCGGCAGGGATGGAGGTCTATCACTGGGGGATCATGTGCGGTTGTCAATGAACACCTCCCCATCCCTAAATGAGACGGGAAGTTGTGCCTGACCCATCACCAGCTTGTTGAGCAACAAGGCGCCAACTTGCCTATCGGTGAGGTTGCGAAAGATCTTGTGTCGCATCATGGCTTCCATGACTTCCGGCAATGCATGTTTCCCTGGCGGTATAGAGCGCACAATGTGCCGCTGGGCCCCCTTAGACAATCCTCTCATGGCTTCCTCGCCCTCGGGCAAGGGGCCTCCCTTTCTGCCACTGTCGCGCAGGTCATGGTCGGAGTTGAGGTCGATGACCGCGGACGCATGGTCTTGTATAGCGTTGCGCAGCCATGCCCACTCGTCCTGCCGCAACTGGACGTTCCTGTTTCGGGCGGGAGGGAGTACTGGGGGGGGGCCGCGGGCGTTCCCTGTTTGCGCATGCCGCCAGAGCGGCAGGAGCTTCGACCTCCCCCTCGCCGTCCTCGGCAAGGTCGTCCTGTTGTTCTTCTTCCCCCACGGGTGCGATCTCGGGTAGCGGAGGGATGACGATCCACCTTGAGCTGATCGCGGTGAAGACGTCAAAAATCTGGGGGATCGCAAGATATTCTTTTCCCCCCGATTTCCTTGATGGCTGCTCCCTCACCTCCAAGTCGGGCGTTTTCTATGAAGGTGCGCTCCCAATCCTCGAACCTGTCACCCGTCTGCGGCGTCCCAAACGTGCCCGGCCTGCCGGCGGCCTGGAGCAAGGGGAGTGTGTTGTGTTCGCCTGGTGCATCTGGAGTCTCGACCGCCACCACAGGTGGATGGTTGCCCCTACGCCAAGTGGTGTAAAGGTCGCCCAGAACGTTAAAGAGGGCACCCCAAAGGGGCCTCTCAACAGCAGGGCATTGGCCTGGGGGATCCACGCCTTCTAGCGCGTCCACGGCGGCGTCGTACTTCTCTGCGTAGTCGTGGTGGTGGGCGCGGACGTAGGGGAAGACGGAGGCGTCAAAGGTGGCTCGAATGAACGCAGTGTATAGGCGTTCCAAAGGCAAATGATTATCAAGGCCACCAGCAGCGACAGAAACAAGATGTCGCAAAGCCGGGTACTTTGCCTGAGCTCTCGAAGCCACCGTACGACGCACAGTGTTGAAGGCGTCGTCGGGACAGGACCAATGAGGCTGTCCGTCGATGTGGAGCTCAACGCGTCCTCCTGCGCTCTCCCACTCAGCGCCATAGACCTCACGCAGTGCGTCTTCGGCGGAATAGACGCTCATGCCCAGCAACGCTGAAAGACCGCGAAAGTCCTTGCGTTCAACACAGTCAACCACCAAAGGCGATGACAGAAGTGGCAGGACCGAACTTAGTTGGGCAGGGGTGTAGTCGTCCAGCAATTCGTTCACGGTATCCGAGATAGTCTGATTGCGCAGAGCTCTCGCTGACAGCATAGGAATTAAGAAGCCCTGATTTCTCCGGACCTCTTGATAACAGAAAAAAGACCCTGACTCTCTAAGTTTGTCATAAAGCAGGTCTAAAAAGGTTATCCCCAAGGTTTGCTTGATGACTTGTAGATTTTGTTCACCTCATTGCCAATATTTCTGCGATTTTACTGAGTAAAAATGCCTTTGATAAGTGGGGTTAGTGTATCCAAGTTATTTTCAGCTACAAGTCCTGCTAATTAGATTTCAGCTCTTTTTACACCATTCTCTACTATCACATCTACAACAAATTTTGAGAACTCCCTCTCTTTATTTGAAGATATTTCCTGAAGTCGTTTTACATGTTTAATGTTCTTTCAATGTCTTAAAAGTTCTTTGTTCTGAGTTGTCAAATCAGAATCGCAAATCCTGCAATATGCCATGTCATGCACACCTTTTTTCTTTCCGCCGTTTTCAAGCCAGTTGGCATAGAGGGGTCAGTACAAATGACTTTGATAAGCGGGGTTAGTTTATCCATGACCGATAATGGTAAGTCATTTTAGCTACAAGTACTGCTAATTTGATTTCAGCTCTTTTAGTACACCTTCTACTATCACATCTACAACCATTTTTGGGAAGTCTTTATTTGAAAATATTTCCTGAAGTCTTTTTTACATGTTTAATGCTCTTTACATGTCTTACAAGTTCTGTCTTATGAGCTGACAAATTAGCATCGCAAATCCTGCAATGTAAATGTGTGGAAGGCCACTTTCTTCCCTGTTAATATCTTTTGGAGAGCCCGAAAGCCCTCCACAGTGGCAGCAACATTAAGGAGCCTATCACCCCTTATATTGATTGACTCGTCAGTCAAGGCGTTGATCGCCTCGGGTGCCACCACAATTAGCGGGATCTTCTCCTTTCACATCGGAGGGTTTGGACCTGCAAGAAACACAGAACCCATCGATTTAACGGTTTCCGTTGTGGAGATATCGGAGTCGTTGCCGGAATTCCTGGCATTTCCTCTTCTTCTCACGCCTGCTGCCGACGAGGGTGAACCCGTCGTCATGGTCAGACATCTCTGACTCACTAATTGAACGCGCCATTAAGGCCGCATCCCCTGAAACACAAAATTGTAACCTAGAAGTTGATCTGGTGAAGATTTTAGCTTAAATATTCGTGAGTAGCTATTAACTAGGTAGATATCATGTAATCTAAGAAAATGTCTTGGATTTGAATGTTCAACTGCAAAAACACTTGTCTGGCTCCTTATATATTCTATATCTTCATTTAGTTTCAGCAAAGATCAAACAGCATTTTTCAACTTGTGGTTTCAAACTATGCAATAAGGGAATTTCACTCTGGAATAACAAATTGAAATCAGTAACTATTCCTAAAACATACGTCAAGAACTCTAAATAAACAATAGTAAAATTATTGTTAATACATTCAGGAATACTCAAAACTGTAGGTGACAGGTCTTCAAATAATGTTAGATTTAAATAGGAATTAAATGGTTCAAACTGCTTTAAGGCACGATCTACTGTTTTAAGGATACCCAACGAGTGATCGAAGATGACAGTATTTTATATATTTCAGTTGCAAAGAATATTTGGAACTCTTTCAGGGGTTCTTGTCTCGGAAAACACCTATTGAAACGTGATGCCTAATTACTCAAAATATCTCAGATTTCGTTAGGCAGTTTCATGCAAGCTTTGCTAGCTGCCAAATGAGTCATATGACACGAACATTTAACACAAACTACTTGTGGGTATATTTCATTAAAAACATACCATTGAATAGTGCTGTCCCTCAATGGAATTGGTAGTATCTACACAAAAACCGACTACCCTTCTCTAAAATAGGACCCACCATTGAGTTGTTAAGATTCTCTGCTGTACTGGACACCGCCATTTTATACATATAAAAAACTGAGTTTTAACTGAACCAGTTAATTTATCAAATTAATTGACTGAGAAGGTGCACTGCTTTTTGGTTCCTATGTTTCCAAAGTTTAATTGCCAAAGTCGTGCCAAGCCGCGCGAGCGGCAGGGATGGAGGTCTATCACTGGGGGGATCATGTGCGGTTGTCAATGAACACCTCCCCATCCCTAAATGAGACGGGAAGTTGTGCCTGACCCATCACCAGCTTGTTGAGCAACAAGGCGCCAACTTGCCTATCGGTGAGGTTTGCGAAAGATCTTGTGTCGCATCATGGCTTCCATGACTTCCGGCAATGCATGTTTCCCTGGCGGTATAGAGCGCACAATGTGCCGCTGGGCCCCCTTAGACAATCCTCTCATGGCTTCCTCGCCCTCGGGCAAGGGGGCCTCCTCCCTTTCTGCCACTGTCGCGCAGGTCATGGTCGGAGTTGAGGTCGATGACCGCGGACGCATGGTCTTGTATAGCGTTGCGCAGCCATGCCCACTCGTCCTGCCGCAACTGGTCGTTCCTGTTTCGGGCGGGAGGGAGTACTGGGGGGCCCGCGGGCGTTCCCTGTTTGCGCATGCCGCCAGAGCGGCAGGAGCTTCGACCTCCCCCTCGCCGTCCTCGGCAAGGTCGTCCTGTTGTTCTTCTTCCCCCACGGGTGCGATCTCGGGGTAGCGAGGGATGACGATCCACCTTGAGCTGATCGCGGTGAAGACGTCAAAAATCTGGGGGATCGCAAGATATTCTTTTCCCCCGATTTCCTTGATGGCTGCTCCCTCACCTCCAAGTCGGGCGTTTTCTATGAAGGTGCGCTCCCAATCCTCGAACCTGTCACCCGTCTGCGGCGTCCCAAACGTGCCCGGCCTGCCGGCGGCCTGGAGCAAGGGGAGTGTGTTGTGTTCGCCTGGTGCATCTGGAGTCTCGACCGCCACCACAGGTGGATGGTTGCCCCTACGCCAAGTGGTGTAAAGGTCGCCCAGAACGTTAAAGAGGGCACCCCAAAGGGGCCTCTCAACAGCAGGGCATTGGCCTGGGGGATCCACGCCTTCTAGCGCGTCCACGGCGGCGTCGTACTTCTCTGCGTAGTCGTGGTGGTGGGCGCGGACGTAGGGGAAGACGGAGGCGTCAAAGGTGGCTCGAATGAACGCAGTGTATAGGCGTTCCAAAGGCAAATGATTATCAAGGCCACCAGCAGCGACAGAAACAAGATGTCGCAAAGCCGGGTACTTTGCCTGAGCTCTCGAAGCCACCGTAACGACGCACAGTGTTGAAGGCGTCGTCGGGACAGGACCAATGAGGCTGTCCGTCGATGTGGAGCTCAACGCGTCCTCCTGCGCTCTCCCACTCAGCGCCATAGACCTCACGCAGTGCGTCTTCGGCGGAATAGACGCTCATGCCCAGCAACGCTGAAAGACCGCGAAAGTCCTTGCGTTCAACACAGTCAACCACCAAAGGCGATGACAGAAGTGGCAGGACCGAACTTAGTTGGGCAGGGGTGTAGTCGTCAACTTACTATCACAACTTAGTGGTAATATTAGTTTTGAGATGGAAAGGGTAGCAAACACAAAGACGCAAGGGCAACGATCACATAACTAAGTCGCACAGCTTGTGTCTGTCGTCTGACCACCATCAAAACTCCCGAAGATAACCGAGTACTTCCAAAACTCGCCGGACCTTCCGCTGCCGCCACAATCATGGACAATATTCGAGCACTGTCATTGCCATTTATACGTTTTCAGATAGAAAAACAAACTATGTTTAAATTAATACTACGTCCATTACTATTTACGTTCTATCTAGTGATGTAATATATTTTTGAATGTCATCACGTTAAACACTGTTAAAGTCCGTTTCATCCCCTCTTCAAAAAAAATTGTTTGGAACCCCCCCAGGAATTTCAATGACGCAGTCTGCGTCATAAATCCCCGCCTGTGGGCACCCCTGAAGTATGGTTTAATTCTACTTAATTATAATTAACATGTTTAGCTGTCGTAAATGCCTAGTTTTTATGTGTTAGGCTGTAAAATAAATAAAATAGTTCCTGTCGTTGTATCATTAAAAATCGTGGGTTCCCATCTCGTAGAATCCTATTTTGTAGAAAATGAAGGTTTCCCATTCTGTAGAAAATTAAGGTTTCCAATCTTGTAGAATTGTATAGTTTCTCCTTGTTTTGATAGCAATTCTTCTTGTTCAGTTGGCATAGCTTGCATTTCTACACGTTTGGACACCCTAACTTTTCTACAAAATAGGAAACCTCCATTTTCTACAAGATGGGAAACCCGCATTTTCTACAAAATAACACTCATCCATTTTCGGAATATTGCACTGAAATTGTTATATTGTGTCAAAAAATCCTAACCAAAGTATACCAGAAAAAAGCGCAGTTGGGGTTAACAAAGCTATCATACTGGTATCAGAATAAATACAAATTAAATAACTGCAAATGAACAATGGAGAAAGCTAATGTTAGCTAACGATCATATTGCTGTTAGGAAGGAAGGTGTACATTATAAAAATGCATTTTAAACTCAAACAATTAAAATAGATAAATAATTAAAGACTACGACCTTCAATAATTAGGCTTAGATCTATCAAAGTTATGTAAATAGAAGTTCTCAATTGATTAGATTTGGTATTTGCAACTAAGAATACATGATATTATGTATAATTTAAATAGATAAATAATTAATTACTTAGATTTTCAATGATTAGGCTTAGATCTATCAAAGTTAAGTAAATCAAAGCTCTCAATGGATTATATTTTGTATTTGCAACTAAAAAGATATGATTTATAAATTCTGTCTCAGAGGTCCAATTAAGCTGCACATGAGTATACGTATTCGTAATTTTCAGTTAGTTCAGTGAATGAACCACAACTTTTGCATCCACTTTTGAAACACCTTAGATATCTTTTCCCATTTCTTATTTTGTTTGAACGGAAAATGTAGCCGTTAAATACATAATAAGCACCCGAACTAGTGGCTAAAATTTCCATCCTAGGCCTATCCTAACTTAACTAATCAAAACCTTAATCTACACTAATTTATGCTAATTTAATTTTTTTATCCACTGATTAATAAAAACTACTCTAACACACGAGTTCATAACAAATAATAACACTAAAGTTTTCACTACGCTTTTCACAAATACCCCTAGGGCGTAAGTTTAACTGCGTTATCGAGTACCTATCGATATTTCAAAATGGATGATCGCCCGCTAGAAAGAGAAAGTTACAAAAAGTTGCAACTGCGAATAAGATAACCATGCGATAACCATCTCAAGGCAGGCAGACGTAGAGATTGTAAACTCAACCCAACTCTACTCTAATGAGTTTAAAAGTAAATAACGATGAACCAATCTTGCAAGTCAATATCACATGATAACAGTAACAAAACGGAATTTTAATAATAAAAGTCTGCTTAATATACATATTAATAGACTTTTAACATTTTAATACAGGGCTTCCATCCTACATTACTTTGGGGCTATGAGTATTTTGAATTGCCCATAAATAGTGTTATATAACATATGAAACAAAAACAAAAATAATATATCGTAGAAAATAACTTTATTTGGAGATCTTTTAAAAATTTACCTGAGGATCAACTTAAAAGCTCAGGGTATATTAACGTGATATGCGAATAATGGCAACCACCGCTAGAAAATCAGTTTCACTCTGATTAATGTTATTCTAATGAATAGTAAGCTTGACTAGTAAGTAAGTAGTACTGTAGTATATAATGAATAGTAACGTAATCTCCAACGAAACTATTATTTCTTATAGATAAAAGGCTAGTTACAGTTCCATCACAACAGATGAATGATCGTCCTTCAAAAGAGCTGAAACCAAAGGTAGTCATGTAATCAATTAAGAACTAATTAATCAGTAATTCGTCAAATAACATGGCTATTCATTTGACAAATAATTACCATAATGGCAACATTTAAAACTTGAAATTCAAAATGATATACTCTTTTTCCTATTGCTAATATTTTTTATATAAACAATAAAAGAAACGTTTTAAATTTTATTTATATGTTATACTTACCAAATAACACAATAACCGAGACCAAACGTATACCAAACCAATATATTACCTCTATATGTACTTTTATTGTTTTAGCTATTCATACTAACTACTTCTATAAACATCCTAGTTAGTTACTTCACGTTGTTAATTAATTATTATTTGTAGATATCTTACAAGACTTAAATCAGTTATTAATTATAAACGTTTATTTCGTATAGTTACGTATATTATGAATGATGATAATACCATGAACGGATCCGTTCCTCTCTGATAATACCATAGTTGAACGGATAGTAAAGAACTTATAATCCGTTCCTCTGTGATAATACATATCAATCAAATTTATAAGGGTTTATTCTTCTTTGAAACTAGTCTTGCTAGACACAGCTAAAAGAAGAATTAACGTTAGCTTACTTGGCAGTGACAGCTGTTAACCGCCCTAAAAATTATTATCGTGGTTGTCTAGAGTAAGAAATTCTACATTGGACGATCTTATGTTTCGACAATTTTCTATATGGAACCTCCATTTTCTACAGAATTGACGACCTTTAATTTTAAATATTTCTGAAGAATTGTAAGAGCTCACTTTCTGCACGATTGGAAACCCTTAAATGATTGGAATCATTTTAAAAAATTTCTGGATTATACAGGATGGTACCGCACCGTTAAAAATATAGCTAATTGTAAAAAGTGTTTACCAATTAGGTTAGGATCAATCATTACGTCAGCTGAAGTGTAAATAACAATTTTTTGTGTACCAGTGACGTCTCCTTTTGTTTTGATTTTTTTTTTTTTAGTTTTTGGTTTATGTTTTGAATTTCACGAGAATAATAATTTGATTTTAAATAATTTTGAATTTTTTTATTGTTTAGGTGTCTTTCTGTTATTATTTTATTTAATTTGAGTCTTTGGTGTCTTTGTTGTGTGCTGGGCTATTGGCGGCTGCCGGTGGTGTGTTTCGGCAAGTGTGTTGTTTCTTGTTGGGGTTGATGATATGGATTTATTACCTATTTTTTTTTAAGTGTTTTTCTAAGTTTCTTGTGCAATATGTGGTGTAATTACCAAATTTTTTTGTTTGTTACCATAGCTGGTTTATTATGTTGTGTTTTTTTTTTTTAAATTTTGAAGTTAAATTTAATTTTTTGTCAATATGCTGTGTTGAGGCTGTATAGTTAAGGCATGTTTAGTGACAAAATTATGTTACTACAGATAATATAATAAGAATTTTTAACCCTTCTATAAAAGCTGTATAATAACGAAAATAAGATTAATTGTGAGCACTCTCTTTTTCATAAAGAAGATGAACACAAATTCCACAAGGACAGACAAAAAGAAAATGAGATAAGCCCCATTTCAGGTGTATGTGGGTATGTGAAAATAACCAAAAATATCGAATTCCAAGCGGTGTACAGACCAAACTTTAGTTTTATCTATATTGATTAGAGTTTATCCATGCTTGAAAATGAGGGAAAATAAAAAATTTAAATATTCTAGTAATTTTATCATTGAATTAGCTGTAGATAGACAGTATTACAATAGAAAGACTCAATCTTTTATTACATGTTCTCAGGTAACAGGTTGCATGATAATATACAATAATTACATTTTACTACAATAATAATTGTTTTTGTGTGCTCAAGTGTAGGGAACTAGTGTATATCTTACGTCTGCATTCTTTGACAATCAGAAGGGCCTCTTCTTATTCTCAATAATTATTTTTCTGATTAAAATCACTATTTAATTTGTTTTGTTTAGTATTATGATTAAAACTCATAAACAGTTTATAGTTATAAACTGAAGTACTTTATGTGCTGTTCAAAATAGATTAACAATCATGACTCAGTTCCACATTCTCCTGAAGTGAGCTAAAAATGGCTAGGAGACTTGTTAAAATCTCAAAACGCTGCCTTTAAAGTATAGGTTTGGTACAGATACATCCAAAAATATACATCATTCATTGTGGAGATTGTTCTTATCATAAATGCTCATAATTGTTTCTGATGACTACTTAGTCATGGATAATTTAAAAGGAAATGGTTCTAGGAAAAGAAAATAAATAAAAAAAAAAAGATTAAATCTACAACTAGAAGAATGTAGTGTTTTACTGAACGATTAATGTGAGTGGAAATGTCTCCTTACACTGAGGAGGTTCAAATCAAATTCCCTTGTTGTTTGATGATACCTTTCACAACACTGCAGGTGTTGTGTTATAGAGATGATATGTAAAGTAGTGGACTCATCAATCTTTGTAAATAAAAAATATGTCATGTGACCTTTTCATGTTTCCTTACACCCATATTGGGTTGTCTTTGATTACAACAACTGGCATTGTTACCAAATCTGTAAATCTCTTCTTTTTATATCAGACTGAAAACTGTTATTTTCATTACTTAGTTATTGAATTATTATTCTGTTTCCTACAAGAACAATTTTAAATATCTAAATTAGAATGTATTGAAGAAAAATAATTTATGGGGTTATTGACATTTTGATAAATATGTATGACAAATATAAACTTTAAAAAATCACAGATTAATTAGGTTTAAATTTAGTAAAAGACTAAATAAAGCTTAAATTTTTATCTCTCAAAGAACTTTATATAATTTCGCTTATTAATTCAGAAACCATATGTTATAGTATAAAATACTGAATACTTCTTGCATAATGATTTTGGTTGGAAAGTTTCTGGTTATTGGCTTTTTAATATTTTGAAGTGACATGTAGTGACATGAAGTGACAAGTGAGTGTAAACATTCTGGTTCCTTTACTAAAAATACCTGTGTATAATGTTGCTTCAAATAAAAATGTTATTTATATGAACAACAGGTTCCCTGAGCAACAAACAATGGATTAAGATTGCTATAGCTATTTAGCTACTAATTTGATATATCATCAAAAATGATTCAATATGTTTAAAAATTCAAAATTCGTTTATTTCAGATTGACAATTTTTTACTATTGTATTGCAACGTCATAATAAAATAAAAAGAGGCTTCCATAAAAATTAAAATTGACAAAATACAGATGAAAGTTATAATAATTATAAATGATAAAAATAAATAAAATTACAAACTGAAAAAATCTTGCCAAAAAAATAATAACAAAACTAAACTTATAAATACAACAATTATTTTATTCCAAGAACTTATTGAAAGAGTAAAACACCCCCTCCACCAAGAAATGCCTTAAATGATTTTCAAATACCGAGCGGGTTTCAATTTGTTTTAAATGTGTGGGAAGTTTATTGAACAATTTATGACCTAAATTTTGAGGAAGGGAAGCTGTTATTTTTATGCTATGCGCGGTTTGCCTGAGTTGGAATTTATTGCACGTATTATAATTATGAATGTCTGCACTGGTTTGAATAGAATTTAATTTAAACTTATAAAACTGTATAATATGGAAAATACAGTGCGATGCTAGAGTTAATATTTTTAAAGAAGGGAAAATACTCCGACAGGACATTCACCTATTTACTCCCGTCATTATTCGGACAGCCATTTTTTGAATTTTGAATACCTGGGAAAACAGCCTGCCCCAGAGTAAAATGCCATACGTCAGTCGCGACTCTAACGATGAGTAAATTAATTTCATCAAAAATAAATTTTGGAATTTTGCAAATCTACTTAACAAAAATAGCTGAGACGATAATTTTGAGCACAACATACTGATGTGCTGCTCCCACGTTAAATTTTTATCAAAAATCAACCCAAAGTATTTAGTATCTGAGACTTTGGAAGCTCAAAATCATTCATTGCAATTTGTTTACCACAATGACGAACTACTTTATGTGATATTTTATCATATCCAGCCGAATTAGAATTTTTTAACTGCATTATAATTTTGTAGATTTCATAAGGTTCTGAAGGTCGCAAAAAAGTGTTTTGGAAAAGATTTGATCATTATGCGGTTGTAATAATGGCTCTGGTTGTAATGCTCTGGTTCGGTTGTAATGATGTGGCAGTCATCTGTATTTTTATTTTTAAAGATTAGAGGAATCTCATTAAAACACAGTAGCTTCAAACACACATTTTAGAAAAGCAACAATATCTTATATTCTTATTATTTTAATCTATATTTTTGCTTTTAGACAAATGCATAGAATATTGACATTAAAAAAATTAAAATTGCATATGTTCAGTCTCTGTTATCATTTAAAATTATAGCTCAGAAAGGGTGTTTCAAAAGTCTGCTACAACTGCTAAACATTGCTCAATAATTGGTTTTCAAAGTTGAAAAGTAAACAAGTAAAAATAGTAAAAGTAAACAATTCCCTGTTTAAAGAAACTTTAGTTCTAAATATTTGTCTACTTTATAAATGTATAATAAAATACACCCTTCACAGCAGACCTGCGTACTCAGCGAATTTCCAAATCAATAATATAAATAATAATAATATATGACAAGTTTTATAAAAATCTGTCCATAAACATGAGAATTATTTACCTATTCTCCAAAAGATTAACATGGGAAAGAGTGTAGGTTTGCTGCTTTGAGCAACATTGAAACTAGGCATTCCTACCATAAACAATTTTTATTTTTAACATTTATACCAACTTTCATCAACATCTGTCCATAAATAAAGGAGTTTGCCTATTCCCTATATGATTAAAATGGGAAAAGAGAATGCAGGTTTGCTGCCGATAAACACATAAACAATGATTTTTAAGCATAAACGGGTGGGTATCAACAACATGAAGGTAAATACCAAGTTTAACCCAAAAATTTTGATTGATATGGGAAGTATTAATTTTTCCTTATCCTCCATAAGATTAACATTGGAGCTTCAAAATACAACGTACTGTGTTTAGATTTTTTAATATCTCGGTAACCGTTAGAGGTAGAGAAAAAATTTAAGAAACTTAATCGTGCAGTTTTTTAAGTTGATTCTAATGGTGAAAAATAAAATTTGAAATTTTAAAAAATTATATGTGAAAAACGGAAAACTCATTTTTGGGGTACAAAACACCCCCAAACTACCCCTTCCGATATGTCTGGATTACGAACTTGTCCAAGCAAATGTAGGAATACATTTTTCTACCAAATTTGGTCTCGATCGGACCATTTTTACGAGAGTTATCGTTTTCACAGACACACACACATACGTATATATGTATAAATTTTACGACTATTTTTTTGGTCCTGGGCACCTAAATAAGAAAAAATAACATGGTCCCGGGCTTAAGTCTTACCATGAGACCTACGGTAATAGCTTCTTCCCTATGGGAAATTCGCTACAATCTATACTAATTAACATATTCAAAAATTATAATAACCATCACAGTGACCTACCGGTGTGCTAGACCTGATACATCCTTGCCTTGACCTACGCACCTGACTCTTGACCCTTGACTAAGACCAAGGACATCCAACAACTCCCTCCGGTTCCTCCTCTGAGCTCATCCAGACCAATTATAGCTGCTGAAATTAATTTTCCATATTTTAAAATGCTGATCATTGCCAATACCCATTCAATTAAAAATTTAGTGCTCTTTAAAATTCAGTTGATTTAATTTTAAATTCACATTTACTCCTTTCAATTTTTTATTATGAGAGATGTTTCAATTCATACAAGCCATTAAATTTTTACGTCAAATATATTATTAATATGTCAAATATTGTCAAATGAATATCTTAGCTATGTTATAGTTTTGTCGTTTTAGTTCACTATTAATTCATTCATTATTGTATTTTGTGGCTGTAATATTACTGGAATAAATTCATTCATTTCTTCATTCATATTCATAATTAAGTCATCAGCCTTTGTTTTACAAAATTACAAATTTTTGTAAGGAAAAACTTTGTAATACAATGAGTATTTTATACTCAATATAAATAAAACAACAGCAATATAAACAATATCTGTTAAAACTAAATAGTTTGTGTGAGGGTATAATAATTTCCCAGAAAAACTCATATAGGATTGAAGTATGCAAATTTATAGATAAAATTAAAGAAACCCACATTTTTATAATTTTTGAAATATCTTTTATTTTTTTAATCTTTAAAACCAATAAGTTTTCACTCTATTGGCTTTAACATTTTTATCCACGTTCTACATCTTATCTGAGTGTTTTGTAATTTTCTCACTGTAACGAGTCCAAGAATCATGTTTTGAAAAAGGTGTGGCCCATCCTTTATGACTCAAACATGACAATTGGATTCCATTGAAAACCAAACAACCTACAAACTGTCAGTTAAATGAATTTACAAGAGGCATGGCATGAGTACTGAGTAATTTGGTTATCTTCAACTAAAGTAAACACAACTCTTTCCAGATTAGACATGTTCCCTATCTTAAGTCCGGAAAACATGGTTTTTGTATTTATTCTATATGTAAGATATCTGTGAATATTTAATATTTATCACAGTTAAAATGATTTTATTAAAATTAACTTCTTCATTACTTATATTTTGGTATTATATTTTTTTGTTAAAAAATATATACAAAGCAAGTACAATAGTTTTTTTTGGTAACTGTCCTTAAAATAAATAGGTCCCTATTCTAAAACTTAAAGCATTAAGATAGTATAAGATAGGTTTATGTTCAAAATTGAGTGCCTGAACTCTACTAAGATTTCGTCACTTAAGTTGTCATTTCGTCATTTGTTAGGTAGTAACAAGACCAGGGTTTGGATTGTCCCCTACCATAACATTAAGATGCAGAGATCAAAAACAAAATCTAGGGAGATTCCTGTAGCTCTAAAATAAAATTTATGAAGAATTCTATAAGAAACTATTATTTGAGACACTGATCGAATCGATTTGATGACTGAAAAATCGAATATGGACCATTGAAAAAAAAAAAATAAAACAAAAAAATAAAAGACATAAAAAGTAGATTTGTGTGAATTGTGTGAAGGGGGAAATGTTGTGAAGGGGTGATGTAATATTTTTGTGTATTTTTTTATATTATGTTTATTTTTTAGCAACTTTATCTAATCATGATGGATTATGCATCTTTATAGATATTTATCTGTGTGTTAATTATATATTAATATTTATATTTTTTATTTTTTAGTGATATGATTATTTATCATATTTTATTATATAAAATGTTACCACTATAAAACCTCTAGTCATATTTCATTAATGATAAGGAATTATGGAACATAATATGGATATAGTGTAGGAATACGGATTCAAAGATCAATGTTACCAACCTACCAGCAAGCTATGCCATGTGAACTGCCACATTTGATAACATGGAGAGCCATCTTTTGAAATGTAGTGTACATCCTTCAAACTATGCACACTAAATGCAGTGTGGAATGGCCTTAAGAGTTTGACTTGACAAATATTGTGCTTTAATTTACATTCGCCTTGATCACAGCGAAATCAAAGTCTGATGTAAAATTAAAGAGATGAGTATTTAACATTAGTTTATTAGTCAGATACTTAGATGGCAATCTGTCCACTGTCCAGGTATTTTAAGCCAAGTATGAATGAGAACATGAGTGTAAGATAATTGTGGCCCAATCTTGTGGTCTTGTTACTAACTAAGGCTGACATGTTCCTTAGACAGAACTGTTAATTAATAGCACTACAGTCAATGTTATATTTAAGGGACCTACAGTTTAACGTGGTGTCTAAACCACTGCCACTGAATAACGAACTGGTCTAATAATGAGGATAGTCTCAGTGGATTAACAAAGTATTTAATAGTGCAGATGATAACCCACACAAGAGAACACTACACCCACCGACTATCGCTTATAACTATTCACAGTTTGTCACCTCCAACTAGCTGGATTACAAGACACGCAACATTTTCTATACAATTGGTTTTTAACATTTTGGTAGGGAACGGGCCAAACCCTGGCCTTGTTACTACATAACATCAACTTTTTGTTAGATTATAGGTAATTAAGTCCCAAATCAAACCGGCGGCCACCAAATTATGAGGTGAGCTACAGTACCAAGCCGTTTCCGATTTATTTGTTCAAATTATAGAGATCATATTTGTATGTAGTTGATATTCAGAAAAATTTAAAGTTCATACTTAGAATTACTGTTATGTACTCAGAAACTTTGCTGAACAATTGAAGTTTACAAATACCATAATAAAAGAGTTGATTGGTTGCTAAACTCTGAGCGTTTCCACTTTCAAATTCACAGTATTTGAACTACTAATGTTTGGGCAAACAAGTCCCTGGCTTCTGAGTTCATCATGAATAATTCTCATGAGTAATTCTCAAAAGGAAATTTTACACAAACCGTGCCAGTTTGATTAGAGGAGAAGTTTAGTCATTACTTTAACAAAAGGGTTAAGGGTCTTAGCTACATTAAATTTTGACACGGATATGTCTTAGCTGTGAGGAGGGGTGTTGGTGGTTTTTAAGATGGAAAATATGTAACAGGTTTCCATAGAAACTATCACAGCTATTATATTGAATTTGTATTTAAAGAATAAGAACGGCTGTTTGGATGAATTGAAAAGATTCTGTTTAGACCATGTTTAGATCATATCCATGATCTAACCTATTTCCCAGAAAAATAAATGCAAACATTTTTAGTTTGAACTACTAGAATTTTTAAGTAAAGGTGAAGTTAATATATATTAGCAAGTGTCATTATTTTCAAACAAACGTTTCAAAATTATTAAACTGATATTAATTATTTTTTACCAATAGTTATACAGTCCTGTTTCAGTAAGCCAGTCAAATTCTACTCTAAACCCAATTAATTAACCAACAAGCCATTAGTGAACAAAATGTAGCTATTCTATACCTAACTTTTATTGTTGAGAAATATGTGATAATTTGAATTTTAACGGTATTTTTCACCATTAAAAATACTTTTATAATTTAAAGTTATTGCCCAAAAATGCTCTGTAATTCAAAATGATGCAATTGTTGCACCTCTAAAATTTTGAGGTAAAGGTAAAAAACTCCTGATTATTTGAAATCAAACAAAATTTGATATGATTAAAATCATCCATGTTTTACTGTTTTGTGTTAATTTGTAAGTGGCCGTACTCTAGTTAGTGCAGTGTTTAATTTGTATTAAATATATTCGTGGTCAAGTGAGTGTGTTTTTGTTTTCAGCCAGTTGGGCAAATCGTGTGTGTAAGGCACTTACCTACAAGGAAAAGGTATTTTAGAGTTTAGGTACTTCAGAGAAAATGTTATAGATTAAGTAGAAAAGGAACAGGAAAAAGAATGAAATCGCTAAACAGTTTGATATACCAGCCAATACATTGTCAACCATTTTAAAAAACAAAGAGAAATACGAAAAAAAGGCTTCAAAATTGAAGTGGGTGAAGGGGCCGGAATAAAAAGAAGTTGAAGACTGTGTCTTTGATTGAAATTTAATCAATTGAAATATTTATTCAATTTTTAAATACGTAGCCTACATTATATAATTTTATTCTGTAATCGTGTATTACTGTAATAACTATTACAATTTGTAATTAATATGATGCACATTGTGCAAAACACCTTATTTTTTAGTTATTGAAACTCCTAACTGTATTCATTGCTCACACTGAATTGAGCCTCTATGAATAGAACATAAAGGAAAATTAACCTTCATAAATCGAACCTCTTTTATTCGAAATAATGAAGTTTTCCCACTGCCCGTGGGATTTGATTTAACGAGGTTTAACTGAAAAATTAATTAGTAAATATTTTTCCAGCAACAGTAATAGCAGCAAAAGAGAGGTGTGTTGTGCCCAAGTGCTGTCCTCCCAACCACACAATATTGCCAGGTGGAGGAGGTTGCCAAGTCAGTAATCTCACATTTGAACCAGAGTTTTGGAATGGAACAGATACCTTGGCACCAGAAAGTCCTCTGGAGGTTCTAGATGTCATCATCGGGGACCCTTGTCAGTTTGGGAAGTAAGTTCACCATAATCTTACTTAGACAAATTGAATTTGTTATTAGAATTGCTCAAGTACTGAGAGGTGAAATAGGTATTGTTATAATAAAGTAATAATGTATATCAATATTAATTAAATTAATTCGGTATCATAGCCGCAGGTAACACTCCGCCTCCGAGCTAGCGGGGCGACACAAGATAGTGTGCGCTCAGAACCAGTGTTGGAACTTGACGGTTCTGTCTTGTTCTGAGCGCAGCTATCTTGTGGTGCTCCGCTAGCTCAGATGGGAAGTGTTCTAGTTATTTGTTGTCTTTTCAATATAGATTTTGTGTTGTGCATGATAGATAAGTATAACTCCTTGATTAGCATTATACGTGTTGGTTTTACTATAGGATAAAGTAAAAAGTAGTGTTGGAAGACGTGAGTTTTTACTTCATCCTATAGATAAGTATAGTATTATTGACAACATGATATCTGTAACTTAAATATTAAATTTTTAATGTAAATTATTAGGTAATCACTTGAATATGGGAGGAGTTTCTCCACCTCCAGAAACGTTGTGTAGTTAAAAAGACACATTGGAAAAGTCCAATAAAATATATTGAATAATTAATAACCAACACCATTATGAATTTTAAAGATTCTGTGACACATACTTTCTCCCCATCAAAAGTAAACTAAATAATATTTTACCTAATTAAACTATACTATATTATATTCTTGTTAAAATGACTTTTAAAATATCCTATATTTCAAAAATAGTCATACCATTTCTTGCCAACACCCTCTTAACAACAAGTTGAAGAAGTTAAGGAGAATGATCAAAACCACCGCCCCCAAGGTTATAACAAACTTTTTGTGTGGATTTTGCTGGGTAATGTAACCTTAATAAATGTCTACAATTAAGGAAAAGAGACCAGAAGAGAGCTCTCATTACATAATTGTATTGACAGAATTCATCCTACAGATGATGAATAGATCCATTAGAATACTTTATTGTCCTTAAGCATTACAATTACTCAACAGACAACGTCAATGTTTAAAGTATAAAAGTTTCCAAATCATAAAATCTGCTAAGTTTACAGTATGGGTTATCACATAGCCAGTCATACAACCTAACTTTAAATACTTTTAAGAATAAGAATAAGAATAATTTATTTCTCTGTTAGACACCCTTTACAATAAACACTCACTATATAAACAAGGCGTTGTATATAGAAACAATGCTAACAATACTTACAGAGTAGAAAACCAAGTATATTATAGTAAGATGCCAAGACTGACCTTAAACAGAGAAATGTATTCCTCCAAGGCATAGCCTGTTTGGAGGCTTTGATAAAATGTAACAATTAATAAGATTGATAGTATATGCTATTAATTTTAAATAATTCACATGAAGTACATAAAACATAAAAACAAATACTAAAAATAATAAAAAAAATCCATTAACTTCCAACATACAAATGAAAAAAAAATTGTAACACACATTCAAACACAAAAACAAGATCAAACACTGCAATGGAATCAATAACAAGCAATAGGCGACAATATAAAAAAAATAAAATAAATAAAACTCATTACAAAACTCAATAATTAAATCGGTTCAATAGGTTTGACGAAATCTAATTATAATACAACTATTAGATTAGAACACAATTATTAGATTCGTAAAACCTTTAACCTCTATATATCAATTTGGAAAATCATCTCTTCTATATTCCTGATACTAAAGAGCCATAATCTTAGTTTCTTAAGGAAAAAATTAATATTATCAATTGCTTTTAAAGAAAGTGGTAGTTTATTGTATATTCTTGGTGCCAAAAAATTGAACGTTTTAGTAAAATATGTGTTGCATGGCTTTGGCACAAATACGTTCTTGCTATTGCGGAGTGTATTACGATAGTCACACTGTTTCCTACTGTTTCTACTTCTAACAAAAAATATTTTTAAAACTTTATAAACATAAACACATCTCAGTGGGAGTATGCTTAAAGAACAAAACATAGGAAAAGATTTTTCAAAGTGACCACTCTTCGTTATCAACCTCATAAAATGTTTTTGAACCGTATATATAGGCTTAAGATTAGAAAAATATGTTCCGCCCCAACACACTATTCCATATTCCAACCTACTATGAACCAATGAGAGATAAAGGGACCTTAAAAGGTTTTCACTACACATATTTTGAATAAAAAAAATATGTGTAGTCTTTTTGGTCCAGAGATTTGCTCCTATCATGTAGCTTAACAATATTAACAACCTAAGACTAACAACATTGAAGCTACTTTGACATTTACTTAACCTAACTCTGTAACTCTGGGATTTTTTCCTGGTATTGTGTCCATTAAAGTCTGACCTATAAAACTATAATACTATAAAAGTAATAGTAAACTATAATAATTTTTAACATGTACTAAACAAATAAATATTTATAGGCTTTTCACAGACAAAATTTTACTACTCTTAAACAAGGGATATGTCCTCTAAAAGATGCCTTATTAATTAATTATTCTAAGGGCCTTTTTTGGATTAATAAAACTTTGTTTACATGACAATCCCCAGAGAATCAGGCCATAATTTATCACAGACTCAACAATGTTTAAGTCAATAATGTTTAATACATGATACGTATTAAACCATAAGATAGATGAGATTGAAACAAATCAATTAATTAGCCATTTTTGAATATTCAAGGGAAAGTAGATATGGTACTTTAATTCCCATGACAGGATAAGGAATTAAAACTGTTTGTATTATTTATACTTTACAAATATTTCAGTACATTACTATCGAGATAAAATAAGAAACATTTTTTTCTCAGATTGCGGCTGGAGCCAGAAAAAGACAGCGGTGACGAGTTCCATATCCTTTGTAACGGGTCATTGTTGGTGCCTTTGATATCAGATCAGCTCTATGGACTGAACCATTACTGCCTAGAAGCTTTCCCCTCCTCCCCCTCCAGAGTAGGTGGTAGAGGGTCTATTATTCTCCCCCTCCTGTGCTTCCCTCCCCCACCACCTCCTCCATCCCTCTCTGAAAGGATCGCCGCAGCCATCTATCCTATTGGTAAGAGGTTTCATTGGTACAAGTTATACAACACTATTTAGATAATAACTAACACTTGCTATTTTAAACTCTTTTGGGTGCTTACTAATCTTTCATCGGGGTAATAGGTTTTACAGAAGTAAAAAAACCATTACATTTACAATAGAAAAATGTTTGAACTACATGAAATTTAAAACTATACAAAAACAGCCATTTTGTAATCACCCCATATAGCACATTTACATATCTAATACGTATTAAATACATACCGATGCAACATAGGATATGTTTTGGATACTACTCGATACCTAATGGATACGTATCTGATACGTAGAAATGTCCGCGCTGGGGGACATATTGCCCAATACTTTCAAATATGTATCCAAAAGATAAAAAGGATACATATTTAAAATGTATCCTGGACGTTTCTGACACTATTTTAAATATATATTTAACCCCAGATTACTAAACATTCATAATCTTTACTACCAAATTTAGTTTTTTTAATGTAATTTAAAGACTTTATTTTAACAGCTTTTTTAAAGCCATTGGGTGTTTAACAAATGAGGGTGACTGAAACATTCCTGAGCCTTCTATGCGCATAAAATAAATAGTAATTTCTTCAAATGGTTAGTAAATTATGGTAACTTTTTGAAGCTATTTTCTTATGGGATTTTATAATGGCATTTCAATTTCAATAATGACAAAAAAGTTTGAGTAATAGTATTAGGCCTGGAGTTCATAAAAAGGGGGGGGGAGCTTTAGGGAATGAAACATAATGAAAACTAAAATTATTGGTAAAGAAATAAGAATGCTAATTTTAAAATGTCAGGAAAAAGTATGCTTTAGCTGGCCTCTATATTTTTTATTTATTTAGCTTTGTATAAAAATATATTATTAAACAGTTTAATATTAGTTTCTCTACTTTCCACAGTTAAAATGATGTGGTTAAGGTGATAAATTACTAGACAAGATTAATAAATATATAAAGTAGTAATACTCGTATTTACAAATGGTTAGTAATAACGGAACGTGGTGAATATGCTGGGAAGCTGAAATGTTACATATTATAAATTTTACCAGGCATTGAATGACACATACCTTTACCGTCCTCTCTGCTATCTTTGAATGTAGAAATACTTCTTGTATTACACCATCACTGAGACTTAATTTTTTTTTTAATGACCATAAACCTAAACCAAATTTCCCACTCTTTCTTGAATCATTATAAACTTTTTTAACAAAATATAACAATTTGTAAGACTTGTTGACTAAAAACTGAACCAAAAGTAGTAATTCCTGCGATAATTGTAATTTAACAAACAAAAAATTAGTTTAAAAAAGACTGATTATTCAGTTTATTTTATGTTTTAGCGAATTTCCCATAGGGAAAAAGCTATTACCGTAGGTCTCATGGTAAGACTAAATCCCGGGACAATGTTATTTTTTGTCTTTAGGTGCCCAGAGGCCAAAAACAATAGTCGATAAAATTTATATATATATGTGTGTGTCTTTGAACACAATAACTCTCGTAAAAATGGTCTGTTAGAGACCAAAAGACCAAATTTAGTACAGACATGATTCGTACATTTGCTCGGACAAGTTTGTAAATCAGACATATGATAGGTAAATTGGAATAGGTAGTTGGGGGGGGAGGGTTTATATTAAAAAATTGGGATTTTGCGTTTTTTTATAAGTAATTTGAAAAATTGTTACTAAATTTTATCTTTCACCATTAGAATCAGCTTAAAAACTACACAATTTAGATCTTTAAAGTTTTTTTCTATCTCCAACAGTTACTGAGATATTAAAAAGTTTAAACACAGTACATTGTATTTTGGGGCTTTGATGTTAATTTTATGGAGCATAAGAAAAAATAAATATTTCACTTATCAATCTATATTTTTGGATTAGACTTGATATGTAATTTCACGTGGTTCCACCCATCCACCCATTTGAATATTGAATGTATTCATATAGGTTTTATACATTTTTCACTGTATATTACGTACCTTTAAAAAAATTAATGTAATAAACAGAAATATATAAAACCTACATGAATACAATCAATGTAGGAGTAATGAAACACAATGAGGCATTGAAATTATAAACATTGCAACATTTAAAATTACAATTTTTATCTGCAAATATATAAAACTAATATTAATATCAAAGATTATGAAATTAACAAACTTTACAAAACTTTATGAAACTTAACAATGTAGAAAAGTTTATAGAACTGTTGTCTTGTTTTATTCTATTCAAGGGGTTTCTTCTTCCATGGAGTTATCGTTGAGCGGAACTTTTCCACAGGCTCTGTAAAAGGTTTATAGGTAATAGAACGTTAAATAATAAAAATATATATCCATCCCTCTAAAAAACTAAGTAGTCAACTAAGTAAGTAGCAGTCACATAATTAGGCTAGTTATTTTATTCACATAGCCTAGATGAAATGTTGAAATTTTCATACAATATGGCCTAATGCTTCTACACACACTGAATTTTATTTAGAAGAGATTCTGACTCCCCCTTAAAGAATTAAGTTTTGAATGAATAAAGGGATCAAAAATTATGGTCAATAGTTATCTGCGGGTCTTCTTACCTGGGATTTTTATTTTATTCATATCGGTGAGCCTCTTGTCGTCAAATTTATTTCGCTGGAATGCTTGGAATAGAGATGTAGTTGGTTTTGTTTCACTACGACTGGTTCCTGGTTGAGCCACATCACAGGACATCTGTGACGGGGTACTTGATTTTTTATTTAACTCTACTATTTCTTTTATAAGTGTGTTCTTTATGAGAGTCCTCTGATGGTCTAGCAAAATGTGGTCTTTAAAACGTGGGTCAAGGACCATACATAAAACATCAGGCTGAGTCTCTAAAAAAGACGGAAATCTTGATTGCAATGCCTTAAGTAGACTTTTGGCTAACATTACACCAGGAGCCTTTATGTTAATGATGTTTTGTGTGTGAGCAGTTATTTCATAAATAATTGGAATAATCATACTTCTTGTTGGTTTGTTCTCCGATGAAACAGTAATGGTTGCATCAAACTTTGGTTTTAAAATTTCAACATAAGCTGCAACCATTCCCCATTCCGTAGAAGTTAAGTTGTCAACTTTACAGCTAGTATCACTTAACTCAATGGCCAATCCATCCTTGAGGTAGAGGAGTCTTTCCATCATGGAATATTCTGAATTCCACCTCGTCTCTACATCTTGAATCAGTTCAAGAGGTTTTAGGCCAAGTTGTATAACACGAGCTTGTACACTAGCCTTCGCTGTTGAGCTGTGTTTAAAGTGGCCGACTATAGCTCTACATTTTTTGCAAAGGCTGTCAAAACCTACATAGTCTTTTTTCATGTCTGTAATGACCAAATTCAAATTATGCGCAAAGCAAAATAAATGTGTAATTTTTGTACAGGCCAAAGCGGTTTTCATATTTTTGGCATTATCTGTGACACAGTAAATTGGTACTGTTAAATCATTGGCTGATATCTTCCACTCACCCAAATTTTTCTCCAATGTTTGAGCAATTACCACTCCAGTGTGTGATTCCACAACATTGACCTAAGTTAAACAAATTGAAATGAGTTTAAGTTCCTTAGACACACAGTGAACTGTTATGCTTGGATATGACTGCATAGATTTTGATGTCCACATATCGGTTGTGATTGAAATGCAGGGCAGTGATGGTATTTCTGCATCTAACTCATGTTATAGCTCCTTCACACACTTCTCATATAATTCAGGAACTAGTTTTCTTGAAAAAGTTGTCGAGTGAGGGATTTCCAATTTTTCGTCAGCAACACTTCTGCTATCTGCTATCCACTTTGTTATTTCGTTTCTGAGCGCAATGTTTTTTGGATGACTGGAATTGTACTTCACAGAAGACGTGACAAATGGTAATATTGAAGTGGAAATTTGTGTTGACGGTACTTTTACACAACTTGGTTTTTGTGCTTTAAATTCTTCTTCTTGCTTAGGAAACCTTCTGTATACCAAATTGTGTTTCCTTTCTAAATGTCTTCTTAAAGATGAGGTGTTTCCAAATTTACTTTTCAAATCTAATTTGCATTGTTTGCATCTGACCGACAATTTATCTATCCTTTGGAAATAATCCCACATCGGATTTTTCTTGGATGGATTTTGTTCACCATCTCCCGTCACGTTTTTCGAACATTCACTATCACGATCTTATTCCATTTTTAAAAACTGGCACTAATGAAGTACTGGAAAATATTATTTTCAATTTAAACTACTGTAAAATTGAACTCGGAGTCTTCAATCTCATCTCGACGGCGCCATACCACCACACACCATAATGAACAAAAGAACCATAGAGTAGAAAATGCCCATAGAGAACAAATATGATAAAGCTTTCGCAGCAAAGACTAACAAATTCTCTTAGGTTGCACTATAATCAAACTATTTAACTTCTGATTGTTTCGCATTACGTATTTCTTTTCTAGTTTTAGAATTTTGTTTAACAGTTATAGCTTACGACGAGATTTTATATTATTCCATCCATGGCACCATCGTAGCGCTTGAGTACAAAACTAATTCTTACTTTAACGAAAAGCTATTAACATAATTGATTTTGAAATTGGTATATTTATTGATACTTGCACTTTTTGCAATAACCTACAATTTAAAATTAAATAAACAGTGTCTACCAACTACTAAGTTATTTTACCGGTCACTTAATTAATCGTATACATTTTATATTTTCACATTTTTTATATGTATTTTGGATTTTACACACATGTTATTAGTGTAAAATTCTTTTCCTTGCAATCTGGTACTTTTTCCAATCCAAATTCTTTACCAACTGTTACATCACCCCCACCTCCATTACCGGCAACTCCATACTTTTTTTGGAACCAAGAATCAGCTAATGCATCAACCACAGCTGAAATAAAAGCTGCCCTACTCAATGGTTTATCAGTATTAAGTTTATATAGGACAAATGCATTGAGCATCATCCG
Source organism: Nephotettix cincticeps (assembly GCA_023375725.1). Classification (NCBI taxonomy): domain Eukaryota; kingdom Metazoa; phylum Arthropoda; class Insecta; order Hemiptera; family Cicadellidae; genus Nephotettix; species Nephotettix cincticeps. The sequence continues at coordinate 15,067,019 of CM041791.1, read as the reverse complement.
GCCAAATATGTCACCTTTTTCCAGGGCTTATTACCTATTACCTTATTACCGCTCCTTCGTCTATGACGGGTTGGACCCGGATTGACTGCGTCAAATCTTGATAAACACTTGCAAAACCACACTACATAAAGTCTATAATATTGGCGGTGGATGTTCAATCCCATGATAATTCAAAAAACTCCTCGAGGCTGTAGAGAGGGTTCGCCACAAGTACACTCTTCACCTTCCTCTTGAATTCACCCACGCCAGACTGTTGGATCTTGACGGGTAGGGCATTGAAAAATTTAATTGCTAGTGTCGGAAAACTATTTAGGGTCTTAGTGAGCCTACATCTTGGTATATCAAGGTCGTTTGCTCTTCTAGTTCCGTGTGAATGTGTGGCGCTTCTTTGTTCGAAACTGCTAAGATTTTCTCTGATGTAGAAGAGTGAGTTCATTGCATTCTGACTAAAAACAGTGGCTACTCGCAGGTTTACAAAATTAGGCTTACAGTGGTCAATTTTTCCCGCTGATGTTATTAGCCCAACCGCTTTTTTATGCAACAATAAGACTCGTTTGCTCACCGAACAATGACCCCAAAGAATTATGCCATATTTAATATGACTATGGAAGAAAGCAAAATAGGATGTGATAAGATAATCTATTGAAACAGAGCTTCTTAATTTACGCAGCAAGAAAAGAACTTTTGACAATTTATGGCAAATGTGAGACACATGATTGGTCCATGTTAGCTTAGTGTCAATCAAAAAACCCAACAGTCTGACAGGCTCCAGGGAAAATCCATCCCTGAGAGAGCAGGTGAGAGTCTGCGTCTTATCCTCATTAAGCCGCAGTCTGTTCCTATAGAACCAGTCCTTGGCCCGCTCACACAAGTCATCACTCTCAATCCTCAGCTGGTCAGGAAGACTACCTCTAGTCCACAGAGTGGTGTCGTCAGCAAATAGCAGTGAACGGCCATCAAGATCCAGGTCATTAATACTAATTAATACTGTTTACTGTAATACAGTACTGTTACTGTTTTTAATACTTTAAAAACAGTAACGGCCCAATGACAGAGCCCTGTGGTACCCCATGATGAAGCACAGTGGCTGCAGAACGTGCACCCTCCACCTCCACAATCTGTTTTCTGTTTGACAGGTAAGAGACAATCGTTCTGTGAACTACGTCACTTATTCCATAACTCCTCATCTTAACTGCCAACAGACTATGCGACACACAGTCGAACGCTTTACTGAGGTCGCAAAGCGTGAGACTCAGAGCTTCCCCCTTCTCAAAGGCGTCCATCACAATCCTAACCAGAGACCAGACCGCTGTAGTGGTGGACCTTCCACCCCCTGAAACCGTGTTGATTTTCAAGGAACAAGTTATTACGTTCAAAATGTTCGGTCAACTGATCCTTCATAATTGACTCCACGACTTAACCAAAAGCCGGTACAATTGACACAGGTCTGTAATTACTGACGGACCTAGGACAACCCTTTTTGTAGATAGGAACAGTTCTTGCCACCTTCATTAAATCAGGGAAAACACCCTTTTTAAGACAATTGTTTATGATTAAAGTAAGTGGGGCAGCCACCGCCTCAATTATGTATTTTAAAATATGGGTTGAGATACCGTAAATATCAGGGCTGGACGAATTGTTGTATCCCTTGACTATACCAATTACTTGTGCAACGCTCACCTCCTTCCACGTCTCAAGAGTGGGAGTCACCCCCACCGCTCTCGCACCCACTGTAAGCAGACTCGGATTGATATCATCGGGGAAACCTACCGCTATCTCTCTTGTCCACAAAAAACTCACTAAACTCATCCGGACTTGCATCTGAGTGCGGCCTAATGGACGTCTTCCTCTGTTTATTAATTAAGTTCCAAGCCGCCTTTTGAGGATTTAACGCGGACTGGATTTTGGATATATTATGAGCCTTTTTTGCTGCCTCTACTTTGTTTCTATACAACCTATTTACCCTTAAATACGTATTAAAATATTGTTGTCTCATAATGGCAGAAGGCGCAGAAGCTGCAAGGCTTCATCGACCTTCGCTCATCAAGGTAGGTGTACAACATTTGGCCGGTCCCATCTATACCATCCATGCCATTGTTGTACTGATGGACTATTCTAGGCTTATCTTTTATTATTGCCTTTTGATTTCTCATTTTAGTGTACCTTACATTTTCAGCTTTACTGTCAGTCGATAACAAAATGAACTGAGACTTGTTTGTAGCTTTTTCTCGATAAGCCATGTACAATGCAAGGACCTTTCCTTATATATTTTTTCTGGCCAACTGCAAATTTTCCACGTAGGACATTCTGCAAACCTACTCTGTCAAGTCTTACAGTTCCTGTCAACCAAGTCAATTTTGAATACAAATATCTGGCCAAACGAAGAGTGGTAAAAAAAATTATCTAAAAATAAATGGTAGCCTTTGTTCAAACAGTTGGAAATTACTAATAATTTTTTAACAACAGAGAATGCCAGGCCATGCTCAGAGGTTTCTTCATCATTCTCTCGGTATTTGGCACCTTTGTAACAGAAAAGGGCCATGCAGTAATGTGTCAGTGCATCGCATAGTACCCACAATTTCACTCCCCACCTGTGATGTTTTTTTGGGAAGTACTGAGTCAAAGCAATTCGCTTTTTAGTCCTACCAATGACTCGTCGACTGAAAGTTGCTGGTAAGGTACATAGGCCCTAATGGTGTTTGAACAGTCGGTTGAGATGGTCAATAAGTGGTTGTAATCGTCCGCTCGGGTCATAGCCCGGTTCCCCATGTTTTACAAGTTTGTTGCCATCAACCAAATGTATAAACTTCTAAATCAGTTCAAACCTAGTTCGCGTAAACATTTTTGGGAACCAAGGTGTAGATAGGGATGAAGACTGGTTCCAATAACTTCTGATCGACGGTTTCCGTATTATGCCCATGTTTATTATAACGGCAAGGAAGCCTTTAAATTCTTCCGTGGATAAATTTACCCAGGATCTCAAAGAACTGTGTGGGGACAAGCCATGACCAACAGACTGCAAGTAATTTGTAGCATATTTGTTGGTCTCAACCACAAATGTTGCTATCAAATTGGTGGTGAAAAAGAGATAAAATAACTTACAGATGTTGAGTTTCTTGGTGGACAATGCTTTGGTCCAAGAATTTCACTAAATGAGAAGTTATGTTCGTAGCCTGGGTCATGCTCTTCCTCAATTTCCTCCCAGTCACTAGAATCGGGTTCAGTAGGTCTACGCCTAGGTCTTCGATTTGATTGGGGGTGACTTCGTCCCCTAGTAGCCCTACCAGACTTATTTGTCGAGCATCTGCCTCTGTGTAAACCACTAGGCCCAGCCCTTGTATGGTCTCCAGCAGTTTGGGGACCAAAGATGTCATCAGGGAGGTCATCTTGAGCAATTTCTTCCAGAGGATCCTCTTCATCAGAGGAAAACAGACTTGACCTCTCAGAGCAGAGTTAGCATTCAATCCTGCCTCTTGAATACTGTTCATTATAAAGTTTTCACTCACTGGAGACTCAGCCCGATCCCTTTTTCTACTCATTTTTTAGCAAATACAATGATGTAAATATACTTTGTAAAAAACCACAACACCACTAAGACAAAGTAAACATCAGTTGAGATGTAAACAAATGGTAACCACAACACAAAACAACGTAATAAAGGTGTCGATAGTCGGCGGCGGCAACAGCTGACGCGGCTGACGATATTGTTTTCGTTCTGATTTGTTATACTATATAAAGTTTTAAAGTGTTAAAAAATATTATTTTTGCGATTAATTGATTCTTTGGCTGTAAAATGGTACAATCCGATATAAAAAATATAATATTACAGCACCATAATATCCAAAACATTGAGTAGCCGATATATCGGCATGCTGTCATTTTCGGCCCAGACGTCAGGTGCCGATACATCGGCACCCTGTCTCTTTCGGGACAATTTGAACATGCCGATATATCGGCGCTTGGGGCTCTAAGGGTTGAACGGCGTTGCCATTTTAGAAGGTGCTTATTACGCCGTAAATACGGCTAATGCCAGCTGGAGGGTTAAGATATGTTAGCTGTCGATGAACAATTTTTTATTTATATAAATTAAAACATTCAGAGAAAGTTATAACAATTATACATATATCAATGTTCAAAGTTTTGAAGCTACAGTATTTGATTTACTTGTCAACAACTCTTACATCTCATCTCACGTATGTACAAAACAGTTAGTGACGTTAGTACAAAGTAGAGGATCATGACCATGGAAGGTTTATGTAAGATTGAGTTGCCTCGTTTGACACCTAGAGGCATCAGTCCACCCAACGGCATCGGTTTTGTAAGTAAGTAAGTGATGGAGCCGATAAATTAAATTATTTATGTAATAATGAATATTGTATAAATTATACTCACGTTTCACTTCTGATTCTTCTACTTTTGGCTTGAACAAGCCAGCGTACAATCACTTGGTCTATCTACTTCTCTGTGGCCAGGTTGTTGCACAGCTTCACAGTACCTGAAATAAACAACAAAAATTGCAGGGTTAACAATATAATACAAAATTAAGAGTAACTATAAAAACATTTTTAAGAAGCATTAGTGAGAGGAATTGATTCTAAAGAGTGACAAAACATAATCTAAATATATATAACTAAGTCGTGTTAGTTACAACATTTACAAAACTTGAGAACACCTGGACAGATTTTAATGATGTTTGATATTTTGGATTAGTTTTTGCTCTGATATTCAGTAGGAATATTCAGTTTTGTATTTAAACTTAGGGTGAAGTCCAACTGGCCTGTAAAGTTTTTATATGTTAAGCTTATGACTTTTATTAACAGCTGATTTTGTGTTGCTTTATTTTCACCAGTCGATAGCTAACGTCACTGTGCAGCATTTCCAGCAAAGGTTTGCGATTGTTTTGAAAATAAGCATTTATAGATTACCAGTTATTAGTATGTTCCAGTGTAACTGAGCTGTTTTGTTTTGTGTTTTATAATGAATGTAATTGAACGTAATTGTAAATTTTTAATTTTCGTAAACAATATATAACTAAGTCAAAGATTAGAATTTAAAAAATCAGATCATGGAAAGTTTTGAAAGAAAAAACATACTTACTGAGCACTACTTTGTACAGTGCAAGCTGTTTGAAACATTTCTTTTTCCTTCCTAGGAGGCTGAATTTTTCTGCAATATCATTAAACATCGCCCTTTTTAGCGTTATTATGGTGGTGTCTACGAAACAGCTACCCCCAATGGATTTGAAAATCGCAGCCTATAAAATGAAAAAGTAGGAGTGTTATTAACATAATGGTTAATAAATCCTTTGACTTATTGATACTTGATAAACAGTTATCAAGTATGCGCAATAAAAACCCTTATATTCTTTCCCATACCTCACTCTGTAACACAACACGCAGTGGGGGGTTGTGTTTTAGGGAATACCTCGGATAGCTCCCCAGGGTTTTGTGATACTAAGGACTGAATATTATTCAAAGTAGTTTAATTTGTTCCGTGTGCGCTCAGTCGAGTCTATTTATGGCACTCAAAGCCTCAATCTCAATATGAGTAACTCATCATCGCACACACGGAACTTAAAATATCAACGCCTGTAATTATCTGGTTCCCGATGCCGGCACTCTTTCGCACCGACGCCTGATACAAAAGAAAGCAAATTGCCACGTTGGCGTTCAATTAACCAAAAACTAATTCTGATGCCGGTGCTCTTTCGCACCGACGCCTAATATAATTACAAGAACCAAAATTTAAAATAATATACTTCCTAATAAACCTAGGTTGAGGTCTAGCCTTCGTGACTCAACTTCGAGTCACCCTATCGAACGAAACTAATTTAATTAGTTTAGTTAAATTGGTGCTTGCTTAGTTCGTACACTTACCTTGAGGTACTGGAATCGCACGGATAATAATTAAAATAAAAATAATCTTCCTTCCAAATTGAGGACAAAACAAAAGCTCTCTGAAATAAACAAATCCATAGATTAGTTAACACGGGGTTTAACGGTGAGCTCCAAATCTTCTCTGATAGAAATAGATGATTTTATGGACTCTGTAAGCTTCTAAACTTTATTACGCCGGCTCAACTTCGAACCGACCCTACACAAAACAGACAAGCTAGTCTCTGAATCTCAAATAAAATAAGCAACACAATTTCGCGTTGCTCCTAAACTTTACTACGCCGGCTCAACTTCGAACCGACCCTACACAAAACAGACAAGCTTTTCTCTGAATCTCAATTAAACTAAGCAACACAATTTCGCGTTGCCCCTATATCAACTAAAGACACAATTCAATTTCGGGAAAGCCAGAGAGGATACCTACAAATGTGACCCAATACTATTCAAACACCACAAAATGTATATCAGGTGGATATCCAATTCACCTGCTATAATTCTAAGTCGTCGACCGGTAGTCCAGAGTAGGAGGAGGAGATGTGGCCGGCTCCGCGCCTGGCCCAAGACTCCAAGAGTGAGGCTCCTGCCTTCGTCTCCGACCTCACCGCCTGCGACTACGGTGGCGCTCGGATCGGCTGGTGGCGCTTAGTCGAACTAACGGGGTGCGTCAGCAGGCCGCGGGCTGCGCCAATCACAGCGCGAGCTGGTAGTTTAGTTCAGCTGTATCGCTAGCGTGACGAAACGTACCCCCCTCAGAATTTGAACCGTTACAACTCTATCACATTTTTGCCAGGAATCAATACAACATATATAATAGATTATAGGCAAACACAGGCCTAGAGTGGTTCACAGGCTGGCTTTTCTTTTATGTTGTATTATACATACACCATTCCTCTGATTTTGATTAAGCCTTAAACTTCCAGAAAGTAAACTTCCACCAGTAACAATATAATACAAAATTAATGATTGTTTTTCATTTAGTGTTTTGTCAAGGCGATTGTGTTATTAGGTTAGGTGCGTTACATATAACTGACTTGATTCTATGAAATTTTAATTAGGTTAGGTTAAAACGGCATACTTTGACAAAACATAAATGTGGTCAAAAAATAGTACAAAAGGTAGGCCTACTAAAGGTTTACATTATTACGTCAAGTAATCAAATAAATAAATACATGTATATATAATTCTATTGGGCAATGTTTGAATGGATGTGGTTAAATAAAGCTGTATATATGCATGTTCTGTATCAATCTTTAGTGAAGTTATAAGAGGATTAAGATTAACTAAAAAATTTGGTGATTCACTTGGAATGAGGGTTCGTGTTAGGGTTATATAGGTACCATTCGACATCAAATAACTTAAGGTACAACTACTTTTTTATTAATTGGTAGGCATATTTGAAAAGAATGTTCTACATCTCAGGGTAATTTAAGATTGACTTACCTTCAGTAGTAACAGTAATAAGTACTGATTGATTGTTTAGCGCAAACTCCGTTGATGAACTTCACCACAAAATGGCTACGAACAAACCGGGCTAAACAACTTGGTCAGTGCTTGCGCGCGCATCTCACACCGCGTCACCACGCCAAAATGCAACTTGGGATTTTTGAAGCTGATCCTTTAACGTATTGAATATGTATTACAAAGGTATTTGCAAATACGTATCCCGCTGGCGCCCTAGAGCACCTTTTAAATACCTATCTAATATGTAAATCTAGGAATGTATTCGTTAGGTCACAGAAATACATATTGAGAACGTATCGAATACTAAGTGTGCTATATGAGTTGTGATCTATTTAAACCACATAAATGTTTTTCATTAAGTAATAAATTTTGTTTTAATTTTGCTAATTAACTTGTATAAAACATATTCTCACCGAGCAAAACTCGGTCACCTGGTATTGCTTTTGGTCTCTAGGCACCTCAAAACAAAAAAGTAACATGGTCCTAGCATTAGGTCTTGCCGAGACCTACAGTAATAGCTTCTTCCCTCTGGGAAATTGACTAAAAATATACTTTCAACAAATTTACTACTTAAGATAACTTACTTAGTTACTCCCAGGGCCATGCATATCAAAGTAGATACTTAGCCGCACCAACAAAGCCCCTCCATCTCTCTCGGTCTTCTGCATCTTCTTCTGCTGCTCCTATCTGCTCCAGATCTCCCTTCACCTGATTCCACCATTTTTGTCATGGCCTTCCTCTTGGCCTTCTTCCTTCAGGATTCCCTATTTCCTTATTACAACTGGTTTTAGGTTGTTGCCTTCACTCCTTCTAAGAACGTGCCTAGCCCATCTAATCCTTCTACATTATACTCGCAAACTACATCTGCATCTTTATACAAATCTCTTAATTCCCTGTTATGTCGTTTCCCTGTCGTCTTCAAAAGTTGGCCCGTAAATTTTTCTAAGAATTTTATTTTCAAATATGATCAATTTTCTTTCCTCTTTTTTGTTTAGTTTCCATGTTTCTGCTCCATAGAGTAATATTGGACTAATTATGGTTTTGAATAATCTTATTTTGGTTTTTCCTTAATTTGGAAGAAAAGAGTTTATTGCATGAATAGAAACATCTGTTTGCAAGGTTTAGCCTATTTTGTATTTCAGTTTCTTCCTTGTTTTCTCTGGAGATAACAACACCTGAATACTTAAAAGAATCTACCTTTTCAAATTCATGATCATCTATTTTAAAAGGTCCTTGAACTGTATTATGAGGGTTTCTTGTGAGATGTATAAATTTGGTTTTTGAGTCATTTATTTTCAGGCCTAGTTGTCCTGTTTGTTTTATGAAAAATTTTGTTAACTGACTTAAAGCATCTAAATTTTCTGCAAAAATTACTATATTGTGAGCAAATGCTAGTGTATTTATTCTGTTTCCAATAGATATGCCCTCATCCATACTTCCTAATTTTTGTAGAGCCTCTTCTTACTGCTATGTTTAACAGAATTGGGGAAAGCCCATCACCCTGTCTTACACCTGAATTTACTCTAAAGGGGTCAGAAATATGTCTATTCACTCGTACTGAGCATGTGGAATCTGCAATACTTAATTTAGCAAGGTTTATAAATTTTCTTGGGATTCCAAACTTGTTCATCTTTTTCCACAAACTCTCTCTATTTATACTACTTAACACAAAAACACTTAAAATTAAAATATGTACTATAAGTAACATAAGAGTAAGTATAAGTAGGTACAGTAAGTAAAATAAGTACATAACTTGTTTACATAAAATATTATCTACATATTAAATCCAACCATTACAAAAATATCATGGAGCCTTAAATAATATATTTAGTGTCTAGGATATGTTCATTACATTATGGTTGGACTCCTGTTCAAATAGATTATTTTCATTTCTAATATTCATTTAAAGAGAATTTGATATAGACTATTAAATAGTCAATATCAATTCTAGGAACTATCACCAGTACAGGATTGAATAAACATTTTCTTTTTCTTGATTTCTCTTTTTTTATATTATTTGAAGGGCTTCTTACACACCACTCATTGAAAATAAACAGCAAAATGATCGATGGTGGAAGTTTATGAGTCATGACCTTGTACCCCAAACCACAAGGATACGAGCTTAAATTCTCCCATGGTTTCCTGCCTTGTGAAGATATATTCTTGACATTTTATAATTCCAATTTATGGAATCTCTCCACAGCGTACATACAACTAAGTTAACTAAGTGTTTGCATATCTCAACTGTTTTTTTCTTTATGAAAATAGTATGTATGTTATACCATAAAAGTTCTAGAAAAAACTAGAAAAAAATAGATATTAAACATTAATTTAATTATATAAAAATTTAGTCATTATTTTTTTTGAAATTTCTGTACAGACCTCTTTTGAAACTCCAAAAATCACAAGTAATAATCATAGACTATTAGTCAGTTGAGTTGGTACTAACACCTTAATAGTCATAGCTTAGACTTTATATCTATACCTCATCAATGATGGGTGCTTATGTATTAATATAAATTGTTTTGATGCTGTGGTCCCAAAAGTGCTTGATAATGTAAAATAGTTGTACAGTACCTAATTTCTACGTCTGTATTTCAGGGTTGTTGATCTCAGTTCCATTTTTGATCTTAACAACAGTGATTTTCTTAGCAATACCAGAATTGAGAGACACACAGGGTAAGAGTCTTGCATGTCATTGTGGAAGTCTTACAGTTGCCTTCCTGACTCTAGCTACTGTAAAACTGGCCTCAGACTGTCTTTCGCCAAACGCCTGCATTACTTTAGGTAAGCATATAGTGCAAAATACTCCATCCATCTATGCACATGGCTAAGTTGGTGATGGCGAACATATGTTACATCGTTATTTTAAATGTACTCCATTTGGAAAGAAGTTTGAGTTTAAAAGTATACAAACACTGCCACATTGTCATTCATGAATGAAATTAGTTTTTCATATAATCTTATTATGAAATACAGTATTTGATTTTTTTAGATAAAAGTAGAACATTTTAAAATTAAAGAAACTATCGGTAGTGAATTGCCATAAATGTAAATTATCAAAATTAGCAAATCTGTTTCATTTACTATTAGACTGTAAATTTTTTGTTTCAGCATTTGTCATCCAATTTTCGTTTTTTGCATGTTTCTTTTGGCTGAATGTTCTGTGTATCGATACATGGTGGAGACTTACGTAAGTGTTCTTTTTACAGTTCATCATTAATTTAATCATTTGCCCTATTTGTGCTGATTGGTGCCTTTTGTTTACTTTCCCATTATGTGAATATGTTTTACAATGAGGGAAATATCAATCTGGTGCTTGTACATAATCTTAAAAACAAATGCTATTCTGGATCTGGGTTGGTTTTTACCTTAATGCATTTGACGGCATGACAAGAAGTAGACCATGTATCCCTCAGCAAAACCACTGCTGGCCAGAGGTTTTGCTAATTATTACTGTAATTTGAGGTTGGTAATTAATTATTAATTACCATTACCAGGAGAGAACTGGATCCATGAGGCTCTTTCTTTGTATAGTAAAAAGGGTGATTTACGAGAAATGTACAGAAAGCAGTAGATGTTTAGTGTCAAAACATTTCTACGTTTAATACGCATCTAGCTATTGTAGCGTAACATCTGTATCTTACTTAGTTTTTTTTTTTTATAATGACTAGTTAAAATGTGTCCTGCAATAGAAAATTACATGATTTGTGGAATGCAGTCTGTTAAATATGTGAGAGCAATATTAAAATGAGCGGAGGTCCGTTGAGAGTACCTTTATACGTGACAATGATGAGATGACCAGGGGTGAGAAGCGACGATGACGAGAAGTGGAGTGAGGGCCCTCATTCTGGCAGTCATCTTCATGGAGATGGAGTTTGAGTTGCCACGTACAAGGTGTTTACAAAATTGGAGGTTGACACTGACTTTACAATACTAGAAAACACTGTGCTAATATGTTAGCGAGAATAGAAAGAGGAAAAGAGGTGGTCGATCACTGACCATGTCCAAGGCACATCGCACATCTGTTCTGACGCGGCTCACTATCATATCCATCGGAAGGGGGAGGGGAGGAATACCCAATCAAAATTCAGTTCCAGTCAGGTGATTAAAATAAATACACCGGATTGGATTGCTTGCAATAATAAAGCTACTTTACTTATCTCTAATAATATTGTTTTACAAAAATATTAAATTAATTAATTTTGTGGATTATTTCTTCTAAGTTTAAATAAAGATAAAAATTACTCAATTTACAATTTTTTTAGAACAAACAAAATACTTTTTTATGTTAATATCCAACATACCCCCACCCGTGAACCACAACGGGGTTCACAAAGAACAAAAATAAACTTAAACTAACATGAAATGGAGGTTGGTGGAGTGTTCAAAGTCACTCTTGAGATGGGAAGGGAGACACCTTGGTGACTTAGGCAAAAGGATTGGGTACTTTGATGCGAACGGTTGGAGTGAGTGTTGAATGTGACCTCCAACTCTTGTAAGCATCTTGTAAGCAACTCATTTTGTAAAAACGGTTTAACCGTGGGAAACACATAAAATAAATAAAAATAAAATAAACTCTGAGGAGACCAGAATCATCAATGAAGGGGGGGAGATGCTTGAGACGAGATGTTACAGGCTTGCCTGTCTTGAGGAGAGCAATGTCTTCTTTAAACACTGACGACTGGTGTAACTTGCATACTTTAAGAGAAGAGTGATTCAGTTCTTTTAACTGCAGAGGTCCCGATTCCCTCTTCTTTGAGTGTGTATTCTTGAGAAATCGAAAAACGTAAGCAACTACTCTCAGCAACTTGCTCCATGAAGAAAAATTAGTGAAAAGTTCAGGTTCATTTACTGCTATCAAAACGCCTAGAGGATCAGCTCTAACATCAGGCAACACCTCATTTTTCAAAACCTTAAATGAGGAGATAGGCCATTCTTCTTGAACATTTGACAGCCAAGGTGGTCCATGCCACCACAACTTGTGACTTATGAGAGAAGAGGGTAAAAGGCCACGACTAGCGCAGTCTGCAGGGTTGAAGTGTGTTGAGATGTGAGACCACATGTGCGGTGGGACCAGGTCCTGGATTTGAGAGATTCGATTGGCTACATAAACCTTCAACCCGAACAGGGGTGAGTGTATCCAAGACAATACGACTGAAGAATCTGTCCATGCGAAAATAGAGTTGATTTCACATGTCGGAGAGATGAGATTAGCAGAGTAGCTTAACAATTCAGCCAGTAGATGAGCTCCGCAGAGCTCGAGACGAGGAATGGATATCCTCTTGAGAGGGGCGACTCGTGATTTGGCAATCAGGAGGGAGACTCTGATGGTATTACAAGCTGATACAGTACGGACATAGACAACCGCACTAAAACCGGCTTCCGAACCATCTGAAAAACCATGTAATTGTACATTCACAGCACCATGGAGGTGTATGTATCGAGGTATAGAAATATTTCTAAGTTGAGGGAGCTGTTCATAAAATTTGTTCCATTTCTCCGCAATATCTGCAGGAATCGGTTCGTCCCAGTTCAATCCCAGAGTCCAGAGAAGTTGTAAGAGAGCTTTGGTCCAAAATATGGTAGGAGCCAGGTATCCACAAGGATAAAAAATCTGAGCCACCGCTGAGAGAATGTTACGCTTTGTCAAGGGTTTCTCAGGTATTTCAAGTCTGTAAGAGAAGTGATCATTTTCTGACTCCCATTTAATACCCAGTATGCCGTAGAGGGGACTATCTGGTCCTAAAAAATACAGTGGTTTTTCTTTATAAGATTCAGGTATGTAACTTATGAGTTCAGGTAGGTTGCAAACCCATTTCCTCAAGTCAAAACCGCCCTTTGATAGAAGATCAATGGTTTCTTTTTGGATAGCCTGAGCCTGATCTGGGGAATCAGCACCAAATATCAAATCATCTATATACCTGATTTTCCATTACTTTGGAGGCCAATGGATAATTATGTCCTTCATCCTGGACAAGCTGCTTTAGAGTCCGGAGAGCTAAATATGGTGAACTTACAAAACCAAAAACAACTGTAGTAAGTCGATAGATGCTCAGAGGTAACGATGGATCCTTTCTCCAGTAGAGAAGCTGAAAATTCCTATCTTCAGGGTGCATTTGAATCTGCCTAAACATCTGTTTAATGTCACATGACATCACAATGGGGTGTAGTCTAAAATTAATGAGGATGTCACAAATTTTATTTTGCAGTTTTGGACCAGATAAAAGAGTCTGGTTGAGAGAAACTCCCGTTGAGGAGGGTGCGCTAGCGTCAAAGACCACTCTGACCTTTGTGGACGAGGATTCACTTTTAACTACAGCATGATGGGGCAAGAAAAACGTTTTAGAGCAATAAGGTATTTCTTGAGTTACCTTTTCCATATGACCAGACAGAAGGTAATCTTCCATACAACTGATATAGTCTATCTTAAGATTAGGGTCTGCATTCAAACGCCTCTCTAGAGAAAGAAATCTACGTCTGGCATTTTCTGGGGAGTTTCTTAAAGGAGCTGGAACTTCTTTGAAAGGTAGTCTAACCATGTAGCGACCTGTAGCATCCCTAGAGTGATGAGCTGAAAACAGTTTTTCACAAAGGTCATCTTCAGCTGTGGGTTTAATTTTCAATGGAGGTTCTTCCAACAACCAGAAACATTGTAGTGATCGATGAAGATCAGAGTCATGAATCGTAAGTAGGGTTACACCTTCATTCTTACATGAGCCTTTCTGAAGGGGAGCAGGTCCAATAATCAAATAACCAAACACGGAGTTCATTGCAATGGGCATGTTGTCTCCAAACGTTATATGGTCACCAGAGGCAATCTTGCAGAACAGGTCTGCTCCTAGCAGCATATCCACTGAGTTTGGCAGGTCAAAAGTAGGGTCACCCTACTTTTGACCTGCCAAACTCAGTGGATATGACCCTACTAGGGTCAGCTAAGACTAGATGTTTTAACCGATTCTTGAATGTTGATGAAATTTGAGCTTTAGGAAGATCCGAAGTTATTCTATCTAAGATAACCACAGGGTGATTCTTCACAATGTCTGTACCACTGAGAGATGTAATATTAATCTTTGAAACACCTTTTGTATTTATGTGAGAGAAGGAGAGGCCATCAACATTATTATGTCCATTATGCCATCTATTTAAAAGTAAAAGATTCGCTGCACTTTCGGTCAAACATGAAATCATTGAGCCCGAATCTAGTACCGCTCTTAAAACTAGAGAGTGACCATTTTTATTGCTAACCATCACTAGAGTAGTGCCTAAAAGTACTGTAGATGACTTGCCAACATTATTTTGAGAGAACGCCACAACAGGATTTTTCTCTTGGTTTGAGGTTAGTGAGGAAGGGTTTTGGCTGACCACATTATTCTTCCATTCCTTAGACGGGTGAGAGGGTTGAGTAGAGGTTGGAGTGGAGCAACTTGAGAAATGAAGCCAAGAGTGGTGCTTCTTACTACAATGAGAGCAAACATGTTTTGATTTACAATCTTTTGAGGTGTGAGATGTGCCCAAACAATTAAAACAGTAGCGTTTTTTTTTTACAAACTCGAACTTAGAAGAGGGAGACATATCTTGAAAGTCAGTGCATCTATAAATTGCATGACCACTTTTGTCACAAAAGGCACAAGCAGGATTCTGTGGGGACTCAGAAGCTGAGAGAAAAACAGTGCGAGGCTTGATACCTACCTTTGAATGATCAGAGGTTGATTTTACAATAGACTGAGTAATAGTGTTTGTTTTGACACTAGTTGAGTGTGACAGATTTGTAGCTTCCATGTGAACACATTCCTCCTCTAAAAAGGACATGATTTCTTCCACAGAAGGGATTTTTTGAGAGTCAGCCCTATTATCTTCGAATTTTTTGCGTAAATCCCCATCTAACTTGCGCAGCAAAAGAGTAGACAAGATAATATTGTTTTTCTTAACCTCATGTTTAAGAGCGACTAAAGCCTGACTGTTTTCCTGAAACTTAGTTAAAAACGCTCTAATTGTTTTACAGTTAGCATTAGTTACATTGGGGAGGTCAATTAAATTATTGACATAGTGAATTATCATTTTCCTATTATTTTGGTACCTATTTACCAGTAGATCCCAAGCAACTTTATAATTTTCATTCAATTCATATAATTTAACTTTGTAATCGGTAGATTCTTAATTAAATTCAAAGGTTCTCCTTCTAGTGAGGTGATCAAGTACTGGAATCTTTCATTGTCATTAAGATTTTCATTTTTATAAATAGAAGCTTCAAATAAGCCTTGAAATGACAACCACTGATCAGGTAACCCACTAAAGGTTTTCAGAGTAAGAGGAGGTAACTTTAGAGACTTAGAGCTAACCACTTGAGATACATTAGCCTCAGTAGGATTTTTTTGATGAGGTTTTACAATAACTTGAATCTGTATAAATAAGTCACTAATTTCATCCTGCATCTTTTTCAACAAGGCCAGCATCAACATCTGGAATAGAATCAGTAGAAATCAAACGAGTATAAGCTTTATCAAACTCTGAGTACCTGGTACGGGCTTCATCCCCATATTCCAGTAATTCTTCGATTTCATTACTCTCCAAGGTACCATCAGCTGTAGCGGAAACATGATCCTTAATTTTCTTAAGGCGGTTAAGAATAAATTTACTTTGTCGATAGAAGGTAGAGAACTTCATCTTAAAAGTTATAATTCAAATACTAAACAATAATGCAATTGCAACGAAAAAACAAGTCCTATATAGACATGTTCTATATGTTTCCACAAAACCTATTAAGAACAATTAAATTACTTGAATGAATTATTGTTTCCATACATAGCTCAATTGATTGTGAATGTTAATAAATTAGTTTCATTAAATCACAATATATAAATATATTAGAATACACAAATGAATATGAATAATATTTGTAAGTCAATAAAAGAGTCATACAAGAGAAATTCAGATATAGGTTATATTATTTTCAATGTAAATCAGTATTTTCAGTGGTTATTTGAGATATGAAATAGAGATCAATTTCCTTATGACTAAATATTATATTATCATCAATAAAATATAAATCTTTCTCAGGAAAAATGTACTAAAATGAGAAACTATTCAAATTTGCCTACCTACCTCAATTTTTCACACAGTAAATCCAGTTAATAATAATCAATATTTATTGATCAGCACTAGATAATAATATGATAAGAGTAAATTTATAAATCACCAAATTAATAAATCAAAATATGCAAAGATATTTAAAGCCACATTAATGTAGATTAACAAATAAACATAATTTAATTATTTCCTTGAGAATAGGAACTGAATGAAACTATGTTTCAAGTATATTAAGCTTCAACAACAATAATTATCAATCGTTAAATAAAAGGCAATCCAATACTTAGTACAAGTTTTGACGTGAGGTTATGTTATTGTTTACATCACTGAATGACAAGCGTCAAAATTGCGCATTAGCAGTTAGTTGACAGTTGCAGACGACACTAGCGCTCACAACACAACGGCTAAAACTGGCTCAACTGGAGTGAGCGAGAGGGTAGAGGGGTTTTCCGCGATAACGAACGGGAACAATGCTGTCTGGGAATGCGCTTATCTCCTGTCCAGTCCTGAAATAACCTCACGAAAATTCTTGAAACCGAAATTATATTCTTCACAAATTAAATTATTTACTTCAATGAATAACTATTGTTCTAAAACACTGTTCTGAAAATTTTTAATATTATTTCAGAGTAAAATATTTAATGTTCAACGTAACCAAAACTTCAAAATTGGGATTTTCACACACGAAAATGTCTGTTTTTCCAAGCGCTAATTCAATCATCCGGCCCGGAGGACCATGTAAAATATGTGAGAGCAATATTAAAATGAGCGGAGGACCGTTGAGAGTACCTTTATACTTGACAATGATGAGATGACCAGGGGTGAGAGGCGACGACGACGAGAAGTGGAGTGAGGGCCCTCATTCTGGCAGTCATCTTCATGGAGATGGAGTTTGAGTTGCCACGTACAAGGTGTTTACAAAATTGGAGGTTGACACTGACTTTACAATACTAGAAAACACTGTGCTAATATGTTAGCGAGAATAGTAAGAGGAAAAGAGGTGGTCGATCACTGACCATGTCCAAGGCACATCTGTCCTGACGCGGCTCACTATCATATCCATCGGAAGGGGGAGGGGAGGAATACCCAATCAAAATTCAGTTCCAGTCAGGTGATTAAAATAAATACACCGGATTGGATTGCTTACAATAATAAAGCTACTTTACTTATCTCTAATAATATTGTTTTACAAAAATATTAAATTAATTAATTTTGTGGATTATTTCTTCTAAGTTTAAATAAAGATAAAAATTACTCAATTTACAATTTTTTTAGAACAAACAAAATACTTTTTTATGTTAATATCCAACACAGTCAATGATTAGACATTATACTCACATTTTTGGAAGGCAACGATACAAAGAGGGTGTGATTGTGGTTGATTTTCTCAAACGAGACTTAACAATTAACGCAGAAAGGTATTGTGAAACACTGCAAAAGCTGAGTGATAGAAAACAATTGTCGGGACAAACTTTAAAGAAAAATGTTGTTTCTTGACAACATTTTATCACAGGGGAATTTTCTATTGCAGCACACTTTTTAACTAGTTACAGCAAGAAAACCATCAATGATACAGACATTCTGCTACAACAGCTAGATGTGTACTGAATGTAATGTTTTGACACCAAGATGGCGGCTCTAGTCCCGCCCGTTCAGGGCTGTCACATAGTTTTTTGGTGCCCAGGGCAAGATGTTGTCAGATAATCTACAATCCTATCTATAATCCTACAATTCTTGTTGGCTTGTTGTACGATGTTGCATGGCGGGTTGCGTCGTTTTCGTCAGAGTCCAAAGCTCGGGCTAAATAGAAATAGAAAATTGCAGGAACTCAAGTGTATAGAGGTTTTTCGATTTTGTCAAAGTATTTAATTTGGCAAAAACTCTGCAATTACCAGGAGGGATGGGTATCAAACTTGTATTTGTTCGATAAATTCATACAGTATAATGTAATATTTATAGTTCAGTTACACATAGCCTTCCCAAAATACCTTAAGGAAGCCTACACGTAGGCCTAAGCTATTTAAACATTTTCTATTGATAATTTTGCTGACACTTGTGGCCTTCTCCAAGCCACTGCTTCCGTATCGCCCCCTGGCTCCAGGAGCCCACGTGGTGGCTCAGACCGCGCTAGTAAAAATCGTCAGGGACTTTCTAGCGCTAGTATAAGTCCATGGTGACCTGCCAGTAACCTAACTTCAGCAAACGATTGTCCCCCAGTCGCAAGCCCTGCTGGTCAGCTCGCCAGGAGAGGACCAGGTTCCTGTGGTACTCCCTGTACTCCTGGACCATGCCGTTGGTGTTCGGGATCATCACTGCAGTCATGCAGCTGGCCCCGATTATACCCAATGCTTACCTCAAGCCAAACTTCGGCGTTCAAGGCTGTTGGTTTCACAGTGAGTAATTAAAACACTGTACATTTTTCAATTGAAATTGAAGTTCATAAAAGTACATTGATTTTTGTATTCAACAAAAAGGTAATGGTTAAAAGACCTACTAATCATAATACATTGGTGTCAAGCAACAATTCTTAAAAAAACAAACAAAAGAAAAAAAACAATACTAGCAAGAACTAAAACAGTTAAATTTATCCTTCATTACATTGCCAATTACAAATCTGCAAAAGTAGAGGCTAGACTAATGTTGTGAGGCTTTGTTAAGTGACCCTGTCATGGTTGCCATCTTTTTTAAGTTACTGGGAAGGTACTCTCTATAAATAACTTCTACGTTTCTATGTTTAGTTACTTATCTTTTTAAGGCGCTTAGAAAAATGTCAGGGTAAAGCATGGAAACTTTTTACGATTTTTTTGTCATAAAAAGCAATTGAAACAACAGCAACAAGTTTTGATGCCTCATCTATTTTACCCAAGAGTGAAGTTAAAAATACTGTATGATGACTGTTGATGTATATATTTTATTTATGAATTATTAACTTAGGTACTTTCTAACATTATTTTCTGGGAGTGACCTTTTTATATAGATATTTTGTTTGAATAAGTTCAAAAAGTGTTCTTTCAACATCATCATATCTTTTTTAATTGATGCAACTCTTTTTATTCTCTTATAGAAAAATTCAAATTCTTTAATTTCTGGTTGTGTTGTATTAAAAATATTATTTGTTATTCCAGGCAAGGCAGCTGCATTACCTTATTTCTTTGCTCCCATCGGGCTACTGTTGCTTTGCAACATTGTGCTGTTTTGTCTCAGTATTGAAGCTGTCCGCAAGGCTGTAGAACAGAGAGTAGAAGAAGAACTTGGCCTGAACGTAGATCGCAATCCATGCAGTTACAGCAAAGCAAGCCGTAGAATTGAAATGTAAGTCATTAACATGCTGTATTAGATTCATAAATAGTAGAGAATTGATTATCCAAATGTCAATTAACACATTCACCAAAAAATGATAATGCACCTCCAAAAACTAAAAATATTTTTCACTTAAAATCTTACCTTTAGTAGCAGAAACGACGTTATCTGGCACCAAAATGGAATTTCCAGTGTCGCATCCATTTTCCTGGGCCCCCAAAATCCATGGTCCACCGGTGACGCAGTAGCACCGCGCGACGAAATGCCTCCAGTCCAACGGGCCACGGCTCGTTCCGAAGCCAAATTTTATTATATTATCGGCACATTTTCTTATAATAACAATGGTATAAATGCATACAATGTTTATACTTATATAAATGAATTATTTACACTATTTACAGTCCTCCCACCCACCCTTTTTCTACTCGGTTTCTTATTCAAAATTATCATGATACTGCTGAAAGCACTGGCCTATACACCGTCCTGGTTTGTTAGCACATGTGTCACAGTAAAAGGCTATTTTTACCCTTTTCCCGTTTTTCTTCCAGCATGTTCGACAGTTCTTTCTGAGTAACCGATTTTTGGCATCACGTTCGGTGCTTTTGACGCACTGATGTGCACTTTGACGGGTGTGCTTCTGAGCCGGGGACTTCACTAACTCGGCACGAACTGGTGCGAGGGATTTGATAACTTTCAGTCTATAGTCGTACAGAGTTTTCTTGTCATTGTACATATTGTACAAAGCATGGGAATTCAGTAAGATCATCTGCACAATATGAATAAAAATTTTTTATACCATCGGATAGTTTTATGCTCTGACGGGTAATAGCTCAGCATTTGGTCAGCCTGGTCAACCCCACTCATAAAAGTGTTGTACTTCACGATTGGAAGTGGTTTCAATTTCTGCTGCTTTCGACTATTCGTAAATGTAATCATATCGTTTTCATGCTCCGTCGATATGTAAGTGACAACTCTTTTGTCCCGCCATTTCCCCACCATCACACCATTCCCATATCTTGCAATCGTCTCTCCTTCCTTTAGCTTCGCTGATTTTACATCCTCCAGTATGTTTTTCCTATCTGGACGCAGAGTACCAGTAGAGTAAGTTTTATTCGCTAAGGGCTGACAAACTGACGCTATTATAAAAATTATCCATGTAAACAGCATGTCAGTTTCCCAGTTTCTCCTTTAGCAAATGCATTACAACCTTCTCGGTGTGTCCCTTCCCTCCTACCTCTTTGTCAGCACCCCTGGTGCTCACATAAGGTATACAGTTTCACCCCGTACTAGTGTCGTTTTCCCTTGATATGTTGTCGAAATGACAATCTCCCTCGCCACAACACCATTGCCTTGTCAATAGAAAGTTTTTTTTGGGGATAATATACTTGGTCCATTTTATTATTGAAGTAGTCCACGATTGGTTTGTTTTTTTTATGGGCTCTTGACGCTCCGTTTCATCGGTTCGTAAAATGTAGGCAACAAAGGATACTTAGAAACCTGTCATGGGACATACATTTTTGGAACACTCTCAAATCGAAATACTCATCAGTTTTCCAATAATCTTGAATTCGATTCAATCGAATTGTCCCCATATGTGAAATTACCCCAATGAATGTTCTTAGTTCCGGGACAGTTTAGGCTTTTCCATTTGTTTATGCGTGATTTGGGGGTCAACGTTGGTTGGAAAAATACTTTGAGTACGTACTCATTACTTCTCTTACACACATCCTCGAGTATGACTTCGTCCAACAACAAGTTGAACCAATCAATAGGTTGGCCAGGGATTGGCACTAACATCGTGTCAGTCCTAGTAAAGGAAATAGGTTTCATACCCGCTGTCGTAATGGACCATTGAGGAGCTTCTGTATATGTCTCAGGGTCATCGTCAGTGTCTCCATCGTCATCATTACCATAATCATCACCAGACTCATCGTCTACAATCCGCTGAATTGGATTGTCCACATCAAGTTCGTCGTCAAAAGGAACGTTTTCCAAAGTTGTAAGTCTAGAAAAAGGAACGTTTTCCAAAGTTGTAAGTCTAGATGTTTTATTCGCTAAGGGCTGACAAACTGACGCTATTATAAAAATTATCCATGTAAACAGCATGTCAGTTTCCCAGTTTCTCCTTAGCAAATGCATTACAACCTTCTCGGTGTGTCCCTTCCCTCCTACCTCTTTGTCAGCAGCACCCCTGGAATCATGGTGCTCACATAAGGTATACAGTTTCACCCCTTACTAGTGTCGTTTTCCCTTGATATGTTGTCGAAATGACAATCTCCCTCGCCACAACACCATTGCCTTGTCAATAGAAAGTTTTTTTTTGGGATAATACACTTGGTCCATTTTATTATTGAAGTAGTCCACGATTGGTTTGATTTTTTTTATGGGCTCTTCACGCTCCGTTTCATCGGTTCGTAAAATGTAGGCAACGAAGGATACTTAGAAACCTGTCGCGGGACATACATTTTCGGAACACTCTCAAATCGAAATACTCATCAGTTTTCCAATAATCTTGAATTCGATTCAATTGAATTGTCCCCATATGTGAAATTACCCCCAATGAATGTTCTTAGTTCCGGGACAGTTTAGGCTTTTCCATTTGTTTATGCGTGATTTAGGGGTCAACGTGGGTTGGAAAAATACTTTGAGTGTGTACTCATTACTTCTCTTACACACATCCTTGAGTAAGACTTCGTCCAACAACAAGTTGAACCAATCAATAGGTTGGCCAGGGATTGGCACTAACATCGTGTCAGTCCTAGTAAAGGAAATAGGTTTCATACCCGCTGTCGTAATGGACCATTGAGGAGCTTCTGTATATGTCTCAGGGTCATCGTCAGTGTCTCCATCGTCATCATTACCATAATCATCACCAGACTCATCGTCTACAATCCGCTGAATTGGATTGTCCACATCAAGTTCGTCGTCAAAAGGAACGTTTTCCAAAGTTGTAAGTCTAGATGGACCAGGTATTGCTGGATCCATTTTAACAAAATCACACTAGTTACAAACACTCAAACACTAAAAAAATCACTATAATACCTAAAACGTACACCAGATAACACTAAAAACGAGAATAAAGTTATGCGTCCCTAGTGACGCACGTAGCACCGCGCGAGAAAACAACGAATCACACCACGTTATAAACTGACATTCAAGACACAATACTGCAGCGTACGATCAGTCCTCGGCAAGAGCCAAAGCCACACTGACTAGACAAGCAAAGCATTGCACGCTGTGTCCCCGGCGACGCAGCCGCACTGAATGTGTTAACCAAACCATCAATAACTAAAATTTTTGAATGGCTTGAAAAAAATTGATGCACAACTAATGATTAGAATTTTAAGGCATAATGTGATATAATCTAAAGGGTGTTATCCAAAAGGTATCATTATTAATTTGTAGTTTATAGTATAATATTATTTATAGACTGTACCACTAACACTATACTGTCATTGTAAACCATATTTAACAATACTTTTTTGAAATAACAAAAAACAAAAGAAATAAAATAATTTTTATCTTATTGCGTATAAAGTATTGTTTTTTCTTCAAGGGTTAGAATACCTTTAATAATACTAAAACTAATAAATATAGTGATATAACAAAGGTTATACCACTATATAAGTAAGTTTTTTAGGGTAGAATTGATTGTGGGTTTTTAAAATTTCATTATCCAATCAATTTGATTATCCAAACTATCCCAACACCAATTAGTTGGGTTGGTCAACTCTCCACTGTACTTTTTTTAAGAATTTAATCACAGTTTTAGGTACAGTAAAATTTTATCTTTATTAAAAAAAGATTTGCAATTTTTAAGTTTTGAATTCAAGAATACCCACTCTAACTCATGAGTTTTACTCAGAGTGTCAAAAAATTTTCTTCTTTTGAGCCATTAAAATTCTTATTCTGAGTAAGTAAAAGAGTAAAAACTGATGTGTTATGAGCTGAAGGGGCATCACTCCCTCCTGGGCTTGGTTTCATAGTGGCAAAGGTTGGTGTTGAAATGCCCCCACCCCCTGTTTTCTTCATGTGTTTTCACCTATGGAAAGGGGTCTCTTGTCCCTGTATTGCCCTCAGGTGGATAGTCTTTGTGGTAACAAGTGAAATGGGGGAGCAGTTGTGGTAATGCTAGCTGGTGGGTTTGGCCGATCGGGGTGGCATCAAAAACCACCAATGGTCGGCCCACCTCTGCTATTATACCTTGCTATTGGCTATAAAGGGCGAAAGCCCACACTCTCCCACCATCAATGTGCTGCCCCTCCGAGGGAAGAGCAGAATAGGCCTCTTGCAAATTCACGATGCACTAGAGTTTAAGTCCTCATACTGTATACTATATAGTGGCATGCTAAAATGGGCGTACCGCTGTGCCACTTGCACACCACGTGCAAACCCGCCCAGCCGTCGGTAAAATATTGTTAACCTTGCAGCTATAGAATAACTGTCTTTAAGTTTTAAGGTAGAAAATAATTCTGCCACTAATTAATTTAGAATTTTGATAATGCAAGTAGATTTATGAGCCAATTACTCCGAGAATAATATCCTCCCCAAAGGTTTGGAAACTTACTGCCTGGAACTGTCCTAGTTGAACTCCTCATTCAGACTTGCTATCCGCTGAAACTGGCTATCCTGCTTTCCGTGCATGCGCCGGGACCGAGCAAAGTCGAAAGCTTAGCCACATGTCGGCTGTTACAACAGGAGGTTTAATATGTTGATAGCTACATGGTCTTCTGACATGGATTGGTGCTACAGTACCTAAGATTAATCTGTTTTCAAGGTTTAAACACTGCCTCATCTTGTTCGGGGTGATGGGCCTGAACTGGATCTTGGAGTTACTGTCATTCTTGATCGGAGGTCCGTTGGAGATCTGGCTCATCACGGACACGCTCAACTCACTGCAAGGAGTTATCATCTACGTCGTCTTCGTAGTTAGTGTTCCTAGGGTTAAGCATTTGGCCAGCACTAGGCTGGTGCCCGAGTGTAGCATATTTGGTGGAGAGACTAAGATGTGAAAGATATTTATGGTTATGATCAATGATCAGTTGATGAGTATGATTAATGAAAGTCTCCCACCTTTTGTTAAAAGATTAATTTTCTTATGAATAGAAACTCTTTTGATAAATGATGAAGTAGAGATGTACTGTATAATAATTTAGAAGTGTATGATATGGTAGTCTCTACAATAATTAATAGAATGTTTGAGGTCAATTATCAAGCTTATTTAAATGAAAAATATGTTTTTAGTACCTACACTATTTTTGGTACTTACTTGACTAAATTTTTTAGATATCCCAAGATCGAAACCGTAACCTCTTGCACCAAAATCCAAAACTCTATCCTTTAGGCTAGCGAGATGCCCGAGAAATTGGTTTTACTCAAAATAAGACAGGCAATGTGTAAAACTGTATTTGATATAAGCATAATATTTGAGGATTTATTTCAAAGGTTTTGGAATAATATCATATATTATTTTTTTCATGAAAAATCTGTGTTTACTTTTTCATATCATATTACTGGCTTCATATAAAGATTATTCGGTTATTTTCTGTTCCTTGTCAAAATAGGGAATTAAAGATGTATAACTGTTTCACTGCTGGTAACTAAAAATCTGATTATAAATAAACTTACAACTTACTCATTTTTATAGCTCGAAAGTGTAAAATTTTTTGTTATATTGTGTTATCTGTATCAACAGATTTTTTAACGTTTTGTTTGGGAAAGGTCCTAATTCTGGTCTTGTTTCTACATAACGTCAAACTATTGTTGGAAAGCATCAGAAAATGACAACTGGGTCCATATTTGACCCTTGTGGGAATTGATTTGTCAACCTTCCATTTTAGGACTACAGAGGAACCCCCCAAATCCGAACTAATTTGGGCTGAAGCCTGTTCGATTTAAGGGGTGTTTGGATTTCCCAGGAAGTTTCACACTTATTTCATCATTGTATTCGCAGTAAGCAAGGGAGACGTAGCGATTGGGGTTATACAGGCCGGGTGAAGGGTGAATTAGTATTAGAAAGGGCAGTGACCTTGGCGGGTGGATGTAAGTCCCGTGACATGTCATCCTCGCTAGGCGAGCGTGTGCTAAAAATAAATCACTCCCCCTACCCCCACCCCTCATGACATACCTATCGCGCCTGTCTACTAATGAGCATTTACCTGCTGATTAGTGTGTATCGCTAACAGCTAAATGACGTGATGTTCATGCGACGCTGGCTTGGAATTGCGTACACATGGAGATTTTTTTCACTTTGACAGTTAAAGATAACAGACCTAAATTGAAAAACTGATTTTTTAAAAATCTTGTATTGTATTTTTTGTTAAAACTTGAAAAATGAATCTGTGTGATTGAATCAATTTTTTTTATTTTCAGCTATTTCATTTTTTTTGTGTTTGGATTTGCTGGGATTTCGGATTTCCGGGGTTCGGATTTGAGGGGTTTCACTGTACTCTATACAGGCATTACTCACCCACCCAGACAAGTTTTTAAATAGTATTATATTTTAGAATTTTTAATTTTAGTGACAGTACATGGAAACAGTACTTGGCAAAATTGAGTGGAATGTGATTTTAAGGTATCTTAGGATCTTAAACCCAATAATAGATAAATATTCTCTAACATTTCATAATAAAACAAATGAAGAACTACTTAAAACTATCAATCTTGTTTTAATTGATTTAATTCTTTAATCTAAAGAAGCAAATTATGCTTAGCTTGTACTTATGTTTACTTGGGTAATATTCTAAAGAAAAGTTTATAATGCTTGGTAATATTACAGTATTAATTTAGTAAGGTTTTATTAAGCTTTTCTAATTAGCTAAAGCTCATAGAAAAGAAACCCAGTTGAGATTGTGTATTTTGGGTAGAAAATACTTACAGTATTCATTATGTATTTTAAATTATTTATTTACATTATACTTAGTCAGTAATGTATATATTATTTTATGAATCCAGTATTCTTCTGTGTATTTTTTTACTTTTGTTTACTATAGTAAATATTTATTTTGTTATTTATTTATCTTACCTTTCAATCTTAAAATAATCTTACCACATGCAACTACTAATAATAAATGAAATATATATTCTATACCTGTATTCTTCAGTAAGAAATATGGTAGAGAAAGGTATAAAATAAATAATACTGTTTTCAAATCTATAACACATTTTTAGTGGATCAATAAGGTTCTATTGCCCTAGGAAAAAATTCTAGGCTAAGGAACTATGTGCATTTAGCTTGGGTTACATAGGACAAGAAGGGAATGAAATACCAGATGATCTTGCCAGGTCTGGCTAAGATTTGTGACTGGGATGAGGATAAGAAGAAGAAAACGTGGTCAGCCATCCCTGGTATGAGACAGGCAAAGACGCTGATTGAACCGTTCAGGAAGGAATGGGCGGAGTTGCTCAAGCTCTCCAAAGGGGATATCAGCCGGTTTGTGGGGCTCCTGACAAGACACGGCCCACTGAGGAAACATCTCAAAATTCCCAGACTCACGGTAATGAACTACTGCAGATTCTGCGAGGATGACGTAGAGTCTGCTACACATTTCTGGCTCGATTGCCTGGCTCTGAGCCAGAAAGGTTAAAATTTGTTAGAAGGGTCTTTCTAGCCCTCAAGGACTTAAGGAGAGCTAAGGTGTCGCACATCTGTTGGGCTTTGTAAAACGACCTTGAACTGTGAAACTGATACAATTCAGGATGCTACAAAAGATCCCTGCTTCAATAAAAAAAGATTATGACGAGCTACACTCTATTGCTGTCTTTAATTCTGCACAGGCTACATGTTGATCAGCAGCAATTTTTTTAATGTAAAATAATAAATAAATAAATTTTATCATCCCCTACCATTCATTGGGAAAGAATATCCAAAGAAGACCATTATAAGATAATGGTAGTTGAACATAGGGAAAATCAACTTAAATAACACAAGGGCTCCTTCGCAAAATTTATTGTATCACAATAATGAAAAATATTTACAAAATACAATTATACATTTTTCTAGGATACATTTATACCTTTTTACACTTATTTCCAAATGAACACATAAAATCGATTCCTATATTAGGGGTTCTACTGATAAAAAGGCTTCACAAAAAATAAAATAATATTTTAGCTATAAATTATATTATTTAAAATTTATGAAAATACATGAAATCATTTATAAGAATGTAAATTTAAATATAAATTTCAAAGATTTAGTAGAAAGCTTATTCTGTTAACAGAGAAATATTATGCGTAAATAAATTGTAACAAATGAAAGAAATGAATATGAAGGAGGAAGTAAGTAACCGGACAAATACTCATTCGTAGTTTGAGCCATAGACAGTCAGTCGTTTGTACTGGGATCCCTTGTATACAAAGTGGAAGTAGAAGAGTAACTGAGATGAACGAAACACAGCATCTGTAGCTTACCTCTCTGTTTTAGACCAACAGCATTATTATTATAATAATTCCATAGGTAGAAATATTGTTATTCAGTTCATCAAGCTAAACTAAAAATTAAATTTTTTTAAATCCTTACAATTTATAAATATCCTTGAGACTCTTTTTGAGCACAACACTTAGACGGTACTGGAAAGGTTTAAGCATCAATCTAAATTTATGCTTGTTACAAATTTATAGGATCTTTTCCGTTAATTCACTACCACTACGTTTTTGGCTGATTTTTTCCTCCTTATTGTCATGAGTATTTATGAGTGATTAGTTTGGGTTTTATTTGCAGGATTGTAGAAAGTATTGTTGCTAAACATATGGTCCTATCTCCTGTTATCGTCTTATCCCGATAAGAGGTCCGAGCAGCTGGCACACCGACTAGTTTCTTAGGTTATGTTAGGTTTGGTTAGATTAGGTTAGGCTAGGTTAGGTTAGTTTAGTTTAGGTAGTACACAAGATCTCCTTTAACATGATTTAACATGTTTTTCTTAGATTCGTATTGAGAGCGTTAAGGGTTCCATTTGTTGTTAAAAACTATTTTGTTTGATTTCTCCTAGTTTGGTTTTGTATTTTCCTATTTATTTTTGTCTGATAGTCTTCAAATAATTTTACGTCAAAATGTTTTATATTAAATATACTTTAAGTATAAATAGTATTGGTAGTGAATAAATTCAATCCTAAGGTAAAAAGCTGGTGGTGGTGAATTAACGGAAAAAATCCAATTTTGTTAATGTTAAATAGTTAAAGTCCAATCGATTTACTCACATTATTAATTTACTCCATTACATCTCAAAAGATATTATATTATTGATTATTTATCTATAGCTGAGATGACATGTTTATTACAGTTTGATTTTAAATTTTAATAGACTCTTTTCCAAAGTGACTAAAAACGTTGTGTTACTTTAAAAATGTTAAAAATCTTATTTGTTTCTGGGACAACCAGTTTGTTCAGTAGTTTTGATTGAAATTAAAATTTTTTTGATAAAGCTGAATTCTTTTTATTTGTTACGCAGGGACAGGTTTTATTGAATTGAATTGAATTGAATTGAAAGAATTTATAAAATAATGCCATGACACAAAGAAAATAATAATTTTTTTGTTCGTCTGAAACTATTAGTAATATTATTAGATTGTAAAATAATCCAGGGATTTCACTATTGCAGAAACATCTCAGTATTTTGAACAATGGTAAAGCACACCAGGTAGAAGCTGAGACACATATATTTAAGGAAATGCAACAATGAAATAAAAATAAATGATTAAGCTCTACAAGTAAACGTACTCAAATGCAAAAAAAATCAAATGAAATTACAATTATTATTATTATCAAAAAACAATGGTTTTACAATTTTTACATTTATATTAAACTAATTTTTTACACTGTACAAAGTATGTAAACATTTTCATATTGCATATTAGGAACATTTTTACAAAAGTCAAAACACTTAAATACCAGAACTACACTTAAAAGTTTTGCTACACCAATTAGACATATTCTACAGTTAATTATATAATAAAAAAAATCATAACTCAGTATTTTATCAGCCCAGTTTATCAGATAAAAAAGTTTTTAAAATAATTATCTTCAACATAAACTAATGTAAATATAGCTATAATAAAAAATTTGACTTTAATACAATAATTTTATTTACATCGATTTACACTATTACTACATTTGATGTGTGTACTTACTATAATATCAATACCGTAGTTATTGCTTGTGAATTATCTTTATTGTATATAGTTAATTTATTTAGTAGCCCTGTTAGTATACAATACAAAGTAATGTCTGAAACTGAAATAAGGATATCAATAAGTGTATATTCATAAAAATATTGATTCTTTTTAGTAATCATATATGGATGGATTTAGTAATATGCTAGGTACTTCTTAAGGTTTATGTTGTGTTGTTATTTGTTCTTGTTTTGTTGTTATGTTGTGTTAAGTGCCAGACTTTCAACAATCAAATAATGAGAGAAATATGTCATATATCCATACCTCTGATTTAACATAATCATGGTATCAAGGTGATAAAGTCACTTCGTTAAATTCATAAACAAGTAAAATTTTTGCTTACTTATTTTTATTAAATTCAGTGGATGATTCTCTTTAATTAGTCTTGTTTAGTATTCTGATGATTGATATTCAGAGTAAAAATATGCTTTTACCTGTGTTGGTGTTGCTTTCCATAATGTACTGGAAACATTCAACACTTTTTATAATCTTTTTTCCAATTCACGTTCATATGAACAGCCATGTACCGGTAGATAACCAAAATATGTAAAATTTTTGTCTTAACTAACATCAGAAAGCTCTATAAAGCTAAATGGTTCTAAGAAGTACGGAACATTCAACACTTAAAGGTGGTCACGACAAAACAACTAAACATTATCAAATACAAAAATTAATTTCCTTTAGAAGGAAGTCAAGTCAAATGATTTATACACTCTAAATATATATGAGCATCAAACATGTGAGTAAATAATATGAGTTTCCTTTTATCTCAACAAGTTATAATAGTTAATACCGTATAAGTAGTTCAAAAATTTGTAACAAAAATTACAAATAAGTAGTTATTTTATTAAAGTTGATTTTTATTTTATTCTTAGCTACAGGAGAGTCCTGTTTATCCGAGTCTTTATCAACCAAGGTTCCATGTTAACCAAGCCTACCCTGTGTGCATGAAACATAAAATATTTACCATGAATCGAAAGTAGCATCAAATTTGAAGTTTTTGTAGTTACTGTACTATAAATTTAACACAGTAATTATTATGTTAATATAATTGTGTAAGTGTTATTTATCCGTTCAGTAAAAACAGTACAGGTTTGATATCCTTTTATCTTTTTGGTAGTTTCATTTTATCCGTTTCATTTTATAAAGCTAAGTTTGTTTTTGGCTAACCGTTGTTGTCACGTCTACGTTAACTCCGTTAAAAAGGACTCTACTGTAGTAGCCTGTGATATATTTTTTGTTAAACTTAGGCCTATTAAGAATTGAGATGAACATAATCTTTAGCATAAATAAGATTACATCGAAGTACATTTAAATCCTAATCCACTAACAGCTTTATTATAATTTTTAAAACTTACAGACGGGCGGCACTACCTCTAGGTTCGCTGCGGCAGCTGTTGTGTTGGTAAATGTGTTGAGGCTTCAGCTGAGCATGGGCAAAGCTTGAGAGTGTGTAGTTGTTGTAGTTGCCACCGGGACTGTGGAGGCGCCACTGTAGCGGCCGGTGGCTTAGACTTGGGGGCACTGTGGGGTCACACGGCTCGGACGTCACGCTTGGAACCGGCACCTGCATAAAAGTTTTGGGTTTTACTGTGGTACTAGTGGGGTACTATGAAAGTCATTGGTTCAATCTTGAGCAAAATCTTAACACAATTTTGCAATGGTTCAATACTGGGCCCTTTTGCCTTTGTTCATTGGTTCATTGGTTTGTTCATTACTATGAAGGGACTATGTTAGTTACCTGGTTGAATATTAATATTCCCATTTTTTAATGTGATAATTTTTTTAATTCATGTTAAAAATATATACAATAGATATATTCATACTGAATTATAATTCTGACTTTTATAATGGATAATGTATTTAAAATAAATGAAAATTTTAGGTATTTGTAAGTTTTAGGCTTTGTTTAAAAACTAGTTTCCCTTCATCATAGTTTTTCTCTCTGTGGGTGTATGATTCCAGTTGAATGTAAGTGTACTCGTAGGTAGAGGAGTAATTGATTGTCCACGTAAAAAGGGGGATTTAATGGTAAGTTAACAATGTAGTGTAAATTGAGTAAGTGATATGTTTTTTATATAAAGGTGTATGGCTAATCTTAGGTAATTTGTAAATTTTCTGAAGCACTATTATACCTGTGCTCTGAGTGAGCTAGGCGAAGGTCTTCGTAGCGAGGAACAGTCAATATCTCCATTACTTTTGTTACCTGGAAAAATCACACGTCTATTACAAAAATGTTGTTTATGTGAAAAATACACAGTTGAATTTATTTATTTTTGTTTTGTAAAACGATAACTTGCTAGTTTTAGTGGTAAAATTTCCTCATACAGTGGAATGATGACTAACTTAGTCATCCAAACCACCTTAACCAATTATTGGCTTAGGTAAATAAAATATAGTTGATTTTTCCAACTTAACTCATATTGTACAAGGTGTACAATATGAGCTCATTAGTTAACACTCCGGTGCTCACATGGAGTGCGGTGGCACTCCAGTCATGTTGTTTTGTTCATAAAACACAGTTGACAGCACTTGTGACCTTGAGCAGTCATCTACCTTCCCTCTGACACCCCTGGAACCTGTCAGTATAATGACAGCTACCAATTCGGGCTAAACCAATTTTCTATTGATTTTTTTCCTGTGGTGTCGCACGATTGGAGTGCAGGTGCACTCCACGCGAGTATCCGTGTTCCAGTTTTTTCCACGGAGTGACATATGTTGTGGATTTTATTTCACGTAGTTGACATTATTTTTATATGAAAACTGTATAGTGTGTGCATGTATTAACTAATGAATGAACAATGGACTACCAAGAACAGTTATTGTGTTGGTTAGCTGAAACGGAAGATGATGAGAGTGTCATAAGTGATGAAGACCCTGATGAACTTGAAATAGATAATATTGTTTTATTTAAATAAGTATTCTTAACCATTTTTAAATAACTCTTTTATGCAACAATATTTAATAATGTTTTTGTCAAATTTACTAAATTTTAAAGTGTAACAAATGAGTAACCTTGATCATTAGAAAAGAGTGTGTGCAGAACGTGCTAATTAGGTGCATTTGTCAAAGTATGTTGTCATTTTTTTAAATAATTTTTCCATGCATCAATATTTATTTATTGTATTGTAAAATTTGCAAAATGATTTTGTTTGGTCTAAATTATGTGTTTTATAACATCACCAATCACATCAATTATGTGTTATATGTGTCTATTCAACATAAAATGCCAATACATCATCAAAACAATTCATACTAATTAAGAAAACAAAACAAGTGGAGTGAAGGGGCACTTCACGTGTCCGCTCGCATTCCAGTAAACCATGTGAGCACCGGAGTGTTAAAAAAGTATTAGGTATCTCACCTAAATTGTGATGAAGGCAGTAAGTATCAGAGTACAGTCGACTGTGGTAGCTCGGTGGCGAGTAGAGAGGCTCTCGGCTGGATTCTAAGCAAAACTGAAATGCCAACCAAAGAAATAAAAATTTACCATTATGTATAATTATTACTCTCAGTATAACTATATATCACCTTAATGAACTTTCTTTTTGTGAGCGCTGACAAGATAAATCTATAAACTCTTTTCAGCTATTTCATACAGGAATTTAAAATACATGGGTAAATAATTTACACTTCATGATAAAAAGTTTTACCTATGTGGCAATTACAGAGATGTGAAAAACAAGCTTAACTAAATCAAAACTAAAAATCACTTGTTCCGCTTTCCAAAACCTAAACCTGCTGCAGTATGTTTTTAAAATCTGTAAAATTCTGTGAGAAGCTAAAAAAGTCTTTTTTGTATGCACAAAAACAATGCATTATTTTTTCGATATAAAATAGCCGCATCAATTATATGTATTTATGCATTGTTCAGGTTTGATAACTTTTTTTCTAGGAATTTTTACTTAGTCCAGTAATTGTGATTTTACACAAATGCTTTATGGGAAAGCAGTCCAATCACAATCCCAAATAGGCATCCCAGGAACCCGTAACCTCTTGCACTGAAGCCCAAGATGCTAACTACTAAGCAAGATACTCATATCACTGAGTGTACACTGTAGGGTTGTTGAAGGTGTTTGTTAAAAATGATGAGTTACATCATGTGTCTTCCTTGAAAATTGTCTTATGTTTGGAATACCTTGTCAGAATCTTTACAAATATCACATCGGTTTAGATGATCTTTCACTTGGAGTCTCACCCCTCTGTCCCTGGAGCCATGGGTGTTGGGAGGAGGGACAAGCGTCGTTGTGGCATAGGCGGCTCCTGATCCATCGTCCACGGACTGGAACGTGGTGACTGTCCGGTGCTGGACCTCAGCATAGTCAGGGGTGGTTCGAGACTGTCCAAGAGTCTTGGGCTCAATCCAGAGTGATGATTCGGACTGTGGCCCGGTCTTGAGACTGACAGGGGTGGCCAGCACGCCCCCACTGCTGTGACAGTCTGTAGGAATAAAGGAGAATAGTGTTACACAACACTAAAGTCTCTTTGAAAATTAATTTTCTCTCACTTGACTTCATTATAAAAGTTTACAATTGTTTGCTAAATTGATTCCAAGAAAGTTATGAAGGTATTTTTAAACTTCAGAACAATGTGGGATAAAGTTTGGGATGAAAAGATCAAGAGGAAGATAGTTGAAGACAGCTTAAAATTGATGGATTGTCAAGGTCAATTTATGGGTATAAAATCAAAACCAAAACTGGCTGGCTTGGAGAATGAAAAAGAGAGTTCAAGAGATTTGAAAAAAAGAGAGATTCCTAGGAATATGGAGGTGAGGGATATGGTTGGAAGAAGACCGAAAGGAAGACAGGAAAAGGTGATGCGGTCAAGTTAAGAGGTAGGTGGAAAAGAGAGGAGGACGAATGACAAATTTTGAAAATAATTAGAAAGGAAATGGAAATGAAAATACTAGTTACAACAGTCATTGTTTTTTCATCTTTTTAGCTCACCTGGTAGGTTGGTTTTCTTGGCCAGCAATTGCCTTCTTCTGACGATGAGCATTGCCGCGAACATGAGCAACATGACAGTGAGCAAAGAGCCAAGCAAGGCAACGAACCACGTCTCTGTCACAAACTCGGAACTTGACGATACTGGGCTCTCCAATCCCACTGGCCTTCTAAGGACAAAGTTTTGTATGTTTAGATCATGAAATTACATATAATAATAAAACACCCAATGCCTACGATAACAGAAACAAATTTTAAAGAACTACAAATGTTGTGTATTTACTAACTATTTACAATGTACACCACATGACACTAAACATTACATAGCCCACTGACCTGTTGTAAGGCATGGAAGGGTCCAGTCGCAGTGTTGCGGGTGCAGTATATGGTCCTGCCCCCACCCTTGTGGCCCCCGCCGCCTCCACTACATACACGACTCCAGCTGTGAGGTTGGTCAGGAGCAGAGAAGGAGTATCAGCAGGCACACTGATGTTACTTAGTACCAAGTGTCCAGCCCTCACTACAACCTACACACACATTGTTTGCATCCACTATTATTTTTTATTATTCATAATAAATTCCATTTAATTTTAGCACAGGTCCTTTTTTTAAATGGTAGTTTTTAGATTCTGTGAGATTAGGAGGCACCAAAAACAAGGGAAGGCATGTCATACTCCGATTGTTGTTGTACAGCCACCAGATCCTTATGAGTTGAAAAATTCATAAGGATGGAGGCTTAGCCAGGATCTGGATTTATCCTGGACGTAAGGATTTATACTTAAACTCAACAACTAGTCAAGGAAAGGTTCTGACCCCAGAGAGGTCAATCTTTTATTTGGGGATACACATCCTGGTACCATCCGCTCAGTAAACCTTGAGAGCATGCCAAGTAAGCATCATTCTGTTAGCCATCCTTCTCAGGTGGGCAGTAGCGAGATACACCACTCCCAGAGAATTCTGGTCAGACTAGGTGTTCAGGCTCAGCTAGGAATTGACTCCTGGAGAGATAAGGAATTGACTCAAGCCCCTAGGAGAGACATGAAAGAACCAAGATGATAGGGAAGCCCATACACTGTATAGCCAAAGAACTGGACAGCTACTTTTTAATGTACCCATTTTTAATAACTGAACTAGTACAAATAATCAGAGTGCCAACTAGGGCTGCAGGTCCTTTTTAGTCAGCAACAATTAATTGCAATTAGTCTCAGTGAAATGGATTATACATAGCTTACATTATGGTATGTCTTTTGTGTGTGTGCTGATGTGTACATCTTGTTATCTAACATACTTGTAATATCTGTCTGCAAGAATGTTTAACAAATCCATGAGTAACTATTTTTTTGTTACAAAAAAGAATGGTTTGTACCATTCCCAGTAAAAAAATTCCACTGGTGTAAGCTATAGAGATACCTGGTATGACCGCAGGATGCCATTGCAGGAGTGAGCAGGTGGAGGCTTCCACTTGAGATAGACAGCTGTGGAGTTAAGGAGCACAGCCTCCATGTCTTGTGGGGGCTCTGTGGGAACTGGAAATGTGAAAATGGAGTATTAATAATTGTATAAGAAAATACTACCATAAAATAAGTCAATTGTATAATGTTGGTATTAGGCATCAATGCTATTCACCAAAGTCAATATGAATATGTCAACCTACCGTCCTCCATGGTCCTTGCACTCCTGGAGTTGGAAGGTCTTCCATCAACATTCTTGTAGAAGGGGATGAGGAAGAACATGTATCTGGTGAATGGCCTGAGGCCGGTGACAAGGAAGCCTGAGGCCTCGCCGGCATGCAGCACGGTCAGCATGTTGGTGGACCGAAGATGCGAGTCCAGTGAACGAGAGTAGATGTAGAAGCCCTCGACAAAGTCTGCATTCACAATCTGTAATGCGGAGTAAATTTAAAAAATTATTCTTATTCCATAGATTTTGTACAATACATTAGTTGTAGCACAGCCAAATATGTTCCAAATGATTAGGAACCGATTTTCCCAGATATGATGCCTTTACAAGTTTCATAGTTCTCAGCAGTAAAAAATTACTTTAAATTATAGAAGTGTTATAAATTCTCATCAAGTTTAAAGTGTTTATGAAGTAAGGATAAATTAAGATAGAAAGATTGGGTTAGTCTCCAACATGTAATGACATTTTTATGGGTAAACTTTTTGGGTTCTCCCATGAAAAAGAACGAGTGCTTAAATTAGGGATCATGACATAACCCTTCAATCAAGTTTCAAGTTAAAAGATGTGATAATGACACCAAAGGTGGCGAAATGCACGTCGTCTGATTAGCACTATGCCAAGATTCATAAGGTAGTTAAGAAGGTATTAAACTTTTATTCTATTGACTTGATCTGTAAAAAAAATCACAAACATACACTACGGTACTTTCTTAGATCAAATTGAAGTATTTTAATTGACCTCATCCAATTGAAACTCACCTCCCAGCCCAGCTTGATGGAGGTTGCACTGGTGGGCTGAATGGACGTCAACTCCACAACATGTCCTGCTGACAAGCTAGCCTGAGCCTCCTTCAACTGATGGTCTCCCACCTCAACACCTGCCCCAGGGGAAAGCAGCGTAGGGGGTGACGGGGGGCTAGGTGGGGAGAGCCCATGGGAGTTCTCAGCTCTGACCAGAAATGTGTAAAGGAGTCCGTGACCCAGGTGGGTCTGGGTGTAAGTGGGACCCGGGAC
Source organism: Nephotettix cincticeps (assembly GCA_023375725.1). Lineage (NCBI taxonomy): Eukaryota > Metazoa > Arthropoda > Insecta > Hemiptera > Cicadellidae > Nephotettix > Nephotettix cincticeps. Next base: position 15,029,468 of record CM041791.1, on the reverse strand, counting down.
CCGCCTGGCCACAACAACCCAGCCACTACCACCTCCACTGCGACCTGCTGCGTTGGGGTCCCGACTGAACAGTTCCACCTGGAATTAACAAGAAAATTCAATGGATGAGCTGAAGGAAACCATAAAAAAACTCTTTATGGAGTACATATTTACATTTTATAAAGTAGAAATATGAAGGTAGGAAACATACTAGGTTACAATAGTGTTGTTTTTGTTGTTGTTGATCAGAGATATTGGAAGATTGGACTCCACGTTAAACTGTAGGTCCCTTAGTTGCCATTGGCTATTAGGCTATTAATTAACAGTCCTGTCTAAAGAACATGTCAGCCTTAGTCAGTATCAGGACTACAAGATTGTGCCACAATCATCTTAAACTCAATCCTCATTCATAATTCGCTTAAAATATCTACTTTGTGGTAGGGTCGCTATTTCAATAATCTAATTTAGTTTAATCTAATTGGAACAAATTCCGACCCTCAGGAAAATTTCCTGGTTAATATCAACTGAAGCTATTGTAATAGCCAGTAGAGGAAAGAGAGCCCTACCATTACCACAAGGAAAATAAGGATGAGATAGGTGAGAACAGACTCAATTAGATGACCATACAAAATTCAAAAGAGAGGTCCCCTGCTGGAGTCTAGTTTTTAGCTTTGCCTTGAGCTAAAAACAAACAACTCGAACCTTGTACTCATGCACTATCCTATCCTCATGTTGACAACAAAAGATTTTAACTTGGAATATTTTGACTGCCTCCGATTGTGGCAACATTTTTTAATATGTTTTCTTTAATGTATGTATTTGTATCTAAACTGACATTACTGGCTATAATCTCACTGGAGGGCATTTGAGTGTTATATAGACTTAGTTGACAGTTAGCTCCTTCAAGACTTAACTGGCAGTGTGGTTATTGTGATAGTGTGGTCAAATCTAGAGCCAGTTGCCATTATGTCATTAATTAATGATGCTTACTAACAACAGGTAGGTAGTGGCAAATCCACGGTAAGGGCACTTCCCCATCAAAACGTTAAAAAATTGCCAAAAAGTGTAGAACAGAACAAAACAAACTAAAAAAAATATTGTAGACTCTAGTTACCTGGTAGCCCAGCAATGAGGATGAACCGATCTTGTTGTTCCTAGTCCAGGAGATGGTGATGCTGTTGTGGGTCGTGTTGACCACTGCAGGTCGGCTGGGAGGTCCAGGCAGTGTTGTCAACTCTGGACTCCGGAAGAAGTGCGCGTTAGGGTTGGTGCGAGATTCTAGCTTGAGGACGGCACTCCACGTAGCTTTGCCACTGCGAGATGAAGCGACACAGGTGTACACGCCCTCATCACTCGCGATCGTGTCTGAGGAAACAATGCAGATCAGTATCAACAAACGACAGAGCTTCATTGGAACTCTCAGTATGATCCACTAATTATTAGTTTTGGTCAGCTACATTGCAGAGAGCCACCACATTCACATTCTGATAAAAACTTAGACCCAACTCTGAAACCCTTGTGACCTGGTCAAAAAATATTTATGAAATTTATTCTGAAAATATTTTTATTTTTTTATGTTTTGTAGGAGGCCGCTCTTAAAGGCCATAATTCACTCAAAATGTTCATATAGCTGACTGGCATGGTTATTTTGCACCCAGGGTGAGATGTTGTCAGGTGTTCCTACCTCTATCAAATCCACAATGTTCGTTGTACAATATTGTGTGGTGGGTTGTGTCTGTCGATGTCATCATCAGAGTTATAAGGTCAGCCGATAGCGGGTTAGGCAATATAGAGATAGAAAATGGCAGTGAATTGTGTGTTCGGTGGCTGTTCAATTTTGTGAAAATATTTAATTTGGGATGTAATATTCAAAGTTAAGTTTCACATTGCTTTTAAAAATACATTTTGTACACCCAAGGCCTACATTTTTTGAAAATATTGTATTATTACTCTTTTGCTGTGGCCGTGGCTGTGACCTTGCCCACATGACTGCCCTGATTGTGGTGATTCATGCAATTCTCAAATCCATCTCAATCCATACTTGCAGTTTAAAAATTTTGTATGTGTTATAAGACATATAATTTATTACATACTATCAAATATGTAATGAAGCAAAGCCTGTAAGATAATAAAAAAAAATCAGTTGATGGCATAGCCACGAAGAAATAGTTGAATGAGTCCCCGGGAAAACGTTCCAAGTGACAACATTTCTAAAATGGAGATATTTAGTGGAATAGGTTCTAGAGGCCACGAACTACATCGTGGTATATTTGGTTTTGAAGACATTTGAGTTCGCAGCCCTGATTATGTCAGTCAGATTTGACGCGCTCCGTAAGATTCCACGGTCCATTCAACTTTCTACGCTTGATAACTCGAAACTAGGATTTTTTTGCTTGAAACGTTTTCCATTCACTTAAGAAAGCATAAAACAACCTAAATTTATAATGAGCATAACTATGTGTGATTGTTGATGTAGGCTCACCATTGATAACTAACGTCCCAGTCTCTGTTACGTTGATTCTGTCCTGTCCCTTGGTGACAGGGACCCCTGCCTTGTACCAGGTGATAATTGGCGGGGGGCTGCCAGTGGCCAAGCACCGCAGCACTGCCAGGGTCCGCAGGGGTAGGGTCTGGTTGGCGGGGCCCAGCTCTATCACAGGCGGGGGCAGGTGTTCAGGGGATGTTACAGTGAGTCGGGCCCGCCACACATCTGAACCTGGAGAGGAGAAGATTCAGGTTTTATTAACAGATATTTTGCCTAAATGTATACTTTTCTACCCACATAAATACTAAATATTGGTATAAGTAAAGTTAAGGATGAGTTGGCGCCGTACAAAGATAAACAATACTAATAAAACCTGAATAGCAATACTAGTGTCCAAAATAGCGAATTTTTGTATATTATTTAAAAACTTTGTATATTTTTTTATTATTTAACACCCTCAGAGAATAACCAAATCCATGAAAATAAATACTGTAAATTACACCGTTATGTAACCAAAGTTCTGTGTATCTCAATTTGCAAAAATACAAATAAAATTGAACGCAAACCTTTACTGCATTAAACTAATCTTAAAGCATTAAAACCAACTTAATAGATGGAGCAGTGAGTATTAGCTTATAAATTTAGTGTTAAGCTTGGTTGACGTTATTATAGAGTAAATATTTTGGCAGCTCTTACATTGAACTTACAACTAGGTTTACAAAAGTTGTTATTGTAAACTATATCAAAATAGTCAATAAATTTTGTGCAAAAATTATACTGTACTATCAAGACACAATTATAACTATTAAGATTGTTAAGATGAAGGGGCGTTTTTGAAGGGGATGTGAAAATCTGTTTCATTCGTACCTGCTGAGTTGACTGCAGCACACATCACAGTCACACCACTGTCGTTCCGTTGGACATCCTGTAAGAAAATAAGCAAAATAATAACAAATATTACATTACTTTTATGAAGTGTAGGAATTTAAAGTAACAAACTAAACAAATAAGGTTAAATAATATATTTTTAAGCCTAAGTCCAAAAGATTAAAATATTTGCGATTGAACTGCATCAAAATCAAGCAAGAGACACTATTTTGTAAGAAATATAATGTTTGAAACAGAGTAGTGATGCAAGGGATGTGGTACAGTAATGTAAGAGAATAGGGAAGAACTTAGTTCCCAAACTAATATTAAGTATTAAAGTAGTTCAAAGGATGGAATTAAAAAGTTTTACAACTATTCAATCCCAAAATATTTTGCACATCTTTAGATCTGAGAACTTTATAATGAGCATTGATATTCTTAAACATCTATTTTTCACTTTAGTAAGGTCAAGGCTAGAGTTTGGTACAATTGTTTGGTATCCTCATCATACTTATCTCACTGATATAATTAAGCATGTCCAAATAAAATTTCTTAGATACTTATTCTTTAAAGGGTTTCGTTACTTCATGTAAGTACGATATACCTTCTTACCACTCAATTAAATACATTCAAAATGAACAGCTTGAAAAGACGTTGTGACATGAGCATGTTTATTTCTCTTTCTAAACCGGTTAATGGGAGATTAGATCATAGCGAGCTCTCATCTTGTTTCGTCGACCTTACATTGTCCAGAGCCCATGCATTGTTTAGTCCATACTTTTGATAGACTTATTTAGGATGTCAGTATCAAACTAGCACAATGGTTAAGTTGTTTAACTCTTAACTCTCAAGGATAAATGAGAGTAAAACAATCCATAATATACCATTAATAGAATATCCATTGGGCAATATTTTTTTAAGTGCCTTATTACATAAATATTTGAAGATACTTTTGAACCAATGTAGTTCATGTGATCATTCCAGGTCAATTCTTTGTCTAAGAATATTTCAAGAAATGTGATGTTATTCTCTTCTTTTATTTCAAAAGAATGAGCTACCTGTATGATAAGCACAGTGTGACCAGCAGAGTTGAGAGCGGCTCGGAGACGTCCATGAGTCTCCCCTGGGAACACCAGACTGTGGTTGCCTTCCAGGCTCCAGAACAGCACCGGCTCCGGCTTGCCTTCGACCCCGCAGACGAACATCGCCTCCCGTCCCTCCTCCACCTCTTGGTCCGTTGGGTGGTTTAGGATCACAGGCGGAGCTGAGCAACCCAGACAGACTCATGTCAAGAAATTTATTGATGGACTTAATAATCTGTTCAATATGAGTACAATGTATTTATTTTGCAATGATAACCCATGTTGATCAATCTCTGAAAGTTCTACAACTTATTTTGGTTAAACTATATCTTAGGTAAACAGTATATACACTATAAAATACCTAATAGTGTTAGGAAATATTGGTGCAGTTTCTCCTCCCTTCACCTTGAGGAGAGGAAGAATGAAATTGTATCGTAATCAAGCTGACCTCTAGACTCAGATAAAAATCAGCTAGAACAATTATTGATCTGGTCTGGAAAACTATTTCTGACTGTTGTGACACCTAGATACGACTGGGACGGTGGCGTCTCTTGTAGTCCAGCAACTTGGAGGTAGCGAATTGTGGAAAGTTATGAGTGATGGTCAGTGGATATGATATTCTCTTGTGTGGATTAACGTCTGCACTGTTGAATACTATTTTCATTTGTAAAGACCTCATAATTAGACTAGTTTGTAATTCAGAGGCAAAATTGTGAGTTTAAATCCCATGTTAAATTGAAGGTCCATTAGATACTATTGGCTTTTGGGCTATTAATTTACAGTCTTCTCTAGGGTGTAAGTTAGCCCTAGTCAGTAACAAGGCTACAAGATCGCACCACAATCATCTTACCCATTCTCATTCATATTTGGCTACCTGGGTCGGTCGCCATTTTAGAAAGACAATAATAAGGTAATATTCAAGGTCAACTTTTAAACAACTTTTTTATTCAATAGCAATAGTATTAGCAAAATATTGGTGCAGTGTGGTTGGATTCCTCTTCACCTTAAAGAGACGAAGACATCATAATCAAGCTAATCTTTAGACCCAGATGGAAATTAGTTAAAACAATCAATATGGTCTGAATTCCTGAATTTCCTGACCATTGAGACTCTAACTCAGGAATGTCTCACCTTGTTTACTGTACTTCTTGCGTAGAGCATTGCTGCTCATGTATCTTGACTACTAAGACATTATGTAGAGTTTAGAGTTAGGTAGAGGTTGCAATAAATTAATGATTTGAGTGAGCCTGGGAAAATCTTGTCTCAAGAAGGTAATGGGAGACTTGGTTAACTCTCCAGAAATCATAAATGTCCTATTGTTGTAACACATAGAACCATGCATTGACAGTGTAAAAATAATAACCATTGGTTATAATTTTATATTTATAAAATTTTATAAAACGCTCTTCATATTAAAATACTCATCAATATTTTTGCCCAATTAAAGGTGGCCGATTACTTTTTTTATAACCAGTTCTGACCCTTTGCAAAATTGTTAAACATACAAAACACTTCGTCTGAAGTCAGCTGCTTCCAAATCCTGGACATAAGTAATTTTCCATTTATCGAGAGCTTGTTCCAGTGATATTTTAGCTCGTTAGATTTTAGACTGGGGCAGTGGCGACATCTTAAAATCCAGCTACTTGGAGGTCACGAATTGTGGATAGTTGTGAGCGATGGCCATGGGCATAGGATTCTCTTATGTGGATTAACGTCCGCACTATTAAATACTATGTTAATCCGCAAAGACCATTCTCATATTTAGACCAGTTCGTCATTCAGAGGCTGTGGTTCGGATTCCACGTTAAACTGTGGGTCCCTTAATTGCCATTGGCTGTTGGGCTATTAATTAACAGTCTTGTCTAAGGAACATGTCAGTCTTATTCAGTAATAAGACTACAAGATCGCGCCACAATCATCCTACACTCAATCCTCATTCATACTTGGCTTAAATTACCTACATTCAATTATGGTTGCCATTTCAATGATCTAATCTAATATAATCTAATCTAGTTACGAAGCAAGAATAATTATTAAGGGGTAATGCAAAACCAGTTCATTTTCTATAATTTACATCCTGGGTAAACTCATTACTGTTGTTCTTCACTTACAATGCACAGTGAGCACAGCGCTGGCCACCAGACTTCCAACAGCGTTATCCACATCGCACACATACTCTCCCTCGTCCTCCACCGTGATCGACTCGATCCTGAGGCTGCGGTCCTGCAGGACGGTGACTCGCCCCAGGGGCATGTTGCCACCACGGTCGCGCCTCCACATCACGTCGGGCAGGGGGTCTCCGCCCACCACGCAGGCGAACGTCACAGTCCCTCCCACTTGCACTGTCACGTCCTCCGGCCCTTGGATCAGGAATGGCCGCACTGAAAAAGGTACAAAATAAACCAATCATATTTCTCATGTAGAACCTAGGTGATATTTTTATAGCAGCGGTACATAATAGTTTGATATACATTTTACATCCATACTGGATGAATGAAGATACAAAAATCTTTTGTTTATGGTTTACTTTAAGCTAGCAGCTTTGTCATTATTCGTGATGGCATTGGTCAAAAGGTTTTTAGTATATGTGTTTAAAACATTTTACAAAAATGACCATAAGTTTTCAATATGACTTTCTGTTCACCGAAGTATAGAGATAGCTTGATGTATTGAGACTTGGCAATAAACCTTAGGTTCGGAACCGTGGCAATTTAAACACTACTTTGAATCATTTTGGCATAATTTAAAACCTTATTATGGTACATATTTAATCTTTACAAAAACCTGGACAGTCTACATCTACTATAGAATGTTGGGCTACATCACTCACCATCCACCTTGAGACTAGCTGCCGCCGACTCCCGCAGCCCCACGGTGTTCTTCGCCACGCACTGGTACTGACCCTCGTCCTCCTCCCTCACATCCTGGATGGCTAGGTTGCCGCCGTCCACCACCTGGATCCTGCACAGAGACATGTCATGTATAGTTCAGTCAATATAGGTCCAAAAGGAGTACACCTCCAAGAGAATAAATGGATGGATTTTGACTGGGTTGATACTTTTGGAGGTCACAAACTGTGGATAGTTATAATCGATAGTCGGTGAATGTGATATTCTCTCGTGTGGATTAACCATTGAATACTAAGTAATCCTCAAAATTAGACCAACTCGTAACTCGTAAAAGTAGTTCGGATCCCATGTTAAACTGAAGGTCCCTCAGATGTCTTTGGCTGTTGGGCTATTAATTAACAGCCCTGTCTGTAGAACGTGTCAGCCTTAGTCAGTAACAGGACTACAAGATCGCACAACAATAATCTTACTCATTCCTCATTCATACTTGGCAACATTGGATAGGTTGCCATTTCATAAAGGTCATAATCAAGATGTTTTGATTAGATCATTTTGAAAAAAAGTCTCCAAAAATTCGTTTGGAGTTTTTTTTTGTTTGGATGGGCATTTCAAGTTTAAATGTGCAAGGTTATACGTAAAAGGCTATATCTTCGTCACCACTATCATCACGTGATAGAACAATATTTGAATTCAATCAGACCTTTTTTCATTAGATTAAATTTTCTAGAACATTAGGATAAAATATTAATATTTTAGAATCTTCTTGTCAGCCTTAGTCAGTAACAGGACTACAAGATCGCACAACAATAATCTTACTCATTCCTCATTCATACTTGGCAACATTGGATAGGTTGCCATTTCATAAAGGTCATAATCAAGATGTTTTGATTAAATCATTTTGAAAAAAAGTCTCCAAAAATTCGTTTGGAGTTTTTTTTGTTTGGACGGGCATTTTAAGTTTAAATGTGCAAGGTTATACGTAAAAGGCTATATCTTCGTCACCACTATCATCACGTGATAGAACAATATTTGAATTCAATCAGGCCTTTTTTCATTAGATTTAATTTTCTAGAACATTAGGATAAAATATTAATATTTTAGAATCTTCTAATGTGTAATTTTAATCTTTCTCCAGTAAGTTATCTATCTTCACTATACACAAGAAATAATATAATAACCAATTATTTCGTTTAAAATTAAATTTTCAAATTGTTTAAATTTTAAAAATAAAAATGTTAAGAACGGTATTCATTAACTTGTAACAGAAAAAAGTCGACTCAGTTATCCAGAAACAAAACCTCGCTTATCCCTTTAATGATCAGCTTCTGCTTCGTTCCAAGCAATAATTGAATAAATCCATCAGGCGGGTAAATGCTTCCTCTCTTCCTTTTCCTTCTAATCACCTGCCGGATGTGACGTCATCAATGCGAGGAACAAGTTTCATCTGTCACAGTTAGAGGAGTCTGGCGTCTCTTGTGAACATGTAGCCCTTCTAATGTTACCGTGATCTTCTACCTAAGATATGCTGAATGCTATTTGCTTATTTAGCTGTCGTCAATGTATTAAACTATGAGAATAGTTGGATTCAGCGGTAGGACTTGTGAGTAACCTATGGTAAAACATATTCAAATGACTTTCAATCATTTTAAATTACGGTTCAGTAGGGTACCGCACTCACTGAAAACATTTTACTAGGCTGATTACAACACCAATGTAGCAAGCAATGACAACTGTAACCATTGATATTTATCTAATGAATGCTCAAAGTCTGCAAGTTCCTCAGGAAGGTCATTGCGTGGTCAAACGCGAGGAGTTGTGTACAATGAATCTATTTAAATTCTTATTTAAATAGATTCATTGTATTCACTCAATTACATCAACCGAAGTTTAATTTTGCTAAAGTGACTAGTGATGTTCCTGGGGTATCTGTTGTATTCATGCAAAGTATTGCAGTCGAAGGCAAACGGTCCATTTTTAGTAAGGGTTCGCTTTCTTTTTCAACCCGAACTGGCGAGTGCAGGTCAAGGAAGAAGAACATATTTGTAGATGAGTTTACCCACCATATAATACGGAGGAAAATCCTCAAATTGTATTTTGTAAAAAACACCGCAACTTCATCGAAATTAAAGGCTGTTGAATTATATGTATAAATGAATGTATATAATGGACAAATTCATAGTATGTATTTTCCCCACTGTCTATTGCTGATTCAAATTTAATTTAATTTTAGGACCTCTTCACAGGCTTTGCTTTAAGAGGCTTTAATTGTTTTCTTAGACAAGTTTTATTTTATTTTAGCTTTTACAATATATCATTTTTATTTAATAAATTAAATCAGGCTATTTCTTTTGTAATTTTTGTTTTTCTAGTACCTTGAAGTTGTTTTCTTTTTTGAGTTGTTAAGGTTTATTTTATTTTTATTTTTTTCTGACCTGGCAAGATTTATTTCATTTATGTGTAGAGTATATTCATATGTGTGTACTTTTGTCGTCTAAGAGATTTAAACATATCTTATTTTTACAACAGGGAACAGAAAAAAAATCTGCGAATTGTAGAGGTCTTTGAATTCATTAATGAGCGTGGTTCTAATGTAATTCGTTTTCACCAAAATCACTGCTATATATATCACACCGTAAGAAGTAAAATTCATAAGGAATAAAAGCTATATTTTTTTTAAATTACGAAAAACCGGTGTTTGGGAGTACTGATAGTATTTGGAACGTGAAAATATTTTTTTTTTTACAAAATGTTCTCCAATAAGATAAAGACTATGAGTCAATTACCCGAGCCGCAGCCTTTTGAGTGGAGGAGGGGAGGGGATGATGGGGGGAGGGGTGACGTCGAGGGCTGAATGTGCTTTTATTGGTCGATGTTTATTCAATGGTTCGTGGCTAAATAAACCCTTCAAGGACATTGTTGAGTAGCTATAACGTACTTTGAATTGCATAGGTTAAGTTCAAATTTAAGAAGCTAGGCTTCGAAATAAAGTATCGTAATTTGAATGTATGAATTTATGGATGTATAAATGAATGTATATAATGGACAAATTCATAGTATGTATTTTCCCCACTGTCTATTGCTGATTCAAATTTAATTTAATTTTAGGACCTCTTCACAGGCTTTGCTTTAAGAGGCTTTAACTGTTTTCTTAGACAAGTTTTATTTTATTTTAGCTTTTACGATTTATTATTCTTGTTTAATAAATTAAATCAGGCTATTTCTTTTGTAATTTTTGTTTTTCTAGTACCTTGAAGTTGTTTTCTTTTTTGAGTTGTTAAGGTTTATTTTATTTTTATTTTTTTCTGACCTGGCAAGATTTATTTTATTTATGTGTACAGTATATTCATATGTGTGTACTTTTGTCGTCTAAGAGATTTAAACATATCTTATTTTTACAACAGGGAACAGAAAAAAATCTGCGAATTGTAGAGGTCTTTGAATTCATTAACGAGGTTCGATTCAGCGTGGTTCTAGTGTAATTCGTTTTCACCGAAATCAGTGATATATCGGTATATCACGCCGTAAAAAGTAAAATTCATAAAGCACAAAAGGTAAATTTTTTATAAATGACGAAAAAACGTTGTTTGGGAGTACTGATAATATTTGGAACGTGAATATATTTTTTTTTTACAAAATGTTCTCCAATAAGGTAAAGACTATGAGTCAATTACCCGAGCCGCAGCCTTTTGAGTGGAGGAGGGGAGGGGATGGGGGGAGGGGTGACGTCGAGGGCTGAATGTGCTTTTATTGGTCGATGTTTATTCAATGGTTCGTGGCTAAATAAACCCTTCAAGTCCCAATGCGAGGCATTGTTGAGGTGCCTCTACGTCAGCGCCGCTCTGCTGTCTCTAAACGCTAGTAATTGGCTGAGGGCAAGGGTCTTTAAATAATATGTTTACATATTAAACACCAGTCATAGTGTGGATTAACGTCCGCACTATTGAATACTACGTTCATCCGCAAAGCACATCCTCATAATTAGACCAGTTTGTAATTCAGAGGCAAAATAATTTTGGTTTGGACTCCACGTGAAACTGTAGGCCCCTTAGATTACGCCACAATCTTACACTCATTTCTCATTCATACTTAGCTACCTGAATACGTCGCCATTTCAGTTAAAAGTATACCTATTATCAGATTAGTATGGATAGGCGTATGGGTTCAAAGGATAAACCTTAAAAATTAATTCTTTACCAATTTCATCGTTTAAAAGAAAATTTAAAACTGTGCTGTTGATAGTGTCTATATAATGTTAAAGACTTTTTACATCATGACTGGAATATGTATTTGTAAATTACCAATGGATCCACATGTACACTTGTCTTTTGTGATTAATTATGTTTTTTTAATGGTTCATATAATATTCATAACAAATATTTTTTATTTTGTCAAGTTTTGTTATGTCGATGTTTAGTTTTTATTACGTTTGTCAATGCACTGCAACAATTTATAAGATAATACAGATTCTGATACATACATTCATACATTGTAATTGTATCAATGTGCAATAGACAGGATTTTATAGAGAGTTCTCTACACCTAATATATATTACGCTTTGATATTATAGAAGAAATTGTTTTAAATACTCGGTAGTAATTTACCTAAAAGGGGTAGACATTGAACCCCAATGCATTATGGATTTTACAAGAGAACTTATCTGCTCTGCCCTTAGAACAGACACCACTATAGCGTAGAAGTAGCGGATGCCATCATCCACCACGGACTGATAGCGACTACACCCATTCTCACCACCTGCATCCCCAGTTCATCGGTTACGACGGCTATCCACCTGAGGGTGGTCCAGAGACGAGAGACACCTTTCCATCGGCAAACCTCACTCTGGAAAGGAACAGGGGCTCGACCAGTGCATTTCAGCTCCAACTTTTGCCTCTACGAATCTGAATCGAGGAGGGAGTGAAGCCCCCTCCATCCCGTAGTGCTATCACCTTTTTAAAACCAGAATGGTGTTATGCTGAGACGAATCTCTTCCCAATTTGGAGGCCATAGCTACCGCCATCCCTGGGTCAAGGAATTCGGGACGAGTCCCAAGGGCTTCCAAGGTTCACACTTCCTATGGATCTCTACCGTTTGCCTTTGGGAGGGACCAGGCCACCCATATGTTGTAACATATTTTACATATAGGTATGAAAGTCGCACGATCGATGCACATGAATACTATTACAATTGGAGGAGGCCCTATAGATACGGATTGAGAGCTTCTGGTATCCTTGGCCCAACTCTATGTCCAAGTGGGCTCCGTCCGAAAGACGGAGGGCTCGACAAGTGACCTATGTTCGTGGTTACAGGGCTCGCTGACGAGCGAAGCGTTGGAAGCTAATCAGGAACATTCGGGTTCGATTCCCGACCATGAGGAATCCCAAATTGGCTTACAAAGATATGGTACAGTGGTGGAATGGCCCATTTAAAATAAACGGCAGCCAATAGGGTGGAAGTTTATGGCATTTGTAGATAAAATTTTGATTGCAGAGAGCACAATTTTTCCCTTTTTACAGCTGAATGATTAACGGTTATGGTTAGGGGGCACGGGGTTTTATTCGAAATTTATTATAAATTCTTGATCATTTTGTAAGTACCTACACAAAAAAATCTCAAAATTGTTTAAGCCTTGGCATTATTTAGGAACAAATGTTTTTGCAATAGGGAAAAACTCCCACACTGACAGGTTTATGCGTTCAACGCACATTTTCCCTAGGAGTAAACCACTTCTTTAACGAAACAATTTAGTAAATTCAAAAACACTATTTCCGATAACAGTGAGGTGAAATAATGGAAAATAGTATTTTAAGCTCAATGAAAAATCGCATTTTCTAGGGATTTATTTGGATTATTACTTGAAGCTTACGTGAATGAATTAAAAATTATTTTAATTTCCAATTAATTAAATCAGATAATGTACAAACCTATTCTATTTTGAAATGTAATCTAATCTCGATTCCATATAACTTTCACCGACTGCATAATTTAGACTTAGTCTAATGAAAGATCAAAGGCGCCACTTTACCAAATGATTTGTCAATTTCATTATGAAAGCCAATGTAGTGTCACAAAGGACAAATTTAATTTCATCAGATTAAAAACTGTCCAACGTAAAAAAGTGAATTACAAAAGCTTTGAAACCAATTCGAAAGTAAAGTAAATGGACTACGGTAGTCCTTCAGCAAACACATTAATAATTTATAAACACTCAAAACTTCTGGTAATCCCCAACCATCCATTTTCATTAGTGGATTATTCAAACAGACTTTAAAGCCAAGCTTCATTTACATTTTTATTATGTATGAACATGTTTAAACATTCCCCCAGAGTGAGGCTCGATCCAAACTGATTTCAAACTGTTAAAAAGTCTTTAACGGTGCGTTTTATTTGAATAATAGATGACCAAAAAATTTATAACCATTTTTAAGGATATTAAGGAATAAAATGTATGGTATTGCAATCATTAAAAGTTGTAGCTGATTGTGGTATAGTGGAGATTCCACCCCGAGCACAAAGGGTGGGTGGCCGTCAATAAATGTTATCTAGTACTGAAGAAATATTGTGTAGAGATATAATGTTAAGTAATAAACGTTAACAAAGTAATTTTTTTATAAAAAAATAGTGGCAAAAACATACAAATGTAGACAAACATTACTTTTCCTGTCCTGAAAAACACCAGTTAGTGTATATTGTTGAATAATAACTTGATAAACTGATATTAGAACGGCTAAAAAAAGGTGCAACTAAAAACGTAAAATTCAGAGAACAAGATACCATTTTTGAAGTCCTCAAAGAATGGATTGATTCAGATGAAACTTGTATGTTTTAAGTAGTAAGGTTTAGACATTACCAACTGTAGACATTACCACTATCCAAAAGCAAGATTATGATAATGTCGACATCGACGCATTAACATGGGACCCGGTACAAGAAACTGGAACACTGGACACGGGACAATGGATACGGGACAAGGGGCATGGGTTCCGGGACAAGGAACCGGATCACTGGACACGGGACAATGGATACGGAACAAGGAGCATGGGGCACGGGACAGGGAACCGGAACACTGGACACGGGACAATGGATACGGAACAAGGGGCATGGGACACGGGACAAGGAACCGGGACACTGGACACGGAACAATGGATACGGGACAAGGGGCATGGGACACGGGACAAGGAACCGGGACACTGTACACGGAACAATGGATACGGGACAATGGACATGGGACACGGGACAAGGAATCGGTACACTGGACACGGGACAATGGATACGGGACAAGGGGCATGGGGCACGGGACATGGGACACAGGTGGCTCAGCTCCGTCTTCACCTGATCTCAGCGAGGATTCAATTCTGCCTCACATTTGTCACTGTCTGGTTTCTAACTCAATTTGAGCCGTCCGCACTGGTCTGGAGGGAATGAGACCTCTTGAGCTGCTTTACCGACGCACGTGGCAAAATTAGAATAGGGAGGGGTTGGTTTAAAAAACAGAAAAAGTCATGGTTTATGACCGATACAAATGGTAAAAATTACTGAAATTCTATAACCCTGAGTTAAATCACTTGATATAAATTACTGAAAGTAAAGTATACACATAGAACAAATTAGGTTTGCTTAGAAATGTCGTGGTTAATGATAATTAATTAACAATTAATTAAATAACCTAAGAAGACACGTGGTGGTCTACGATTTTTTACATGAACTTTCACTGTCATAATAATTAATTATGCATGCCATTAAAACTTTATTCCACTAGAACTACGAAAAAAATTGATTGCAAAGCTAAAAGGGAAAATTACAAGACAAGTGCTCTAAGGGAGCACTTATATATAAGGCTGTGTGGGACTGTTTTAAGGTTTTGCTCTGCGTGGACAGACACAATGAAGTGACGCTTTGTTGGGTTCCAGGACACCCTGGGGTGAATGATAATAAGAAGGCGGATGGGTTGTCCAATGGGACTGCATCTTCTGCAGCAGGAAACTGCTGACCATCTACTCTTTGAATGTAGAGCTGGCAGAGGTGAGGTCCACGTCTCTAGGCAATTTGAAGAGGGGTAGTTTTCTGCCTCCTGTCGAGTTTGTCGACAGGTTGCTGCAGTTTTCCAGGTCGCTTCACTTGGAAGATTCCTGCTCCTTTGGTAGAGAGAAATTAAGAGTGCGCAAAAAGCCGTCACGGCTGAAACACCTTAAGAGAAATCCGACCCTTCCAATAAATGAATATATAAGTGTGTTTTATCTTGAAACATATACATATATCTACTCCTTTTTCACTCTTATGGCTTCTCATGTTTTCATTATCGGTTTAGATAAATTTTAAAAGTATGACTGACACAACAAACAGGATGGTATACAATAGCCAGGCTTCTTATAAGTTTAATACTGGAGTGGAAGAGTGATTTTGTACCTCTTGGGGTTGTCGATCTCCAGGAGTTGGCCGTTCTTCTTCCAGAAGACCGTAGGCTCCGGGTGACCCTTGGGCGGACCGCACTCGAGGAGGGCTGTCTCCCCCAGGGCGACCCTCAAGTTTATGGGCTCGGTACGGAAGTCCTCCCTCAGCACTAGAACAGAAGGGATAAACAGGTTTAAAGTCCACTTTGCCGTAGTTTAATGTAATAATAATGTAAGCTCACGTAATTCTCAGTATATGGGCTAAAAATAAAGAGAGTATCGTAAGCGCATAGCAGTTTAACGCATCTAATATAATCATAAAATATTTTAAAATACTAAAAACACAAATAGCTCATTTATATTGATGATCAGTTAGTAGACGACCGTCGACTGAACAGTAAAGAAAACGCTGCCAGATACTTAACAAAGGATTGCAGGTTAACTGGTCAATAATTGGTCAGTTAATTCTCCAACAACGAGTTAATCTGAACTACTTGTAATGGGAGAGTGATGAAATTTTTCTGTCAGATTGTTTTGATACTTAAAACATGTGTTCTACTAAAACTGAGCTCAAACATGAGGTAGAGTTTGTTGATTTAACACGTCAGTCGATCCTCGTAAGAGTCGTTAAACTTAAATATACCAGTACCGCCATAACTCTATATACTATCTTCGTTAATGCAATTACACTGTTAGGTAGCACAGGACCAACAAATTTATATTTAAGAAAATGTTTTAATTGCATATAACTCATGAACAATAGATATGAGGTTGTATAAGGGGAATCTACAACTCTTGACAAACAACAAGATACAAACATTTAATGTCAATAATAATTTAAACATAAATATTTACATTTTTCTTTACGCTTAGGTATAGTGTCTTATGGACATCAGCAGTAGGACGATTCGCAGAAAAGAAGCAAGGCTTTTTGCAATTTGCCAAAAAATGTATTTTTCTATAACCGCGCGATAACAGGCACATTTTACACTGTTGGTAGAACGTATAAGCAGTACATATCCTCACTAGGGTGGATAAGTAACCGGCCAATCACATGCGCGGAACGCTCCAAATCTATATGAAACTAACCAATAGCATGCGCTAAGCGCTCAGTCAGCTGATAAACGGTTCGTTCCTACAACACTAACTTCCGGTTTTGCACTATGAAACTGAGGTTATGTTTAACCGGAACCCCTAAAAGTTATGTTTACATTCATTCCAACGGGAAAATCAAACATAACCTAAATTGTTTATTGTAGGAAAATTCTTGGGTAATACGAGTGCAAACTGTCATGGCCGCCCTCGAAGTTCTTCATATGAACCTCGTTTGCGCTCTTGTAACACAAATAGCTTTTTTCCCTTTCCGGTACACTTTTACGCTTATTTTATCATCCGATTTTAATAAATATTTTTACAAGTCATCTCTATATGATAATATATAATTAACTGACTTTACATCACTTATCACTTGTTAAAACTTCCCTATGTTTTTTTAACCAATAAAATAATTAGTTTTATCCTCAGAGCAACAATAGTTCAGTTAATTGTTGAAAGGGTATGTAGAAAATGTATAAATATTTCAGGTTGTTACTTAAAATTGGTAAATTTAACATAGTCGGGATGTTAGCAAAGTGAGGAGACAGACTTCAAACCCACAATTGGTCCTTAATTATTGACTCCGTACCAGTTTGAAGTGGAAGTGCATATTTAATGCTTCATCAGTAGGCCGGAGTGGTTGACGGATATAAACACTGACGTAATATGTGAGTTTACCCGCGCGACGTGAAGCGATTCTTATTATCAATGGAAGCTGTCAATTTAAAAGTTACAAGCACAATTTGCAACTCGACTGTTTAGTCCCTCCACTACATCTCACATCTCACTCCGACTGAGCTGTCAGCGGACGATGACGTCTGAGTCGTGACGGTGTGACAGGTATTGCCCATGGAGATGTCACCGACGCCCGTACACAGCGCTGTCGTCGCGTCACGTCGTGTTAGCTTCGTCAATCATCGTTAGCATATGTTTACGGAATTGTTACGTTGATTGAAATGTCTGTTCGGTTTGGAACGTGAAAATCGGTTCTCTCTGTTCTGGCGAACAATGTTTGTAGGTAACGGAGTTAATAAAATTGTTACCTTTCATTCAAATTGTAAGTTATTGCATTATTTTATTCCTGCCTTTAATCTTGAAAAATATTTTTGTCTGGATGTACCGTACAAATTTTACTTCTTATTTAGCGTATACCTCATACTTATTGGTAACTAACTATAAAAAACAATGCAGCTATTACAGAAAATAACTGTCATATCCAAATGTAAGTAAGCATTAAACTTTATGAAGCACAAAAGTCGTTATGAATCTGGAATTCCAAAAATTCGACATTGAACGATGTTTTTTTGGAGAAATTTTAAGTGAGGCTCACGTCCAACGGGAAGTATGTTTTGAAAGATAATCGTGTATGAATCAAAGAACTGAGAAAAATTTTTATACTGTACATCAAGTGTTTAAATATACCAGAACACAAGAGATACAATTTTCAAAAAAATTCAATAAAAAAGCTGAATTTAATTTAATAAAGATTTTTTCATTAAAAATGAAAAATCGTCCATCCCGATTTTTAAGTAAAACAAATTTTCACGGCGTTTCGGAATCTGATCCCGTCCTCAGGTGACCTAAAATGGTAACGTCCTGCCAAATAATGATATTAAAATGTTAGCTACTGGATCCGGTAAAAATCCAATATCAAAGAAATCAAAACTTCAATTCCTCGAGCTCTTAAACCATAAGAGATATTGAAAAACACCCAATAATATAAATGTTTTGTTTTATAGATTAAAATAAAATAAGGGTGTTCTATAAGACATTTTAAGTTTTGGAAAATATATGTCATATTGACAAAATCTGAAATTGTATTCCTGAGTGAAACTTAAAATTGAGCTCCAATTGAGTTCCAAATTTAAAGTGTTGTGCTAAGTCGTGTAATAAACATGTTAAAAACATTTCAAATCTAACGACATTTTGTTGAACGAAATCCGTCCATGGATAAGCGAGAAAATGCACTTTTAATGCAACCCATGGCGGTGGCGCATGGGTTATGTAAGCTAACATTAAAAATGCATTATCTCGCTTATCCGTGGACGGATTTCGTATAGCAAAATATTGTTAGACTTTACATTAAAATTACAATCTTTTTATGACTTGTAATTTTTTATAAAGTTAATGGTTTTTTGTTGTTTAAATTAAAAGACTTTGAACCGCCGCCATTATGAAAATATAAAAGCAAAATTAATGATACTTTAAATAATATTTTTCTCCTTATCCAATAAATATGTGTGCAAAATTTGATTTCTATAGCTTAAATAGTTCTTGATATGTATAACGATCTTTGTTACAAATATAAAATTACGGCTAGTGGCTAAATGAAGGATTTTCCGGAATATGTTTATTGGATATTTTTGTTTATTTTGATGAGTCACTTGAAATTTGTCCCCGACTTTAATGAACACCCTGTATATTTAACAATATTTTTATTCATGGTAAAAGTAATTTAATTGAATTAAGTAGCTTAATTTTGAATCCTATTGTTAAAAATTAATATTTTAAATAATCGTTATAATAATTATTCTACTTTCAAATTGCTAAACTGACGTTGTATCACGGTGTCACACCGATTCTCCAAAAGTATCTCTTCTTGAAAATAACCGGGTTACAGGGGACGAGATAACCCAATAGCCGCTCTTTAGCCTGACTCAATTTGGAAATTAACTTATGACGCCTCTTTACTCCACCCTTAATAATTTTATTTAAAAATGATAAGCCCTTTGTTGCAAACTGTTGGATTGAATTTAAAAGTATCATTCAATGTATTTCAGTGCAAGTTTAAATTTTAGGTAATGTATTTAGGCAAAATACTCAGATATATATTTTTGTATTTACTTCCCTGTGGTTAGGTTGGATCTTGGATGTGTCTTAAGGGAATGGGAACTTTTAAGTTAATTCACCTCCACTTCTTTTTCGGCTGACTCCGTTAGTTCACCACCACTTGTGAAGTATACAGAAAAACATATCGTTATGAGTATTTAGGAGTGAATAGGTCGGGTTTTATCTGCAGGATCGTAGAAAGATCGCTTAGCGACGGCTAGTCTGGTTAACGAGGTTAGGTTACGTAAGGTATTGGTGGTGAATAAATGGAATCATAAGGTAAAAAGCTGGTGGTGGCGAATTAACGGAAAATATCCGGGCAATGTTTTCTGTTCCCCTAAACAGCTGTTCTTATAACCAAATAACATCACTAACCATATGACATCACTGTTTCAAAATTTGGTCGCGAAAATTTCCAACACCCCCAGAGCTAAGATGTCCAAACGTACGACTTCATTACAATACTTAGGTGTCCTTTTTAGTGAAGTGTACAGAAGTAAGAAAATGAAAGCGACCAGGAACATTTTGGAGCGTAGGCGAGGCAATTTTATTATACAGTAAGAGAAATGTAAGCAATCCCAGGATATTTTGGAGCTAAGTTGAGGCAAGCGTACTTCAAGTGAAATGTTTGGAATCATTTTGGAACGCAGGTGAAGCAAGCGTATTGCAAGTGAAATGTAAACAATCCAAGGACATTTTGAAGCGTATGCGAGGCAAGCGTATTTCGAGTGAAATGTAAGCGACCCGGGGACATATCAGTGCTGGAATATTTCCCAACCGAAGGTTTATTTTATATTGAAAGCGTAATAAATTATTTACGAGATTTCACGGCAGATTTTGTTACGGTCGCTGCATCGAAATTCATCGGAATCACAAAGTTTCAGCAATACTATATTTTAAAATTGTTCACATCTTTGTTTAAGTTTTTTTACGATTTTACAATAGTTTTATGTTTTACAATAACATAGGGAGGAGCGGATTAGAATATGTTTTTCCTCTACTTAACCTTAACATAGATTAATTACCGTAGTTAATGTTTAATTATATTTATGATTAAAATATACTAACGGGTGATTTATTTTTGTTAAATAGGAACAACGGCTATATTGAACATATTTTACTGTTTCAATGAAGAGCTCCTACCACTATTGAGCGATTGTTGTACTATGGAGACTCGCGGAACACTCTTTAGGAGGAGGCGAGTTGTAGAACACTCAGAGAACTCGTATAGCTGATTTACCTGTTTAAAAGAGGAGAGGAGGATTGGGCATATGGAGGACATTTGTAACTGCCAGTGGCAAAGACGACTCGTGATAACTCTCGGCTTGCGTGACGCGCATCATCACTGACCACGAGCACACACACGCACACTCGCACCCACGCACACACTGACTAGATAACGAAATATAGGCTTGAAGCTCATGCCATTTTAATGGTGACGAAATAATAAACAATATTTTGTAGAAAATATCAACTGGCGTAAAAAGGATCCCAGTCTCCCACAGGATCAAGGATAAAGAATCGATGATAGAGGACAAGGATCGAGGATCGAGGACGAGGATCGAGGATCAAGGACGAGGATCGAGGACCGAGGACCAAGGACGAGGATCATGGACGAGGATTAAGGACGAGGATCGAGGACCGAGGACCAAGGACGAGGATCAAGGACGAGGATCGAGGACCAAGGACGAGGATCATGGACGAGGATTAAGGACCGAGGACCAAGGACGAGGATCAAGGACGAGGATCGAGGACCAAGGACGAGGATCATGGACGAGGATTAAGGACCGAGGACCAAGGACGAGGATCAAGGACGAGGATCGAGGACCGAGGACCAAGGACGAGGATCATGGACGAGGATTAAGGACCGAGGACCAAGGACGAGGATCAAGGACGAGGATTGAGGACCGAGGACAAGGATTAAGGACGAGGATCAAGGACGAGGATCGAGGACCGAGG
Source organism: Nephotettix cincticeps (assembly GCA_023375725.1). Lineage (NCBI taxonomy): Eukaryota > Metazoa > Arthropoda > Insecta > Hemiptera > Cicadellidae > Nephotettix > Nephotettix cincticeps. The sequence continues at coordinate 15,007,935 of CM041791.1, read as the reverse complement.
ACCGAAGACCAAAGATCTCCATTAAATTATAGGTAGTTAATTACAAAATACCTATATTATTCCCTATTTCATAGAATTTAAATCTCAAGCTTCCCAGCAAAAGGTGTCGGGTTGAACTATCGCAAACGATGTTAAACAATCATTAGATTATGGAAATGGCAACCATACCACAATGTAGGTATTTTAAGCCAAGTATGAATGAGGATTGAGTGTAAGATGATTGTGTCGCGATCTTGTAGTCTGGTTACTGACTAAGGCTGACATGTTCCTTAGACAGGTCTGTTAATTAATAGCCCAACAGCCGATGGCAATTAAGGAACCTACAGTTTAACGTGGAATCGGAACCACGGTCTCTGAGCTACAAATTGATCTATTTATGAGGATGCGGATTAACTTAGTATTCAATAGTGTGGACGTTACTCCACAGAAGAGAACATTACACACACTAACCATCGCCCACAACCATCCTCAATTCGTGACCTCCAAGTAGCTGGATTACAGGATGTGTAATGGACTAAATTAAAAAAAATGGTAACATTATTAAAATTTGTTATACGTTATGATAACATTTTAAATGTTCGATATTAGGTTTAAGATAATTTCAGAGGTTTTAGAATCAATTCAAACACACCAATATTGGTTTTAGTTTGATAGCCGATGAGTAGTGTATTTTGGAGAGAGTGGTTCCAGCCGGTGCAGCCTTCGCAGGTGGTTGAAGCGACATCAAGCCTTAGGGTGCTGTTAGTGGCAAACATGTTATTGTCAGCTTATTTTCAGCTCTCATAGCCAAAACAACCCTTAAGTAAGTTGTTACTTGTTATAAAATAGAAATGTTTTTCTACAAAATTAAAGTATCCTTGAATAATCTGTATATACAGGGTGTTCATTAAAGTTGGGGACAAACTTCGAGGGGTGATAGTACTCATCAAAATAAACAAAAAATGTCTAATAAACATATGTCGAAAAATCCTTCGTTTAGCCGCTAGCCGCCATTTTGTATTTTATACAAAAAACGTTATATATAAATAATTATTTAAGATACAGAAACCAAACTTCGCACACATATTTAATGGCTAAAGAAAAAAATATTCTCAAATTATCAATAAGTTTACTTTTATATTTTCAAAATTATGGCGCTTAAAATATTTTAATTTAAATAACAAAAAACCATCAATTTTAAGAACCGCCGCCATTTTGAAAATATAAAAGCAAGCTTAATGAAACTTTGAGAATATTTTTCTCTTTGGCCAATAAATATGTGTGCAGAGTTTGGTTTCTGTATCTTAAATAGTTCTTTATTTATAAAGTTTTTTGTATAAAATACAAAATGGCCGCTAGCGGCTAAACAAAGGATTTTTCGACATATGTTTATAGGAAATTTTTTGTTTATTTTGATGAGTACTATCACCCCTTGAAGTTTGTCCCCAACTTTAATGAACACCCTGTATAAAATTCAAAGCCCTCACTCACTCACTCATCACTAATTCTCCCACTTCCCGATTACCTAGGAGGCTGAAATTTGGTATACTGGTTCTTAAGGCCTAAAATAGGAAAGTCTAATAGTTTTTGTGACGATTTTCCCATAAATATCTACTCTATACGCCTTCAAAGTTCCAATGTTAATCTTATAGGGAAATAATTTTGTTTTGGATTCCAACATATGTATCTTACCTTTTAAGATAAAAACAGCAGCTGTTTTTATTTGATCAATTGATCAAGCACAAAATAGTACTTAATGGTATATAATTATGGTATAAATAGAATTTTTCTCATTACAGATTTTGGGGATTATGTTTTATGATTAAAATGAATATTTGTTAATTTTTACTGTTATATTCAGCTGTTGCATATTTTTTATATTATCCTTTTGCTATATGAAATTTATCAAAGAATAAGAATAAACAATACTCATTTCTTACAAATTTTTGTCTAAAATACCTGTATAGGCCACAAATACAGAAAGGTAATAATTATTATATTACGTTTTGTATTTGCCAGCAAATATAAACCTAATAAATGTGTTTTGTACATCGCTGCAAGGCACGATGGGTAACACTAGTCATATATAAGCTGGATGTAACGATAAACACACTTTTTTGTTGATACAACAATTTCAAAATATGAAGTTCAATGTATTTCAATACTTAGTGAAGCAAATCGTTATCCGTATAAGCCACGACCTGGTTGGTCATCGTACTGTATGTCCACATAATTGGCTAGCTAATTACATAGATCACAACCATCAACATGAATGCTTCCTACCAATTAGCGCAGTTTCCTTCTATAAATATCTCATCATCAGAATCGAACAAAATAGTTTCCATCAAACATTTCTACAACTAATCCAAGCCCTTTATGCTTTTAGCAAGAAAATTAGTTTTATACCAATTAATTTTCATTCACGGTATAATTTGTAAATGCCATTATTTTCTGTAAGTCGATTAATGACACAGACCAGTCTCAAGTTAATCGATGGACCTTTTACGAAACGACAAACCATTAATCAAGTCCTTCATTATCCTCATGTCATTAATAAGCAGGACACCATCCTGACAAGAAATTTCCGTCGAAAATATATTTATTCTTTCTAAAAATATTTACGTATTATTTTTAGATAGTTTTTACTTAATCAGTAGTTTGTCAGTTTGGAAAAAAATATTTTATAACATCCGGGTTTGTATTTCTAACCAGTAAACCCGTTAAGACCTAAAATTGAAGACTTTTAATCTTGTAAATTTAGAGATTAGATGAGAGTAACTTGTAAAAAAATTTAAAAAGTCAAGAGCTGTTGTTTCAAGCAGTTTACAAACTGTTCTCCGTTATATGCGTTTATGATACCAAATGCGGTGCTCAAGAATGTAACTTTCCAGTTTCAAGGATCTGCAATTATTTTTTAAATATTCTCCATAAGAAAATATAAGGCGCTTGTAACACCTTATAACGTTTTCGTTTACCAGTAAATTTAGAGTTTCTGTGTAAACTTTGTAGACTAATAATTATTTAAGTTGTTCATTTGTTTAGCTTTTTGAGCTTGTTTTATCAGGAACAGGCCAATTGTTTAAAAAATTCATATACAGTAAGTTTTGCCACAAAACTAAAAAATACGATTTTTACAATCAAAGTCAATAACTTCTATTCGGTAATTTTTTATAGACATGCGGGTGGTCAAATTATTTGGGACCATCAGCACAATAAACCATGAAGTTATCGAATTCGTAAGAAAATTCATTGTTTTCAAACATTTGGATTTTCAACGTTTTTGGGAGTTATTGGGCTTCAAATAAAAGAATTAAACAGATAGATTTAAAGCTACTTCAAATTAAAATAGGAGATTGAATAAAAATTATTAACATCACAAGTTTTCCCATTATTGTATAATTACTTGCATTCGATTTTGTTTAATTCACCTGCAATATAATAGTTTTTTTAAATTTTGTTTTTACAAACTAAATTTTGTAGTTTGAGTTTTCAATCCGTAAAATAATGTACTAAAATAAAATATATTGGAAAACATATTTTATCTGGACACATCACAATATTTCGTAAAATATAAAATTAAGTTTATAAAATTAAATTGCGATGTAAAGTCGGACGGAAATTGAGAAATGTTTTATCCAAGGAAATGTCGTGCAAAAGGGGAATTCAGTGTCAGATGCTAAGTGGATTGGATTGGACGAGATAAACTCAATTACAGGTTAATATTTAATATAGTCAACCGTTATGTGATTCCACAATAGTTTGCAAAAACGGATCAAATGTTAAAACAATTAAAAACGTACAAAGGATTGCAAGCAATTTAAAAAAATGTTTTCTTGTTAGTTTGTTGATTGATGTAAACATTTTGTCATAGATATGTCTTAGCTCTGGGGTGGGGGTTTGGCAATTTGTAAGACCAAAATTTGAAACAGTAACGTCATATACTTGGTGACGTCATATGGCTATAACGAAAGCTGTAAAGAGAAACAGAAAAAATTCCTAATGACATATCCATGATCTAACCTATTTCCCAAAGGTAAGTAAATACAATCATATTTTGTTTTAGCTTTATACCGGCTTATAAACTGATCTCCAGCTCACCTGAGAACGAAATGAGATCCCAGATCATGAAACGTCGCATCACTTTGCTTTACTAAACGGAACGGAAAATGTTCGCAATAACAATCTACATTTCATAAACCCACCGTTACCAAAAATGTATTTTGGATTAGATTAGATTATTGAAATGGCGACCATACTACAAGGTAGGTATTTTAAGCCAAGTATGAATGAGAATTGAGTGTAAGATGATTGTGGCGCGATCTTGTAGTATTGTTACTGACTAAGGTTGACATGTTCCTTAGACAGGACTGTTAATTAATAGCCCAACAGCCGATGGCAACTAAGGGACCTACAGTTTAACGTGGAATCCGAACCACGGCCTCTGAATTACGAATTGGTCTAATTATGTGGATGGTCTTTGCGGATTAACGCAGTATTCAATAGTGCTGACGTTAATCCACACAAGATACTACTTTCACTGACCATCGCTCATAACTATCCACAATTCGTGACCTCCAAGTAGCTAGATTACAGGATGTCGCCACCATTTTCAAGCAAGTATGTGTAATATTATCCATACGAGTACTCAATGAAAGAGTTAGTTAACTGTACGCATTTTGTTGTAATCGAAGTATGAAACACTGCTCTGATCCACAAAGCCATCTCAGATTTCGACAGCGTACAAAGTTAAACAATTAAATTACGCGTGAGTTGCAGCGTTTATCTCTCGTTATCTAATTGCTCGACACGGGGTTGGCTGTACGTTGTACGTTGTACGTGGCTCAGCTACAGGAGTTACGGTTTAGGGAAACTCTGCTCGGGACGCATACTAATAGGGGCGTTAGTTATCAAGCATATCAGGTAGAATTTATAAGACTTTCACTTACAAACCCCATGAGGGATTTAGACGTTGTTTTTATCATTATTTATGTAACTCGTTGAAACATAACGTAATGGTTTGTGAAATCTTTTTGAGCTACGATCGGTGGATTTATTATTCTCTTGTGTGGATTCACGTCCTCACTATTGAAGTAGTATTCACCCACAAAGATCATACTCATAACTGACTAGTTTGTAATAATTCAGAGGAAAAAGTGGTTTGGATCTCACGTTACATTGTAGGAACATTAGATGTCACTGGCTATTGGGCTATTATACAACAGTCTATGGAACATGTCAGCCTTAGTCAGTAACAAAATTATAAGATCGCGCCACAATAATAATCTTACACTCATTTCTCATTCAAACTTGGCCTAAAATACCAACATGTTTAGGTTGCCATTTCAGTTAAAAGTTTTAATTTAATTTTTTTGTCAACCTATAAAATATATATTTTTTATAACAAAAAGGAGGCTTATGGTAGGATTCTCATTAATTATATAATATAATTTTTTTTACGAAATGGCAGATTACGATTCCTTGGTTATTTCATATTTAGTAGATGTTGTTACAGTTACTAGAGCATTATTTACGAATAGAATTAAGTAAAAATACATAAATCAATTGTTATATACAATAATGACCTTTCAAAACACAACACGTATTAATATTACTAACGAGGCCTACAATAAACTTTTAGATTATAACAACGTTATGAGCGGCGAGTGTGAAAATTCCTGGTTATGTTTGGAGGAGGGCTGAAGCACTTTGTCATAAACTGTCAAAGCAGGTCAAACAATGATGGAAGAGCTCTAAACAACAGCTTGCTTGTGTGAAGATGATATCGATAGAATCTGCAGCAGTTTCAACTGCTTGTGTTAGTATTAGTACAGGGGGACCGAGCTTTGCTCGGCTTTGTTAAACTGAGAACTAAAAATAGATAGTTGGACAATAACCAAAATAAACATTTTTTACTGACTTGAATAAACTATGAACGAAAACGTGACCCGGTCAGGGATTGATTGGATTGGATTATTGAAATGGTAACCTACCCAGGTAGGTATTTTAAGCCAAGGATGAATAAGAAATGAGTGTAGGACGATTATGGTGTGATCTTGTAGTCTTGTTACTGACTAAGCCTGACATCTTCCTGAGGCACGACTGTTAATTAAAAGCAAGGGACCTACAGTAACGTGAAATCTGAACCATGACCTCTGAACTACGAATTGGTCTAATTATGAGGATGGTCTTTATGGATTAACATAGTATTCAGTAGTGCGTACGTTAATTCACACGAGATAACTCTACACCCACCGACCGTCGCTCACAACTATCCACAATTCGTTGCTTATTATCTTTTGCAAGTGATTCCTCCACTGAACCACTACGTCTACGCCGCTTTAATATTGTTTAGGGTTGAGGTTTTAGCCAACCTCAATTGTTGGAGTTTACCATACTAATAACGATCATTCATAGCCTTATGGCAACTGATTGTGTTATACGGAATTAGGATTGGAAAGCAAAATGGAATTTAATTTACACAAAAAATAAAACTAATTAACATGCGCATCACAAATGTAATGTGAAATATTGGAAGACTTGTACAATGGATACAATCTACAAAAAATACCTCTCAATTGACTCTTGTATTTTAATATGTATAACATACTATACATATAATAATAAAGTTCAAACTTCTTATCTGACAGTATTGAGAGCAATAAACAAGGGGGTATATTAAATAGAGACAGCTGTTCTCCCCCTCCACTGTTGGAACAGATGATTTGTCACCACATTTGTCAGCTGACTGCAATCTAATCTCAGCTGAGAACATTGTCTTGAGTGCTATTGTTTAGTGCCAAAACTCTAAACTAGAAGGCTGTTGAGGTTTAACGAAAGTTTGTAAGTTAAATTCGATGTGAAAGCTATTGTGAAGTTTCTCAATGTAAGGATGTGGAACAATTCAAAATTTGAATGTTGGTTGTCAACTTAAATGTAATATTTAATCAGATTAAATAATTTATATATGGCTCCAAAGTTGAAAGTAGTGTTGATGAATAAAGTCTGATAACATACATGCCTTTTTTACCTGATCTACTTTAAATGAATCAATACCACAAAATATATCTTACTTCACACAACCATTTCATATATTACAATTCAAGATACAATTGAACTCTTCATTACATAAAAGTGTGCTAATTAATAAATTAATTGTACCAACTATTAATGCATGAAGTACCTTAAATTTTAACCAAAAATATTGAAATTACAAGTATTGACTTGTGGATACAGTAAACATAAATGAAGACATAACACGAGTAAGCTAGCTAGAGTATTCCGTATGCTTAACATTTCTAAGGCTATGATTTTCTGGTAAACAAAACAAAGCTTTAAATTTTTGGTTTCGTCCCTTTTTTACACTTTTAGTCGTTATAAAACAAAGATACGTGTAAACTTGGTTAACACATCAACGAATTCACACACATACGCCAAGATAAAAGATTGAAGATACTGTTGGAAATGCCTGGATTCGTAGAACGTGACATTTTTACCAATGGGTAGGTTAGAAAACTTACAACAAAAACATAAAAACGTGGACGCTATACAAGAACAGCTGTTTGGATGAACTGAAAACATTTCCTTTAAACATATGCATGATCTAACCTATTTCCCATCGGAAAGTAAGTACATACCTATTTTATCCAGTTATAACCATTATTTCGTTGAATTTTGCCCCATAAAGATTCTTCTTTTGTGTTATATGCCTTTGAATCTAAAATACCTACCTAGGTAGGTCGCCAATCTAAAAGGTAATTTAATGTAATCAATCATAATTTGTTGTTGTTAAATAATATTTTCTGTTATAATTAATACTTAGATCCAGTAAGCAGTTTTATAAGATCTGAGCAGTTATAATGTTACGAAATAACATGGAAAACCACTCCATAGTTTTTGCTTTTAAAGTTACAAAATATTAATCAGACTCCATGATCATGTCAAATGCATTGGACCGATTTTAATTAATGTGGTTGTCCAGACCGCACCCGTCTCATTAATAATTACATTATACAACACTGATCCACACGAACAATATTTATTAGTTGGTCAATCTCATTTTTAACCTACTTCTGCCTTTCGTATTTGTTAAATGATTTACTGAAAGCTACAATACTGATTCACGTAACCGCAAATCGTAGCTGTGCTTCTAATTTTTTACTTCCTCCCCTTGGTACATAGAGAAACAACAGTTATTGTTTTCGTAAAAACTTTCTAAATGGAATTTTTGGAGTTTGAGAGTGGATATATACGTTTTGAGACTCCATGAACAAAAAAATCCGGTTTCGGACTGACGTGTCTTGTGTATTTATTACGTTTTGACCGGGTCTGGTCCAAACCCATAGTTCATTCATTGTTTATAGTAATTAAGGTATCAAATACACCACCAGTATGTCTGTAAAACTAATGGTTCAACATTTATGGGATTTTAAATGTAAAAAAGTCAAATTTTGGGCACAAGGCTAATTTTATAAAATAACTAGCTGACCCGGCGAACTTCGTAACGCCTAACAGAAAATACATGTTAACTTTAAGAATGGCCATGTTCTGAAGTCAAATAGCATTGCGACTTCGTTGTGAAAGATTTAAAAATTCAACAGGTTATTATTATAATATGTATAAACATTGTAATTATTTTTATTTAACAAACCTAATTATAAACACTTTTAATCATACAGAAAATAAGAAAATATAAATACAGTACATAGTTCCCAAAAACCGTAAACCATTAACGTGGCAAATAATGCTGTTCATTTTGTATAGCACATATTTACTTTATAGTATTATATTTATGAATGATTCATATGGCATTGGATAGTAAAGCATATTGCTAACGGACAGTAAACCAACAGCTGTTTTAAGAAATCAAAGGTTTTAATTTTAGAAAATTTGTAAAAAAACTTATTCCCCATAAGGTTAACATTAGAAGTTTAAAACGAATAATATAGAAAACAATTAAATTTATGGAAACTGAATTTGCCTAAAGCATGACCGGAGCAGAGACGAATCCGAAAAATCAAAGATCATTAAAATCGGTCCAGTTGTTCTCGAGTTATAATGAGCGTAACTAACACGACTTTGTTTTATATATTTAAATTTAAAACCTACTAAAAACCTAAATATTGGTATTTCAAAAGTTATTGGTCAACTATTGGGTTTTCATGAAAATTGGTATGGAGCTTAGCGTCACATCATCTCATAAAATCCACACAAAAGTTTTGATATTACCTTGGAAGGGGGAGGGAGAGTCGGGTGTCCCTCGACAAACTTTTCAATTCGTTTATTAACATTACTATTTTTTATAAAGAGCCTTGTTTTTGTCTTAGTAAGCATTAAATAGTGTAGACTAATATTGAAAGGTATTTTATTTAGTTTTAAAAGGTGAAAGTATGTGTTAGTTCCCTGATACTAATTACTTTGTACATCAAATGCCAACAGTGATTTGAAGTTAACAAACCCTTAGTTAAAAGCGGTCCCTTCTAACACTTAAAATCTTCGTGGACATTACGGGAAACGAACTCGTAAATTCTAGGTCCGAAGTCAATGACGCCAACAATTTCTCGACTATTGATGTTCAATAGCAAAATATTAACAGTTGGTAATTTCAATAATTCGATTGATATTAACATCGATTGTATTAATAGATTAGATTACCATTTGAAATGGCGACCTACCCAGGTAGATATTTAAGCCAAGTATGAATGAGAAATGATTGTGGCGCGATCTTGTAGTCTTGTTACTGACTAAGGCTGACATGTTCCTTAGACAGGACTGTTAATTAATAGCCCAAAAGCCGATAAATCTAACGGGGTTGGTTTAACGTATCCGAATCCAAACTAAATCTAACCGAAATGCGGTCTAATTATGAGGATGGTATTTGCGGATTTACGCAGTATTCAATAGTTCGGACGTTAATCCACATAAGAGAATACTACACCCACCGACCATCGCTCACAACTATCCACAATTCGTGACCGGCTGGATTACAAGATGTCGCCACCATCCCAGTCAATCGATTATAATATTACCCATTATAATCGATTTGTGTTTCCACCCAACTAATTACCTTCCCTGCAACCAAAAAATCATGCGAGCAGATCTCACTGAAACATTTTTGTTTATAGGCTAAATTTACAGGTCATTGGGGCTTAGCCCTAAGGTTAAATATAAACTGAATATGCTTATAGCCTGCTCGGAGCAGAGACGAATCCAAAAACGTCAAAGATTATCAACATCGGTCCAGCCGTTCTCGAGTTATAAATGTTGTAACTAACACGACTTTGTTTTATATATTTAGATTTTGAAAATATTCACAACAGTATACGTCATATTTAGTGTGAAAAATAGGGTGATAACTAAACAAAATGAACACTGCTACAGTAAATTAAATACAATCTACACCTTCCCCTACAACAGTCTTTGCAAATCTTCAAGTTTATAAGGTCTTCTCCTGAATCTAAAAAGTTAAGCAGTTTGCTTAAGGAATTTAACAACTCGGGAAATACGTGACTTTGCTGCCGATGAGCGTGAGTTAAAAGGACTGAGGCAGATAATGTAATGATCAAAATAATGGGAAACATTGACAATTTAATCATTTTGATACTTGTACTAACAATTGAAATCAAATCAAATGTGAAAATTAAAGCTTTTTAAGGTTCTGCTTAGTTCACAAACATAGCAAAAATGAACCAAATACAATATTCTTATTTGTGAAACAAATTACGAGTGATAATTAGGAACTAGAAATTTGACATAACATGTAAATTGAGCATTATTTTTTACGAATAGTAGACTTATTCCAACACTTTTCCCTCGTACACAGACTAAAACCTCTAATTTTCATAAACTATAGATTTAAAATACGACCATAACTGTTTACTTGTAAAAGTACACAATGTAGACATCGTTTTGTAGAATTAAATAGATTTATGAGATGTGTTGATAAAAATTAGTTTTTCACACAAAAAACCTATGAAATCCAGTTTTACATCCTAAATAGACTCCAGGTTGGTACAAATGTACATTTTATTAATAATTTGTTCTTGAAGCGTATCGATAAGGGCTCATAATAATTATATTCGCAATTTGCCCTAGCATGCTCTATAATTCCTTGATGTACTTTTTTACCAGTACAAAACTGCAATTTTGTGGAGAGCCTTTGATTTTTATTTAAACTAATAATTGTGGGATATAAAATAGGTCATCTCTATTATCAATGTATATATTAGTATACATTAATTATACCTAAATTATTTATAATAGGTGACTGACATACAGTTTAACTTATACTCCTTAAAATCTTCAGATTAGAACAGATGTCTTGGAATTTTGTTTTTGAAACGTTTCGATCAAAGATACTGATAATATTCGTAATTTTCCTCAGGATTCTATTTGTGCATTTCCTTACGTTGACGGTTCCTGTAATCCAGGTAGTTGTAGGATCGAATTGTGGATAGGTTATTTATTTACCGTTCGCACTATTAAATATTTATAATCATCCAAAAATACGCTTTTGATCATTAGACCAGTTTGTAATTCAGAGGTAAAGTTGTGGTTTGGAATCTACATTGGTTTCTATAGGACCCTTCGATTTCATTGGTTGTTGTGCTGATAAGTAACAGTTCTGTCTAAGGAATATGTCTGCTTTAGACGATAACAAGACTAAAAAATCGTGTCACAATCATGTTACACTCATTTCTCATTCACTTAGGAAAGGTAAGGTAAGGAAATCTGTAATCTTGTAATCTTTAATCTATAACGCTATAAACTTACACAATAAGTGTTTGTGAAATGAAAATAATATACTTGGGAAATAAATTTAACATCTGTTTTACACTGATGGGAGTAGAACACTTGATGGATCTGTGTGAACTTCTTACATGTATGCTTCCCGTTCTTTACCAGAACGTCGTCGTCAGTCTCGTCGGCAAATGTCCGTCCATTTTTCACGTCTACGAGCGTCGAGCAGGTCTCAGGGGCTGTCGCAGGATTGTCACTGACACTTACAAATTGTTTCAGGCTTACATTTGCAAGGTACGCCTTACGTCTCCTTTTACGAGATTATCATAGCAGTATTCCGAAAATAATATTTTTAAAACAATGTATAAATTTAATGGAAGAACTTCTTTGTTTGAAATTCATTATTGGTGATGGTAGATTTTTATTGCGGACATTTTCCATCACGATTTTATGTAAAGTTTCACGACGTTTTGGGATCTGGAATCTGATCCTCAGGTGAACTAATATCTAAAACATAGCACAATTAACACATAATCCGGACCAAACCGGTATAAAGCTGAAAATATAAAAGTTTAAAGCAGTCAAAACACCACAAACCATTCACTAAACATTACACACATAAGAAACCAAACACGTCCACTCGTCACGAAGACTCAAAAACAAATCCATGTTTTTTGACTGCTTTAAACTTTTATGTTTTCAGCTTTATACCGGTTTGGTCCGGATTATGTGTAATTGTGCTATGTTTTAGATATTAGTTCACCTGAGGACGGGATCCAGATTTTTTATTCCAGATCCCGAAACGTCGTGAAACTTTGTTTTACATAAAATCGTAATGGAAAATGTCCGCAATAAAAATCTAAATAACACAATGGAAAAAGTCATGCAATGCAATTTTCGGTCGTTCAGTAGGTAAGTAATTTCGTAAGTTAAAATAATTTGGTATAGTATGAAAATAGGAAAAACTTCAATCGCCTTCAATTGAGACCATTTTATTTTACAATCACGGTAAATTATGTTGACTGCATTATTTGAGGAATCGTTTTGCTGAAAATCCATTGAAAGCGCCATAAACTTTACTGTAATCGTTGGGGTTTTAAAACGTTGATGCTAGAGAATATAATATTTCAGTGCATTATTTAAAGTTCACCTATAAACTACAAATATTCTAGCTGAATATTTTAACATTTTATCTTTTATGATTTTTTATAGACTCGTGTCTTGTTAAAAATGTGCTACAAAACTACTACAACCATCTGTTTGACTTACTAAGTCCTTTAGCTAACTTTCACAGGTTTCAGGTTCAGGTAATCCATGTATTGTTGAAATCATTGCGCGTGATCACTGTCCTATGACGTCATAACCAATTATTCTTGTATTGTGACGTTATGTCACGTGATTTCTTTATTATGATGGCATTCTTTACGGTAACTGGTCAGTCCCACCTACTCTAATTCTACATGGACACAATAAAGTTTAGATTATCTCAAGATATAATTAAAAAGTAGACCCGTATATTTATAAACGAAGTAACCTAAAATAAACAATACTAGTTTAAATAAACGGTGGTAGTGGACCTTCCCTTAAAAATATAAACCTTTCATAAAACTATCATCACTAGAAAATGTAAATTTTGGGGATAAACCTTCTACCGGAGGATTGCGTTGATTGTATTAGGTAATGCTATCTTTCGCTACATGTAAACTTTCATGAAACATGATTTAAACTTATTAATAGTGTTACTTTATAACTTTGTTCATAATTTTAGCATATTTTTATGGAAATTTAACTTCTCTTTGTAACTGTTAGTCGTAGATAAAAAGTATCCAACTAGCTTTTTGAAGTGATTTTAATGATAATTGATAAATTATTTTACAAACTTATTGTTTTGACAAAATATGTTTGACATTTTTAAAAGCTCATAACTTTTGACCTGTTATTTTTACTGACATACTGGACACAGCATTGTTATTTGTTTGTGTGTGTCTTATTATTTGGGATCAATAATATGATAATCAATCAATCAATACATATCAATATAAAAAAAATAATAAATTCAATCAATACTATAATCATTTCATTTCAATAAAACTCATTGGAACAGATTTGAATATTATTGTTTTAAGTGTTTCTAGAGGTGAACTACCATTTGAAATAAAAATGCATGGAAATACAGCGGATAATGTACGAACATAACAAACTTAATCGGGATTTTACTAAAGATGTAGACTGTGGCTCTGTACACACACAATACAAACTATTTAAAGAAAAAACATAAGGACTATAAATGCCTCTTGCTGTTCCGTATGGTTTGAGAATATGCGTTAAACTGTAGGGAATAAAATTAAGTTTATTTCGTCAAGATAAGTGGTACAAAACATACTATTAATCTTGGCAGTAAACAATGGTTCTTGAGATGTCATGCCCCACTGAGATTACGTCCTTGTCAGCTGACAAATGAAGTGACAAATCATCTGTTCTGACTGCAGACGGCGGTGGTAGTAGTGGTGGGGAGCACACTGTCTCCGTCTAATATATCTTCCGCTCTATTGTCACCCCTCACTTCATAATGACTAAGCTATTCAATTAACGCTTTGACGAACTGCTGTTTTCTGATTAACAGTGATTTACATTGGGAGGAATGAAATTATAAGACATTTGGTTAATTGATCCAAAATTTATGTAACATATACTTACTAAACAAAGAGATACAAGGTAGACACTATTATCTTTATCGAAAGCCGCATCTCCACTAACCAAGCACGTTCGTCGAACGTTTGTCATGACCACCAAACATTGTACGGTGTTGGTTTGGTGGGGACACCTTCTCGAACACTTTAAGAATCATGATGGGACTAGTCGTGGAAAAAATGTTCTCTGTAAAAGTTCGATGCCACACCGAACATTTTTGTTTCAAGAAAAATCGTTGATCCGTCTGTCTGCGAGTTTGAAAATGTTCGTCGGACATGTTTGATGTACAAAATGTGGAATGTTTGTCAGTTTTTATGTTCAGTGGAGTTTTTCGATAGGTGAAGATGCGGCATAAAAGTCAGGACTGTAATTTTGAAAAGGTAGAAACTCTCACATAGTTTTACGTAATACTTACAATAACTCAGAAGAATTAGAAGCTACCAATTAGATTAGATTATTGAAATGGCAACCATACCTCAAGGTAGGTTTTTAAGCCAAGTATGAGAATAAGGCGTCAGATGATTGTGGCGCGATCTTGTAGTCTTGTTACTGACAAAGGTTGACATGATCATTAGACAGGACTGTTAATTAATAGCCAAACAGTCAATGGCAGTTAAAGGACCTAGAGTATAACGTGGAATCTGAACCACAGCCTCTGAAATACAAATTGGTCTAATTATGAAGATGGTCTTTGTGGATTAACGTATTTTATACTTTAACTGAAATGGCGACCTACCCAGGTAGGTATTTAAAGCCAAGTATGAATGAGAAATGAATGAAGGATGATTGTGGCACGATCTTGTAGTCTTGTTACTGACTAAGGCTGACATGATCCTTAGACAGGACTGTTAATTAATAGCCCAACATCCGATGGCAACTAATGGACCTACAGTTTAACGTGGAATCCGAACCACGGCCTCTGAATTACGAATTGGTCTAATTATGAGGATGGTCTTTGTGTATTAACGCAATATTCAATAGTGCGGACAATCCACACAAGAGAACACTACATCCACCAACCATCTCTCACAACTATCCACAATTCGTGACCTCCAAGTAGCTGGATTACAGGACGTCGCCACCGTCCCAGTCTATTCTACAATATATTGGCGAATACAAGTTTTTATGCATACAATAGGTTACTCAGGTCAAAACTTCACTCACATACATAGCAAATTAAATTATATAAAATGATTACTAGACCAGTTTACTCATTTATGGATCAGAAGCCATCCAGGAAGATCCAGGAGGAAGGTTCAACACAAAATGTTGGGACCAGATTCAAATAAACTTGAGGATGTTGGGGCTCGAGGAGTATTGTGCTGACCCACTGGAGATGCTATGTTAGTGAGGCCAAGAAGCGACAGGGATACCAACGAAGTATTGTTAATTTATACGTTATCACACATTTTCATCGAACCCATAAGACGATTATTTTTTTCTTGAGACAGTGGTCCACTCCACAAGGAAATGGAGGTTGCTTCGAAATAACAAAGCTAAAATAGGAAAAATGACGTTGCAGAGGCAAGGGATAATCCTGCTTTTGAACATACAGGGTTTTCCAAAATAATGGTAGAGTTAAAGACGCTGAAGTGTCCTATTATCCAGCTACTTGGAAGTCACGAATTGTGGATAGTTATGAACGATAGTCGGTGGGTGTAGTGTTCTCTTCATCTCATTCATACTTGGCTTAAAATACCTGGGCATGTTGTCATTTCAGTAACTAATTAGCCAACTATATAAGAGAGAAGAAAATATACAAAAACTATTGTTTTCTTGAATTCTTTAATTCTTGACATAAAACCGTTTTTATACATAGGTGATAAGCTTCAACATGGCCACTACACCACGGACGTTCAGACGATGATATATTTCAACTCATATATTGTGCGGCATTTATCTCGTTGCAGTGGAGACTAAATATCTGATTTATTTTTATAGGTGAGCCGAATTTCTGAATTTCGAGTTTTTTAAAACAAACATTTCCCCTGAGAAAAAATAGATCAACATATCGACATTATATGCTTATCCTTTTTTGATTAGGGAACATGTCTGTAAAGAAAACACAGCTTGAAGTATGTTTAAAAGAATAATGTGGCTATTGATTGACACAACAATCAACACAGCTATTTTAATAAATGTAAACAAAATTATTTGAGCTAGCGGGTACCAATGTAAGATATCACAATCCAAAATCACACCATTACATTCTATGAAAACCCCGTGTTTATAAGGACGAACGTTGTTCATAATGGACATAGTCGATTCGTTTAGATTCTACCTTTGCATAAGTAAACTAAAATACTAGTTAGCTATGAATAAAAACATATACATTCCGGCCATACATATTAAGGTAAAATTTGTTTAATTAGTTCTAACTAGAAAAACTATTAGTTCTGAAAATTTAAAAATTATTGGAGTATTTTTACTAATAAGGTTGAATATCAGTCGTATAAAAGTGTAACAATTGTATAATTGCAGATGTTTCGCTGGTTGGAGTGAACAGGAAGGGAGGGACAGTTCCCTGCGAGATTAAACGTCGATGATAAAATATGGACGGGGGCAATTACTCCGTGAATATTACCATCCGAGGACCGCTCCCTGACAAATATTATTGCAATCTCATTTCTATCTACAAACTATGATCGATTCTCAATACATATCTAATGTTACTGCTGATAGTTTTGAATTGTTGTTACAATATATGCTTGGCAGGGTTTTAATATTTGATAATTTTTTCATTCTGTTTTTCCAATGGCAGGCTCAGTTTAAGCTATGCAGCCTCGAAGTACACTATATTTCATGGAATTCCCACCTAAATTTTGTGGCCATCCCGGGGATCGAACCCGTCACCTCTTGCACCGATATCCAAGACGCTAACCGTTAGGCTAGCAGATGCCCTATGATTATTGTTTGTACAGCGTATTTGCAATGTGTCAATCAGGTTGTAAAACATGTTTGTACTTATTTCCCTGTGGGAAATAGGTTAGATCATGCATATGTCTAAAAGGAATGTTTTCAGTTTATCAGCTGTTCTTATTCTTTTATATTAAAAATTCAATAAAATAGCTCTGGTAGTTTCTATGGAAACCTATTATGTATTTTCCATCTTACAAATCACCAAAACATCCCCCCCCCAGAACTAAGACATATCCATGTCAAAAGAATTGCAGTATTGCATTCTATATAAATAAAATTAGAGCTGTGTCTGTACATTATTGGAATTATGATGTTTTTGGTTATAGGTTTTATCTCAATTTCTGTCTGTATGTTTTGTCTTTCAGCAACACTAAACAAGGAATTTGTGCTCTTCTTAACCGTGAAAACAAGAGCAGTGAGAGTTATAAAACCTATTTTCCTTAATCTAACCCACTAACCCTAACCCACTATGAACCCACGCACTATGAAAATAAAACATTAACGTATCAAAAACACAATGTTGAGCACTATAAGACAATTTTTACTAAGTTTTACAAAACATGAGTGAGCTAAAAAATTAAGTGATTCCATATAAACAAATAACCATTAGCTGTCGAAATTATATCAAAACTGGTTTGTTTTCATTGATCATTGATTTGGTATCTATTTCAAAAGTATACAATACAGTATTAAATTTTATCTTGACGTAAGGGATAACGAATTTTAATGATGATACAAATTTTATAGTTTAATATAATAATTGACATAATAAATGCCATGATAGTTGAGCTGAGAATTCTTTGCATTTAATTATTTAAGATTTCAGGTTCATATTTTGTTGTCATACGAGGTTTCTTGACACTTATTTAATACTCGTATAACCAGTAGGGCCTATAAAGGAGGTATGTACAAAAAAAATTAAAAATATAAAATACTTCACATGAATGATACTACGAAAAAAATACATTCATGAATGATAATTGGGAACCTAGCCATCTCTCCTTTAATCTTAAACCAGGCTTTCAGACAGATATAAAATTAAAGAGTTCGTTTTGATTGAATTTTAAAGCAGAATCCTTAGAGATCGTTGTTTACCTGAAGTGGAGAAGTTGATTTAAATAAGATCTGAATTTAATTTACCTTCTTTTAGACATTTACTTTCCTTCCGTCTGTTTATTTTCGTTATTTATTTTAAATGAATTTTAAAAAGGCGTTTTAATTTTATAGCGTCTCCTTTTTAAATTGTGCTTTCAACCTACAAAAGTTAATTTAAACTTTATATGTCTTAAAAGGAAACATATTGTGTGATTGTAAGTGTTGGATTTTTATTGAGGTCGCTTATAGCAGATGTAATTAATTTTATTAAACTATTTTCAATGAATAATGAAAGAAATTGTGAAAGGTTTTTCACGCTGATCATAAAAGGATTTGTGATAGTTTAAAACCCAGATATCTACGCGCCAAATACCAATTTTAAAAGGCTGGTAGCTAAGTAATTAAATGTCCCCATAATTCGACGGTCACTATTTTGATTCTAGGCACATTTGGCATACGTAATTGGGCTCTAAATTAATTAATAACCTATCAAATAAAATTTTAAATAAAACTGAATATTGTTTTCGTCTATCCCTATCAGTGTTGTACACTTTTTATTTTAGGTGGGCCCACTCACCATCGTACCACACATTTGCATGCCAATTTGGGAATTCTTATGCTCGGGAATTGAACCCGATTACTTCTGAATGGCTTCAAACGAGTCACTCGTCAGCGAACGCCGCATTTATCCACCAATACACCGTCAAACAAAGTCCATTATTGACGCTTTATAAAGCTTATTTAGTGTGAAAACAGCGAACTCCATGAGATAGTTCCAGTATCAGTTCATAGATAGCACCACGACAGACGACGACGACAACTAATAGTTTCACTAAATCGCCGATAGATGCCGCTCGACTTTTCGGGATCTAAACTAATGACGATACCTATATCATTTCACAGCACTGAACGGGCTAACTAAATATTTTTACTGCCGATTATCTCTTATTAGGAAAACATAACTTTTAAAACTTATCACTAAAAATATTTTTACAATTTGCTTGTACACAACAAAAGGTCTGTTGACGGCGATCTCTGGTGATGACGTCATCAGACCCAGTCACGTTGAGGGCTCTTCATACCTTCATGTTGATTTCCGGTTTCCGGTGAGGTTTGAATAAATTATTATGAATTTATTCTGAGGATCATTGATAGCAATTATATTTCCCAACATCATTTATACTCACACTGCGTTCAGTTCACATTATAATAATTTACTCATAACCTATTCTAAAATAAAGTGTCTTCAAACTTGCATTAACACGTGTAAAATTATTCTGAGTTCAATTTATATTAAATTATTAAAACTATTATCGAATACTATCGATATTTTATTTTAAGTAATCGGAAATGATTAAACCATCGGAAATGATTAACAAATAGTTTTAATTTTGAGCGATTTTTTACATCAATTTCTCAATATCTTAAAGATATAAAAGTGTAACAAAACTGGTAGACATCTAGAAGAATTAATTGTAAGAATTAAAAATTAAGTTTTATCAGAGGAGTTGGCTTAATGGGTAATATCTGAACCAAAATAAAGTAAATATCATCATACTTTAGCTTTGTAAACTTATTTCTAGGCAACTTTAAGACGTCAATTAGCTGTAAATTTTGTATTTTTAACCATCTAAACTTAACATTTTTGGAAATTCTGTTTTCAATTTGTTTTCATACACCTGTAACACCAAGAGACAATTACAAATGTAACGTATCCCATCTCCAATCAATAAAAGTCTTGAAACAAACAGTGTGAAGATTTGTCAGGAGTAAGACGCGGGCCCAGGTGGTTGCAGGACCAATCCTGTGCTAATCTCGTCAATTTGTCGCAAGCTTTGTCACAGAACGTCTGTCTCCTGATATATCCATCCCTCACCCCCCCTCTTGCAACAGCTCCTTCATCTTGCAGTACTCGGACTGCTTACAACAATTTCCAGGTGAGAAAGAGAGAGATATTAATGTTTTCAGAAAAATCATCCACAAATTTCTCAGTGAGTTCTCCAATTTTCCGAGTCAATCGGTTTTTACAGAGGAACTGAATTGAGAAACTGAAAAACTGAAGAACATAGGAAATGAGGAGCTGAAGACCTGAGGACTTGAGCAACTGAGGACTGGGAAATAGAAGAACCGATGAACTGAGGAAATGAGGAGCTGAAGATCTGAGGACCTGAGTAACTAAGGACTGGGGAATAGAGGAACCGATGAACTGAGGAACTGAGAAGCTTAGGAAATGAGGAACTGAAGATCTGAGGATCTGAGTAACTAAGGACTGGGGAATAGAGGAACCGATGAACTGAGGAGCTTAGGAAATGAGGAGCTGAGGACCCGAGGATTGGGGAATAGAGAAACCGATGAACTGAGGAACTGAGGACTGGGGAATTGAGGTACCGATGAATTGAGGAACTTAGGAACTAAGGAATTAAGGAACTGAGGAGTTGAGGAAATGAGGAACCGATTAACTGAGGAAAAAAGGACCTGGACGACTATAGCATGATAGTATTGCTTATTTTTGTAATGGTTCATAAAGTTAAAACTAATTGTAATTATTTATACAAATAAAATTTGAGATTAGCTGAAGCTGTGATATGAATGTGAGGCATTACTGTAGACATTTCATATTCAATAAAACTAATATTGATATGCGAAAATGTTGATTATGAAATCCCAACTCTGGTTTGAAAAATGCGTTAACCTTTACAAAAACAACAACAAAAAAGCTAAATGTAAAAATATTTGGATATGTGGAAATAATTTTCGATCAATCAATACACCTTTTTCTATAAACTGTAACTAAACCCATTTTTATTTAATCAACTGTAATACATTTAAGATATAATTGTTCTTTTTATTTATACTCATACAATACATGTACTAATGCAAAATAAATATTTAGAACTTAACCTTTAAAGCTGTTCCAAAGGGTAGTTTTAGAAAAATAACAATTTGCATTTATATATTTTGTCTGCATGAAGCTGATAAAACAGCTACACCCAAGGGAGATTCTGATACCAGCTCGAGGCAAGTATCATGGAAATCTGGGGATGCAATATCGTTTAAGTGAATCAATTTTGAGGGATGAAGATTTCTCTGCATCAACTCATTCTCCCCAAACGTTTGACAGAAAACATTATTCTATCCAAGCGCTTTTAACATTAGATTTTTAGATTAAAACAACATTAACGCGATTTGAAATCTATAAATTATGATTCAGGAACACTCATGAAGTATTGATTTATCACTTAACCTGGAATTATTCTAACAATATATACTAATAATATCTCCTATGGCCCATTTTATAAAATAGAATGAACTAACTTAAGGCTAGTTTTTTACCATCGACAAAAATCTCCATGGACCGATTAATCCAGTACTGTCCTTTAAAGTCTCATTTCCATTACCACTGACTGCGTATTTTTGAAGCATATACTGCTTATGATATATTTACTAATACCTCAGTATACTTTCAGTATCTTAAACCTACCGGTACCATATTATTAGATGCCAAATAGAGTCAAACTTCTATTATTGAAGTACCGGTTTTCAACCTACCACGAATTATTTTTAATACAAAAAAACAATATCAAAATTCTTGTTAGATATGAGAGGAAATTATCTTCAGCCTCATCACAGAATGGTTTTCACTTCTTGTTTTTGATGCATCAATGGCCCCCTAGAGCATCTTTCTTTAAAGAAGGTTTTGTTTGTTAAAGAAACAGGTTTGGTTTTGTTGTTACATGTGATTTCACCTCGTGTTGTTGGTATTCGTTTTGTATTAATTTTTAGCTGAGATACGAAACGGTGTAGGTTGAAATTGCTCGACTAGTTTTTATGTACGAGACGTAATCTATTCGAGCATGTACAACTCGTACTACCTACTCAAAATATTACAAAAACCCCAATCAAAAAATCACGCACACAACCCCAAAGCACAAAAACACACATCGTCTCACAATGACAAGAACATACTGCTTCTTCAGCTTTTATGGTGTGGACGTACTTTGTTTTTTTGAGGTATGGGGCTGTGTGTGACTTGTTGCCCGGTAATATGTATAGGTTTTTAGCTCCGAGGAGGGGGGGTGTTGGCCGTTTGAGACCAACATTTGAAACATTGAGGCCTTATGATTGGTGACATCATAGTTTGGTTATAAGAACAGCTTTTTAGATGAACTGAATACATTCTCTTTAGACATATTCAAGAACTATAACCTATTTCGCACCGGGAAGTAAATACAAACATTTTTAGCTTTACGCCAGAATAGTCCGGACTATGTACATCTTGTCATGTTCAAAGTTAACACCTGAGGACGGGATCAAATTCCAGATCCCGAAACGAGATGGAAAAAACTCACAAATTTAATTACCAGGAGGTTTTTAGTTTTTCCTAATATCCCAAATATACCGTGTACACTTTATGTTTTGGTGAAATTTGAATAGAGACAATAACCCCCCCCCCAAGGCTGACCCTTCCCTGATAAATCAATACACTTTAACCTCAGAGGGATCTCTAATCTGCTTCCTGTTTCGTGGAATTGTTTCCCTCTTAAGTCTTATCCTTTAGATTTAAAAACTAATAAACTAGTAACAATACTATAATATCATTATCTTTAAAGCAAAGTAATGTTTGTTCTTAAAATATTCATACATTTATATAGTAAACTTAAAACAAATATATATGTATTATTTAGATTTTTTATTACGGGCATTTTCCATAAGGAATTTAAGGAAAACAAAGTTTTCGACGTTTCGGTATCTGGAATCTGACCGTCCTCAGGCGAGGTAATATCGAAAACACAGCAGGGTTAGTACACTCCAATTCGTGTTAATTGGAGTAGTCTTAAAACATAACACTATTAGTACATAGCTAATCGTGTTATGTTTCAGGTACTAGTTCGCCTGAGGATGGGTCCAGATTCCAGATCCCGAAACGTCGTGAAGCTTTGTTTTAACTAAAACGTGAGGGAAAATAACCGTAATAAAATTTTAAATAATATAAATCCATCATCACCAATAGTGAATTTCAAAGAAAGAAATATATGCAAATGAAAATGTTGAAAATTGGGGGGGAAATATTACAGTAATAGGAATGAAAACTTATCTTAACTGTGAACAATGTAATTAAAATAGAACAGGAAATAAATTTTTGATTTCCATGAATACGTTATGAAATACGTGTAAACTTGAAATGTTTACATGATATGAACTCAAAACTCATAAATTCTAAAATATCATAAATTCCATGCAATTTTTACACGGGTAAAATGTACAGATTTGATACTCACGGCTCTGATTAATCGTGTAATCTCACCTGAAAATACAAATACAATTAGGACGATTATTGATTATAAAACGAGGAATCCCTAGAACTATTAATGCTCTTTTGATTTCACAATCTGTTACCTTATCCCACTTATATGATAGTTAGTATATTGGGAAAGTATAGTCCAACTTTTTGAATTTGATTTGAGAGTGCATATATCCGTTTTGGGGTCCCATGAATCCAAAAAATTGAGTTTCGTCGTGATATCTGTCTGAGCATGTGGGTGTGTGTGTCTGAATGTGTACAGAGCCATAGCCTACACTGTTGGTCCGATTCAGATGGAATTTGGTATGTACATGTATACAGGGTGTTTCAGAATTCCCTAACAATACTCTAGGGCATTGTTCTGGGTAAGAAACATATCTAAATATCATATTTAAATTGTTCGGAAGTCCCTAGTTACTCACACAGCCTCCATTTTGTTTTTTCACTTATAGTTGTTTTTATGAATAATGGTTAAACGTACGGAATTGAAACTTTGCACAAACATTTATGACAAATAGACAAAGCTACAAAAAAATTATGACGATTTCTCAAATTCATAAAACAAAATGGCGGCCATTTAAAATTTTGTTTCTCAAATTACTCGTAAACTGTTGATTTAACAGAAAATTTACACGAATAACTATGTTTTGGTAATGTAATTACAAAACCATTGACACCAAATTGTTTTAAAAGTCTCAAAATTAAAATGTCCAATCTCCGCTCACATTGGAAATCTTTAACGAAAACAATGATATTTCCCTATTTATAGTGTAAAGGCCTCTACAGAAAGGAAATAAAACTTATACTAGAGATAGAGATGTGCAGTGGTCGTAACATTGCAGGTGGTGAGGTTGGTTTAGCCGAGTGCCAATAATGGCCCATATCAGAGCATTGTTTGTCCACTCGTGGCAGCTCATGAATAGTCAGTTGGATTATCTTGTTAGAACATGACCCCATCACAGAGACAAGTTAACCTAACAGTTTTGTTTCTATCCTATAAATCTATTTCTGTTTCCATTTGACATTAAATATTTTATTTATATACAGTAAGCCCGTCCTTTGTACGGGTTGTAGGATTCAGTTTTAAGAAGAAAGATTATCATACCAAAATGTAAACTTGAAATCCTAAACACATCAGTACAAAGAAAATAAATCAAAACCTAGCTTTATTATTTAGAATTACTTTACAATTACGTTATACGTTAAAATAACTTTTTAGTGTAGTAATGATTTCGAAATGGGGTTAAAATAAATGGACAATATATAAACTAGCTAATATTGATTTGACAGCTGTTTGTTGTTCTTTCTATTAAATCTTTCAACTACAAAGACAGCTGATTATTACCAGTAGGTGGTTCATTGATAATTGAAAGCAAAATTCGACTAATATCGCGTAAAAAGTGGTGTTTTAAATGGACGTGATTTACGTTTTAAGGGGCGGCGGACATCTTAAAGCTTTGAAAAACCTTCTCTGGATTGTAGAGAACGCATGAAATAAATTTAATTGTTATCAGTGCTGCCGTTTTTTGAGAAGACGGCGTAAAATGCCATCTGGAGCGTCACAGACAAACAGACACAAATTGAGATAAGACTTGTTTCGGCTTCTCTAACGCTCGAAACGTAAAAAACTAAAAAATGAATTACTCTGAGCAATATACAGACAAAACTCTAACTTTATATATATAGTAGATAAACATGTTTGCACCCAGACTATTTTGTAAGACACTGTTACCAATTTAATTGTTTTTATGCATTATTTATAGCACACACCAAAGTTTTGTCCACTACAGGTTTCTTCTGAAGTGCATTTAGTTTAAGTGTTTCAAGAATTCACAAGTAGTGTCTAAACAAAGCAGTCTATTATGTACTTCTAATAATTTGAAGCATAAACCACCAATACACACAACGTTACACATAAAAAACGAACGTGATCAAAACTGTTCTGTCTGTAGGCCTGCTTTTAACATTATTGCATAACATCATTGCTAAAGTTCGTCCCTAGCGTAACCGTGACAGTATATAGGTGTTTTTAGTGTTAGTTTTTTATCAGTAAGTGTGTGCGTGTTCGTTTTTATGTCAAGTTCATGACCATCAGGAAAAACAGTTTCCTTCGTGGACAAAAAGTTTCACTTTAATCCTTTGGAGCACCAACATTTATCCTCAACCCACACAAATGAAAAATCGGTAAAGGTTAATAATATATAAGTACCGGGAGTAAACAATTGTTTACTCATCTGCATATACTCTGTCGGAGATCGATCTCATTAAAATTACACACGTGATTTCGTCCACGCTAGCACTGAACCACGGCGTCTGCACTATTTTGATGTTGTTGTTTGCAATCATCTTCACACAACAACTGGCAATTGGCTATAAACATATGTTTTGATTTGTTTGGTTTACATTTGAATTTCCACAATGTCAATGTTAATTTTTGTACTTTATACTTAATATTACAAGAAACACTTGATTTTATTGGCTTTTCTTACATTTCTGGCTTCGTCACTAACGTTGGATGACGTAAAGGCTACGTCGTCACTGCACTGTCCATTTTATTTAGGTAATTGTCAACAAACAAATTGACTAACGCTCAGCAAACACTGCTGACGTAACAGTTACAAACAGTTTTGTTTTTCCGTCCTAGAATGAGAGAGAAATTAGCTCATGGTGCAAAACGTTGCGAATAGATACTAAGAATATCAAGACCCAAGCTATTAGTTTGCAATACCAAGAAAAGGTGGAACCATTTTATTAGCAATGTTGTGAAGTAATTGTGAGATTATAAAATTTTAATTTTATAAAATATTGAGCTTGATATAGTGCACAGTAAGAAAAAACAAATGTAATACTTCCCTTGGGAAATAGTTTTGATCATGGATATGTATAAAGGTAGTGTTTGCAATTCCTCCAAACAGCTGTCACTATAATTACGTCACTAACACCCCCGAGCTTAGACATATCCATTTCAAAATATAGTTCGTCACTCGGACCAAAAGTGTATAATTTTGAACGAAAAGTGACACTTTTGCAGTGACGAAATATACTATTTTACTTGGTACGTGTGCAAACAATTTCGTCATGAAAATTATACTAGTTTTACGAAAGTAATTGATGGTAGAAAAGCAATGTTACAGATTGCGTTGATAAAGGTAAAATAAAACAAACCTAGCCAGTTACAGAGATCGGTTTGGTAAAAAGAGAAATTGGTCGAGCTATATAGATGACAACACATAGGTGGTCAATTTGTTTCAACAAAAGGATTAGCCGCACAATACAACACGCATACAATGGTGTTCCTGTCAGTAACATGTAATCGTGTAATCCTTTGTCTATCGTTAATTCGCGCCGACTGCGAATGTAACACAGGAAATGCTTCATGGCTACATGCTACATGGCTTCCGGCTTGTTCTCTTGCATTTAAACAAAGTTAATCTTTTATTACCTCAAATGTGTGCTTTATATTATTTTCAGTTGTTAATATTATAAATTTTATTTAAGGATTTTAGGTTGTAACTCTGTTTTTAAAATATGCCTGTGTATTTAATTGAATAGTAAACCGTTAGTTAGATTTTTAAAACCAGAAAACTATTTGTATTCATGACTAATTTCATCATCAAGAAGAAAAACTTGGTATTTTTTTAAATTTTAGCGTTACTATGAGGTTCATAAATGATATGTAAAACAATCGTTAAGTTACAAAATAAACATTTTGAATATTACACATTTAAAAAATATTCCCTTGCAGCAGACTTTCATACCAAGCGAATTTTCATTGATTTCGATTTATTTGTTAAGAAATAACTGTTTTTAATCATAGGTGAAGCCACATAAGGAATTTATATCAATTTACTTATTCTCCATAACGGAAAAGAGTAAGTTTAGCAAGTGTAAAGCGTTTGCTGTTATTTAGAGCGAAAGAATTTAGATTTTCCAACCAATCGTAATAGACCTTTACTAGACGAAGGTTTATACAAAGTTTAATCACGATATATCAAATAATATATAAGGAAGTTGTTTCAGTTTGGTTTTTTTACTTAAGAGTAACATGACAAAAGGTTAAATAAGTCTGCTGCTATAAAGAAAAAAATACTTGTCATTGATCAACGTATAAAAATAAAATAGATTAGATAATATTATTTGAATGGCAACCATACCACAAGGTAGGTATTTTAAGCCAAGTCAGTATGAATGAGGATTGAGTGTAAGGTGATTGTGGCGCGATCTTGTAGTCTTGTTACTGACTAAGGCTGACATGTTCCTTAGACAGGACTGTTAATTATTACCCCAACAGCCGATGGCAACTAAGGGACCTACAGTTTAACGTGGAATCCAAATCACGGCCTCTGAATTACGAATTGGTTTAATTAAAATGGTCTTTGCGGATTAAAGTAGTATTCAATAGTGCGGACGTTAATCCACACTAGAGAACACTACATCCACCGACAATTGCTCACAACTATACACAATTCGTGACCTCCAAGTAGCTGGATTACAGGATGTCGCCACCGTCCCAGTCAAAAATATTTTGCAGTGAAAAAGTTTATATCAAATGTAATCACAAAATTAATCATATAAAACGGAAAATATGTAATAATCACATTAGGCAATATTTACAAGAATAAACTGAAAACATTTAATACTGCAGTACAATTTTTTGTATTATGGAAGTACAGCTGGGTTGTGTTAGGAAGATCCTTAAACATTGTAGACTTTTTATTTCTGGTTATTGTATTAATAATAATCCTGTGGCATGCAAACTGCTTAAAAGTAATTTTGCCTCTAAGTTTTTTGCACGTTTTAGCACAATGAACGGCATGTAGTCAGCAAGGCAAATTCTTCAACATGTTATTGCTAGATTTCTCAACCAGGATGCACTATTCGTATATCTCCAATTGCGTCACAGGGCTGGGTGAACCCTGGAGATTTAAGATCGCATTCTTTTACTAACTGCCACAGGTGGGATTTGAACCCACAACCTCAAGCTCTGTAGACCGGTGATTATTCAATTAAGAGTAATATTGGTTGCTTATAGGGTGTAGAAATCATTGTGGTGATATTCTAGGTCTGGCTGTGGTAGTTCATCGTAATGCCCGGTGCTGCTGCCATGCGGGTGTTTAACTAATTAACTCTACACCATGTAGATTGTAGGTGCTGTCGAAACAGACGTTGACATCAAAGTAATTACAATTTTGGAAAGAAAAGTTAAATTTTCTTGAAAAATTTTCAACTTGAGGACAATATTTGTTAACTTAAAAAATAGTGGTCTTATTTTTTACGTTTTTACTAGAAAAAATAGCCAATTAGTCCATGTTAAATGATTATTAGTATTTAGAAAATTACTTTCCTGGAACGAAGGAAAATGAGTGAAGCATTTTAATGAGTGAAATTGTTGGTTGTGGCTGGTTCATTGTTCCTGGTATTGCAGGGAAGATGGTATTTATATATTTTTACAGTAGTTGTTGTTCTTATTATAGAAAGAGCTTTAAAATTCAAATACTGATCTTTGTAAAAATATACCTAATCTTATGAAGAAATGCCATGACTTTAACCTTGGAGAA
Organism: Nephotettix cincticeps; assembly: GCA_023375725.1. NCBI lineage: Eukaryota > Metazoa > Arthropoda > Insecta > Hemiptera > Cicadellidae > Nephotettix > Nephotettix cincticeps. The sequence continues at coordinate 14,978,655 of CM041791.1, read as the reverse complement.
TAATGCTATTTTTTTGTTGAATTAATAATGATTTCCCTTACATACGAACCATATATCCTCCTCATCATCATCGGCTGAGCAGATCCAGTAACTGGTATTTTCGGAAACAAATTTTGTCATTTATACCCAACATAAAAAAGATTATAATCTTATTAAAAATCACAATTAATACAATCACTTAAATAAAGAGGTACAAATTACCATTTTAGAAACTAAAATAAATTCTAAATACTTCAATAAATAAAACAGCGATAAAAAATCAATTGTAAAAGATAGGTAGTGAAAAATTTAAAATTTGAAAACAAAAGCATGAAAGCATTTGAATAAATAAACAATTTATAACTCAAATAAAAAAATCACTAATAACAGAAAGACTTATAATAAAAGAATTGTATTTTAACTAAAAAAAACAAATTTTAAAAAAAACATGAAGAAAAAAACAATAATAAGTGTGAAAAAGTCCCAAAATAAAAAAAACAAAAATAAAAAAAACAAATACAAAGTTCAAAAAGAAAAAAAGGTGTAAAAATTAATTGAATATGAGTTTTTAAAAAATATAAGGTCATATAACAAATAACACAGTCTTCACTCCTTGAATGCAATGGTGCAATTTAAATTTTAAATGGTTTCACCATTTTCAAGATATCCATAGGACTAGGATAAAGGAGTCAACATTAAAGTTTCCGTAAGAAGCTTGTCATGTAACATATCAAATGACACTGCCTCCACCCCCGGAACACAGTGCCACAATCAAAATTCAAAAAAAGTTGCACAGTTTTCAAGATATCCATTGGTGTAGGTTGTAGTATTCAACATAAAATTTCTTATTAGAAGTATGATCTAATCTAATCTAAATATGCCATGTGACATATCAAATATCACTGTCTTCAATCCTTGATATACAGTGGTGCAATTTAATTAAAAAAAGGTTGCACCTTTTAAAAGATATCTTTGGGTCTAGGATGTAAGAGGCAAAGTAAAGGTTTTCATCGGAAGCTTGTCATGAGTTGTTATTATGAAAAAGTTAATGTATTTAATGATATAAAAACTATATTTTTTAACTTAACAATGCATTACAGATTGTAAACAAACACTGCCAAAACATAAATATAAAACATGTGCTTTTCTTCCAGTAAAACACGTTTTTTGTTGATAATCTTGTTGATACTTTTAGCTGAAATGACAACCTACCAATGTAGCTACTTTAAGCCAAATTTGAATGAAAAATAAGTGTAAGATGTTTGTGGTGCGATCTTGTAGTCTTGTTACTGACTAAGGCTGACGTTTTCCTTAGTCATAACAGTTAATTAGTAGACCAACAGTCAGTGGCGTATCTAAGGGACCTACAGTTTAACATAGAATCCGAACCACTGCCTCTGAATTACGAACTGGTCAAACTATTATTATGGTGTTTGCGGTTTGACTTGACATTCAGTAGTACGGACGTTATTAAACACCAGAGAATATCTCATCCACCGACCATCACTCACAACCATCCACAATTCGTGACATCCAAGTAGCTGGATTACAGGACACGTTACCGTCCCAGTCGTCCAAAAATAACCAGAGGAGGTTATTTTTGTTTATGTAAGTTAGAATTTTTTCGGAAACTTATGTCAAATCATCGTTATACCACCAGAAGCTCGTAAAATATTGTGACTATAATCGAAGTGAACTAGTTTTAAGAATAGAATTTTCTTCATGGATAACCATTGTTACTAAAATAAATTTGGATAAAAAAACAACATAAAATCGGTTCGTTATAAACGTCGAGAGTTGGAATCGAATAGAAATGCCAAAAACGTAGAATGTGGAACATTACGCCGTTGCTCTGGAGTAATCCAGCGTGAGTAATCTGGCCTGCGCGGAGTAAGCCGGGCGCGGAAATGTTCTCGATGCATACTCTCAACCTAACAGGTAATAAACCAACAATGTATTATTTTTCACTACCCATATAATAGTTTTTTGCCTACTCTTGCCTATGAGTCCTGTGTCAAACAACATTACATTCATGTGTTGTTCAGTATAGTTTTGACATTCATATGTCCAAGATCTCGGAGGTAAAGAGGTGTTAAAAAGTGTGACGGAAGTGACGTCATTGATTACGTGATTGTTGTAGTCACATGTTTAATATTTTGTAAGCAAATCCATGAAGTACTAAAAGTTTCAGTAATGAGGCTACTAAAGGAATTTCATAATTATAAAAAATATTCCTTATTTTTAAAATTTGTATTTTTTACATTTTGTAAACTTATATTTTATTTATTTTAACATTGATGATATAATGATAATTCAGTATAACTTTTTATAGATTTTCAATCAACAATACGTTATAGTCAGAAAATATTTCATCGACAATACCATACAAAAACATTTTAACAGAACGTCATTCTTTTCCTAATCAACTGTTTACTTCTGGAAAATTAAAGGAGTAGGCTTTCCGCCCAAGGAAAAATAGTTTTGATAATCATAAATTATTACCAAATTAAAAGCCGAGAAGATTTTATTAACATCCCTTACACTAAAATTAGCTAAGAGATTTGAATTAGGAGTGGTGCTTACAAACAAACTTCACATGTATTCATGAATTATAATTGATCTTTTAAAACCAAATTCAGTAATCCTTGATTGAAAAATTATTGAAACAATTCATGGATAATAATCAAATCTTAGCAATTTTTATTATTTAATACCTGTGTTATAAAAAAAGGCTTTAAAAAATTTTGGGTTAAGTAAAGTGAAATAAAAAAATCGTTCCCGCAATTGCGATTCCATCAAGATAATGAGAGGTATTCATCACTGTCCAACGTGGATCTCAACTGTTTGTTGATAAAACGTACGTAAAAAGGACTTTTATCAGCTAAAACTGAGTGAAATAAAGGACAAGTTATTTTAAAATCTACTACTTAAAACTATCGCGTGTTCCTAAAGTCTCTGAAACATTTGAAAATGTTTTATGAATGTAGTTTAATATCTTATAAAAAAGTTTTGTTTGAATGCATTGTCTTAAATATTTTTATTGTTAATTATAATACCATACAAAAGGTAAAACATTATTGGAAGTTTTAAACTTTATAGCCACAAAGGAAGACGAATCTTAAAGTGTTTTGCGGATCCACGAATCGAATTAACCTATTTATGTTTAAAGACATATTTGGTGCACCATAGGGAGGTCAACTGCTAGTTATAATTATTCAGATTTTAAGGTTTTGCCTTAAGGTTTTGAAACCTTTTAAAGTTTCAGGTGAAGGTTTTAGTAAAATACGTTTAAGAATACAGGAGGGGTGGACTTTAATAAACACTTTTACTAAACACGTGATCTTGTCAAATTAAAATCAACATTGGTTTGTTTGTGTTGTGTATTTCAAAACAATACTCGTAATATAGTAGCCATAATGTAGGTATTTTTCTTTTTAACATTGGATTATACATTCCGCTACTGCTAAAACTTCACTAATGTTTGTAAATAAAACTTAAAAATAAGCAAATACTTAAAAAAACATGAGCCGAGTTGTCATTTAATCTGGTAAAATCCCGGTTGTAGACAAACAACGTGAGCCGAGCAAATATTTGAGGAGCGTCACCGCGGGGCTGCACGCACCACTGGGAGTTGTGGGAGAACCAACCGGCTACATGCTACAGTGCGACTCGCGACCATGTGTGGCAGTGTAACTGTGTAGAAGGTATCTTATATACCTGTATTAAAGTATTTCTGTTGGTGTATTTTATGCAAACCTGTATAAGGTGTTGCTTACGGCACGACGAATCATATACAAACTTGTATAAGGTGTTGCTCACGGCACGACGAATCATATACAAACCTGAATAAGGTGTTGCTCACGGCACGACGAATCATATACAAACCTGAATAAGGTGTTGCTCACGGCACGACGAATCATATACAAACCTGAATAAGGTGTTGCTCACGGCACGACGAATCATATACAAACTTGTATAAGGTGTTGTTAACGTCACGACGAATCATATACAAAATCGTATGAGGTGTTTCTCATGGCATGACGAATCTATACCAAAAAAGCAAAGGTTTGTGCAATGATATGCCATGGCGTATCATGGTACAAACCTTAAGGTTACACCCGGCGTATCAAATTGCAGAGTTATATAACGTATATTGCACAAGTCAATGTTGAATGATAGTAGACCATCTTTTGAATGGTAATTTTTAAATGATATGTAAACTTGTATAGGCTATTGCAAACCGATAACGTCATCAATGTTGTAAAGTCCATGTTACAACATTTATTGTGATTACTGTTAATTTGAGGTGTTAACTTAAATAGGTTGTGAAAATGCCAGGGTAAGAACAGTTCCACATAAAACGTTTAAAATGCTTCTACGACAGAAAAGGGGCTGTAACCAACAGACTTGTTAATATGTGAAACTTAAAACTTAAAGCTGCATGTAATTTGCATGACCATTTCCTATTAAATCGTTACAAAAGCCGATGGAGGGGGAGCGCGCTGGTCTAGGGGTTAGAGCGCGGGGCTTTGGTGCCCAAGGTCCCGGGTTCAAATCGCGTCAATCACCAATGGCTTTTCGCTATGTGATAATGCCGCAACCCACACAGGGGTGCGCAAAAAGCCGCTACGGCTGAAGCGCCTTGGGAGAAATTCGCCCCTTTCAGTAAAAAAAAGCCGATGGAGTTAAAATACATGCTAAATAAAAAAAAATGGCTTTAGATTTTTCAATGAAGTGGAAAGTTAATTTATGAGTCATTATTTCTGTTTTTGAGATCGTGTGTCCTTCGCAAAATAAATAACTACTTTACAGATAAAATAAATGATTGAATAACGCCTTAATTTCAAGTGGTCTTCAGCTTACACTGGTTTACAAGAAGCTTACGTCATTAATAGTAACAATCAAATGAATAACAGAAAAATAGATTCTTAAGCTGACAGTTTAAGTTTTGCTATAAACGAAGACTATGACAACGACTTCATATTAGAAGGCAGGGCATTGTATGCTCAGGGTCCAAAGTACGAAAACATCTTCTTCCCAAAATCAAGCGTCCCTCTCGACATTTCCAGCAGTTCCAGTTTCGGCATCCTATCTGGTACGGTGCTTTCTCAGTATCGCACATGATAAAAGTTTTTTTTGCCAAGGTAAGGGGGTATATTCGATAACAATGTTTTGTGAACGATTAACTCAGTTTGAAGAAAACACTGCCTCTATAGAGGTCACATTAGCTTGATCACGGTAGACAGAAATGTGATCAACTTTCTTAAGGTTATAAGCAAACCTGAGAGCTCTATTTTGCAATCTGATTAAAATCACTCTCCTGCATTGCGTCAAACACTCACCAAACGATGGGAGAGCATAATTTATCATAGGGAAGATTGTGGACTTAACTAACTCGAGTTTTGCACTTTCAGGAAGCAGCGACTTAAGACGATGAAACATTCTCAATCTATTAAATTTGTATTTACATATGAAGTTTTCCTTAATTTTTCTTCTGTCACATATTCGTACAATTTACACAATTAGAATATTTTTTAAGGAAACAAAATATGCCAAAGCAAACTAAACTTCCTAAGGCAAGTTGAATCAAATTTTTGAATTGTTTGTGAACATAAAGGACCATAGTCTGTTGCCATGGTAACACACAGAGGCGAAGCAGCAGATGTACTGTTGTAGGTGTTGTGGTATTCAGTAGTGCTCGGTCTATCTCCCTAGAGGTAGAATATTAATCTGTTGAATCAACAAGGGCTTGTTCAGTCAATTTAGCCCCAGTATTGAGCCACTACTTGGGGCCGATACACTTTGCACTGCTCTCTGTTGTTTCAACATAATTAGTTCACTAAAGATAACCTCTACCTTCTTTGTACACTTAAATTATACTATCAACATTTTTAATCACAGATCACTAATTCTCATAGAAGGTGGTCTACTAAAAGTGGTAAAAATTTGAGTCCATTACGTTCAGGAACTTTTGAGTAAAATGGAAAAAATTGTTTTCGGGGAATCGCTACGCAAACTTAAGTCTATTTGAAGAGGCATCCCTACCCGCTCTCTAACACAATCTAGATCCATTACAATAAATCAAAAAGAGCTGGTGATGCCAGTGAAAAATAAAGAGACAGATGAAACAGATTAACCAATCTAATCTAACCAAAACATAAAATTAATTATAATTGTATAGTACGTATAAGTGTAGTCAATGAAAGTGACTTTCTTTAGTAGTAACCTAAACAAAGCGTTCCAGTCTCAAAATCTCTGAACGTGTGTTAAACAAATTTAAATAAAATATGTATGTAAATATGCCAGATGAATTTAAATATACATATATTTTATATCGTTGAACTCAGAATCAAACTCACTATAAAACACTATAAACTAAAGATCTACTTTTTGCTAATATATCTCCTTGAGAACTGTATATAAGAGTACCTTTTGTCGAATAAATTGGTGAAAGTCAAAGATTTGTAAAATTCTGTAAATATAAAATTAGGAGTTTTGTCTGTACTTAGCTGGGAATTATGATATTTTTGTATTATTTTTTATACGTTTCATAGCCCAGAAAAGCCAAAATGGATCTTATCTAAATTTTTGTCCGTCTTCACCGTGAAAATGGCTTTCATTTTATAAAAATTATTTTACTTAATCTTTACCTTTTAGAAAAGGTTGTTTTTACTTTGAACTAACCCACGCAAAATGAAAATAAAATAACAAGATGTCAAAAACTCAGCTCTCAGCAATATTATACTAAATTGTTCTAAGCTTTAAAGATCATGTGATCTATATAAGTGATATATATATATATATTATAAGTAAATAAATGATTGTTAACTTTGATTGAAGCTTTGATTGTTAATTTAAAATGATATATTGACACCTTTTTTGCTTTGTAAAATAAAAATTATATTGAAATTTTTGTGAACAACATTTACTAGTTCAAGATTTTAAGCAAGTAATAATTTTAAGAGTACTAAATAAACCATAGAAGTGTTAAAAAATTGTATAAAGTATATAATGATAGTTAAAATTATAAATCAATTAATGTACAAAAATACAGAAAATATTTCAAATTCATGCACAATATGAATCGATTAAGCATGATAAAAAATATTTATTTAACGAGTATTTCACCAATTGGTAGGAAAGATAATAGTTGTCAAATATTATTTAAAATATTCAAGCCGTTAAGAAATATACTAACAAATCTGGATTATTGGAGTTCATCAGCAAAATGGCGCGAGTTTTGCAGCGTGTGTGAGGGATAATGTTAGTTTATTTTAGTTTCAAGTATTTAATCTGCTAAGAGCCGAGATCCACGCCGTCGGCGAACGAGACTAAATATTTGAGATGCGTCAACATCAAATATCAAGAGAATCCATGTGATATTTATTCCTCTTATATTTATTCAGCTTACATATTAAGTTGTGTTTTAATTGAAGTACATCAAGCTTCTCTACAATATTTTATACGGATGTACATTTATTTTTTGTATTTATACAGTTTAAAATCCCTTATAAATATTAGAACTCTATCTGGGCATGATTCCATCAATTAGAAAGTTTTGAGTTTAACATGAGTTTAACTATGAAAAAACGATACAATCTTAATAATGTTTATTGCAAGTATGAAAAGCTGTTTCCGCATTTGCAGGTATAATTTTCAATAAGCTGGTTACAGTGACGGTTGTCGGTTATCCCAACAGTTCCCAGGTGACCCGTGGCCTAGCGATAGTGACGTCATGTAGTGGGCTGATAATCCACATGACTATTCATGACCACTATTGACCCAGCATTAGACCACTACATGGCTTCATAATCACTAGCTAGATATGTTAACTACTATAGCAAAGTAATATTTTCCATGTTCAAGTTTTTAGATTTTCGAGACCCTCGGAGGAGGCTTGCAGCGACCGAACTGTTACACGGTCCATTATTCACCTGGAATTACCCTAAGCCGAGGCTTGTTTGTGTCAAAATATCGGCAAAGCATAATTAACTCGGCCCAAGCCTCGTAATGAGCATAACTAAGCCAATTAATAGAGATTTATTTTTAGACAATCCGTAGCTTTATTTTTAGATCGTGATGAATACCTTAAATACAAAACCTAAAATATGAATGATAAATATGTAATAAAAATATGAATTATACAGGGTGTCTATTAAGTCTGTCACCAAACTTTACGATGTGGTTTATTGGGTCTAAATAAGCCAAAATAATTCTAAGGGTGTTGTTCTAAAATGCATACATAGCCAGATATCTAACATTTTGTATTTTTAGAAATTATTTTATATCTCAGATATTTTTCAATTGATTGTTCAAAAACTTGGTATGCATCTACTATCATTGAGTAACAATGATAGTAGCATTTACAACTATCATTGCCACTCTGCTAAAATGGACCGGCCGAGCGACCTTTGTTACAGTATAACCTACTACTCCTACTCAAATAATACTGATATAAAAACAAAATCTCGGTTGTTTATTGGACGATGTTTATCATTTTGGTTTCGTTGGATAGGGATTTGAATTGTATATAACACTTAATACTCTTTAATACTTAAAAGAAATAATAAACCATTCCTAATATTTTTTTAAATAAATTGCCACCATTTTGAAACTTAAATCTTAATGACGTTGATATTATTGTCTAAATTGCGTATTGACTATTAAAAGACACATTCCAAGTTTCAAATAATTGATTGTTAAATGAACGAGTTATAAAATATTTTGCAAAAAAATACAAAATGGTGGATATATTGCTAAGTATCCGTTTAAGAGTCTGCATCAGTGGTAGGCATCTTGAATTTTAGTCCCGTAAGGGCAATGTTAAATTCTGGCGGAACATACCTTCACTTTGGCGTGTGTAGTGGCGTTAATTATCAAAGTATCGATGTAAAACTTTGGAAGTACATTGATGAGATATGGCTCAAGGGCATGACCTTTTCAATATGTTCAAAAATTTAACTTGACATAAAAACAAAAATCCAGGAATATTTTACAAAATAAATCATTATTATTTTTTTATTGAGAGCGAAAATAAGAAGTTCTGGAAGGTAGTGCCCTGGAGGACTGTAATACCTTTAATTTGACACCTCTTATGTTAATTTATGACAATAGGTCAAGGTGATATAGGCGCCAGAATTTAACATTGCTCTTACGGGACTAAAATTAAGATGGCTACCACTGATGCAGACTCTTAAGGACATGCCCCAATAGAATTGTTTCTGCTTATGACCCACACTCTTTATATCTAACCGACTTTAAATAGGTCTGCTGAAATCTTTAAGCACGCTTTTTACAGTTAATAATGCTGTACATTTGAAAACCTTGTAATCATAAAAGATACTCTAAAAATAAATATATATTCTCATACCATACAAATAGTACAAACAAATCATTACTTTCCGTATTTACAGGCTATTTTAGGATTCTTACAAATTCTGAAAATAGAAATAACCTTTTTGGTTAAAAGTTCTTTCAACGAGTCGGCGAAGTACTTACAATAGCGAACTGTCTGGCAGGCTGATGTGTGTTTACCTGACTTTTTAAACTTTTTCTCTTCAAATCTTACATAAATAAAGAAAATGTAAGTTTTTTTTAAATTCTTTCAATCAACTTACAACAGTTTGGTTCAGACTGTAAATAAGTAACCCCGCAGTCTGTCAAAGATTTATTGCATCAACTATTTTCCCATTATTATTTCGTTAGATGATACAACAATAATACAAAGTTTAACTTTGAAGTATTTATAGTATTGGTAGACGTGCATTTATTTTGTACATTGAAGGTCATAAAGGCTTCAAATATTCCAAATATACTCATTTTACCAGATGTTATGAAGCATAGAACTTTTCCCCAGTTGTTTTCATGAGCTGTAACTCTAGGAAAAATCTTTGTGTTTACTTCCCTGTGTGAAACTGTTTAGATCATGGATATGTTTAAAGGGAATGTTTTCAGTTGTTCTAAACAGCTGTTCTTTTTCTTATATATTAGAAATTCTATGCAAAAGCTCTAGTAGTTTTTATAGAAACTTGTATTAAATTTTTAAAGACATATCCACGACAAATGTATATAAAAATATCATAAGACTATTTTTTATTCAATTAATTTTATAACATCTACCATACTTGACGAGCTAGATTTTTAAGTATACGTAAATGTATCTCACTGAGCAATGCTTAGTCCCTTGTCATATGGATTTAGTCAGTTAGTTTTAGTTATTAATGAAATGGCGACCTAACAAGGTAGTTATTTTATTCAAGCCAAGTAAGTATGAATGAGAAATGAGTGTAAGGTGATTGTGGCGCGATCTTGTAGTCTTGTTACTGACTAAGGTTGACATGTTCCTCAGACAGAACTGTTAATTACTAGTCCAACGGTCAATGGCATATCTAAGGGACCTAGAGTATAACACGGAGTGCGAACCACTGCCTCTTAATTACGAACTGGTCCACACGAGAGAACCTACACCCACTGACCATCGCTCATAACTATCCACAATTCGTGACCTCCAAGTAGCTGGATTACAGGACATGCCACCGGTGTAAACAAAGCTATTGTAGATTGTATTGTATTTTTAGGTCGGTGGTTTCAAATTGACCTTGCAACCCTTATTGGTTTGCAAGATTAATATTCCACCACAGGGGTCGGTCCGAATATCTGCGGATACAGCACCTGCTGTCCCTCGTGTTTTAATAACAACTAAATTACGAGGGTTAGGGTGGGGACTACACTTGTAATGTTAAATTTAACCAAGTTTAGGTACTTTTTTCTCAAAAAGAAAGATTACCACTATCTTGAAAATTTACAACTGTTTACTACAAATAATTAGCTATATTATATTATTAGGACTATAAATTTACAATAAAAAACTATGACGTCACTAACCAAGTGTAGCTTTGTAAAAAATATTACATATTTAGAAAAACGACTATGAAACTTACGTTTTGCTCGGCTACCAAATGCACGCTATTTACAATTTATTATATTGACATGGATATGTCTTAGATCTGGGGGGTGTTGGTGATTTTTAAGATGTTAAATATTTAACATTTCCCATAGAAACTACCAGAGTTATTGTATTCATTTTTTAATACAAAAGAATAAGAACAGCTGTTTAGATGAAGTGAAAACATTAACTTTAGTCATATCAATGATCTAACCTATCTCCCACAGGGAAGTAAATACAAACATTTATTCTTGCACTTTTAGAAGGAAAAGAAAATCTTAAAAGAGTAGAAGTTTTTTTTCAAAATTATTTTTGATAAATATAAAATTTAATCCTACCGGCTCTCCAATTTCCGAATGAGATGGATTAGTTTTTAATCATATCGATGTTATTGATAAGGAATACTCCATAGTCAAGGTTTACTACTCCTAGACTTTTCGTAACTCTTTTGTAGTAAAGAGACAGCTGGAATCTGCTGTCTATCTATACCTGATGAGAAGTAACAATGTCGAAACAGTAACAAGTCAATCCAGACTGTCGGAGCATCTGCTCCTGTGGCCAGGTTGCATTCGTGCGTGGCAACGACATAACTGCCAATTTTGCGCCGTGTAATGAACTATATTTTTGTCATATTGCAGATAATATGAAATAAACTCGTAAAATATTATACCTGATTTAGTATCTATAGTTGTCGATCATTTTGTCACTTTAGACTAATCAGCTGTTATGTTACGTTGTAGCAGTTCTTTCTTGATTCCTGGTTGGTTGTTTAGGTCATGTCAGTGTTAGTTATTATTATCGATAGTTCGATCTCAACCATTCAATAGTTCGATTTAATAGTCGATTATCGTTTTGCAACGTCACACAAAAATCGATTGTGATTTTTGCAGTTACTTATTCGATTGTTTACAATCGAATGCTGACCCCGAATCAAAAGTATCATCAACAATGATCTTTTGTGGCCTAGGACTAAAAAAATCATCATAATAGGTTTAGTCCAAGGTGTTTAGTCCTACACATGTATCTAATTTTTTAATCGGTTAGTATTATATTTATAAATAGGAAAAATACGAAATATAATTTTTAATTAAGATAAAATACAGGATATTATTACAGCATTAAAAAATATAAAAACTAAATATTATAGTTCTGACATTCTGATACTCGTTCTATCGAAGAAAATTAACCGTTTGATCCAAAACCAACACTAGTGTGTCGCTTGCTTAAAGTAACAATTCAGGTTGAAAAATCTAGTTTGTTTGAAGAACACAATAAAAAACTGTTTATCTCTGATTTCCTGAAAATTCGCTTTTAGTAAAAAGAGAATTAAAGCACTTGATTCACAACAGAATCAACATTTTTAAGAACGCACAACTTTGCCTTCAGTAGAACTCTAAGTTAAATTCAGGGACGCTTTTTAGGTGTAAAAATATGGGTTTATTTATAGAAACACTAAATCTAAAATGGTCAAACATATAACAAAGTAATATAACTAAGAAATATACCCTTACAAGTCTTCAATACCTCTGCCATCTTGAATTTTAGTCGCATAAGAACAATATTAATTGTTTTTAAGCATTACTTACCACTCCATAGTCGTATAAGGATTATTGAAATGGAAAATTGAAGGTAAAGTGGTTATATTTAGTTTTTTATGATAAAAGGAGGTAATACCTGCTAGTATTGGATGTAAAAGTGTGTAAATTACTTTTCTGGAAATAGTAAAACGATTCCCTATATAACCACTTCACTTTAATCTGACAACTCAACGATCTGTTTAAGACTATTGTGTAACTAGTAATGAAAGGGAAACTATTAAGTAATTTATATCTAAACAGAGTTAAGTTCTAAAGTTCCAAATTAATGCAGGTAGCGACGATTTTTAGTTAGCTCTATCGTTATCTTCCAGCTAGTTTTCCGGATAAACAATTCCACGAAGCAGGAAGCAGATTAGGAGATCCCTCTGAGGTTAAAGTGTATTGATTTATCAGGGAAGGGTCAGCCTTAGGGGGGGGAGTTATTGTCTCCTTTTGTATTTATTTTCCACAACGTAGGAAATAAACGTAGCTTATTTTATCCACCATTCTTTAATACATCTCGAATTAGTTTGATAATAATTTACTATCGAATGAAAAGATTATTATTACTAATAATTTAGTATACTTAAGCTATAATTTGAATGACGATGTAATAGGTGTTTTAATCTAGTTTTACGGTGTCAAAAGTAAAAAACAAATATATATTTGAGTGTACAACATTGCACGTGGTTCCGGTTTTTATAAACCTCCCAGGATTTGTGATATTGTTTCATTCATTTTTTATAAGGTGGATACATTTCTAAAGCTTTTGGAAAGATACAACGCGTCGTGTTAACCTAGTATTTTATTTTACACTTCATAACATTCACATACCAGTTAATAGTACGATTTAATCAATCGAATATTACTTTAAATGTTGTGAAATACGTCTGAAAACTATAAAAAACGAAAGGAACGTTTCTTATACTTTTAGATCACTACAAAGTAAATTGAAATTTAGGACAGTGCTAATTGTAAGTAAATGTTTCCTTATATAAGCAATAATATCGCATTGAATATACACGACACACCAAAAACGGATTTTTATGACTAATAAGTTATTACTTTTATCAAAATTAGTCTTGTGGGTCAAACAGATCCGTCCCACCAGCTCTAACCAGGGTCTACAACACTATGAGTGAGTAGACATAGTAATGGAGACAGACAGATCCGTCTCACTGTATGTCAGTATTGAATCACTTAGGCAATATTGCATTTCCAGATTTCCATGATCCTTGCCTCAAGCTAAAAACTGCGTATCCCTTGAGTATAGGAGCATTGCCCTTTATCGGTTCTTCGCAGGCTGAATGTGAAATGCGATATGCGGTTGATGTGTACTGAAGTGGACTGTTATACTCATTTTTTTAAGTACGGTAACCGTATTCTTATGTTTACTCGTAGTTTGATGTCAAACTAACACTTAAGAGCCAAATAAAGCAGGAGGTACCCAATTCCTTTTTTTAAATCTTTAGAAATATTTTCTAAAAGTAAAATTATTAATTTTTGTAATGGTAAAAAATAAAAGTACAAGATTTTTTGAAATCTTAAATACAAGAACGAGAGCCTCGTAGAGAACAAAGAAAAAAGTATCCAATTGAAAACTGTATAATCAAAACCATCATCATTTCTGCTTCCCTTTTTGCAAATGCAATAAAAACTGGATGTTCTGACATAAAATTAATTGGGCATTATTGAAACAGCTGTAAAAGACAGACGACAGTTCCGTTGCGCTCAATATAAAGTACTTATAAACATCAGAAATTTACCTGACGTTTGATAACGTGTAGCTCAGGATTCTAGGAAGGCTTCTGATGTATCTAGGAACTGTAGTATATCTGTAGATCGCATCAATAAGGGTTTAGAATGTACTACAACATGGTCTCAGGAAATGACCTTTAGAAAATAATCTAACACTGTTAAGTGGTGGTACTGTACACCATAAATGAACGCATTTTAAGAGAGATGTGCCCCATATTCTCTCAAATTGTTCTTTGTTAGCGAATTTCCCATAGGGAAGAAGCTATTACCGTAGGTCTCATGGCAAGACTTAAGCCCGGGACCATGTTATTTTTTGTCTTTAGGTGCCCAGAGTCCAAAAACAATAGTCGTTAAAATTTTAAACGTTTTGGATGAAACTTTGTATTTAGCTTCACGTGGTTAGGATCAATACGTTTATGCCAAAAAATTATAGTTTATGTGTTCCTCACAGCAGAAAACCTGCACACTCTTTCCCATGTTAATATTATGGAGAATAGGCAAATCATTCTTATGTTTGACAGCTTTTGATTAAACTTGTCATTTATTTTTATTATTATATTATTGATTTAAAATTCGCTGAGTACGCAGGTCTGCTGCGACGGGGGTATTTGAATATTATGTTTAAAGCTATTTATGTTTAAACATGTTTAAAGCCTTCAATAAATTATTTTTATTTAAAGTCAGTTAAACCTTGGGACACCTACCCTTTAACATTGACTGTTGTCTCTGCTATTTATTTTTCACCAAAAGTCAATGTAGCGAGATTTATTTTCTGAAAGGGTTCAGTAAAAACGTCAGTGCAAATTAACAGTTTGTATAATTGGTGGTGGTAGCGGCCATGTTTCATTATTAACATATAATCCTCACTGATTGGAGGCCAACCCCTTCCCTCGCTAGCCCACTCTGCTCTCTCAACCTAATGATCAAATAACTTCACATTGAATCATTGGTTTGCCTTCATCCTTTGGGCAACCAATGCTCAAATTGTGTAGGTATCCACACTTTTCTCTAATATTTATTGAATACTGGAATTTATGTTTCAAAAAGCGAAGAACTTCCACCTAAAAATTCTATTGAAAATTGATAACAACAAAGAACTTGAAATAATGAACAGACTTAATGCGTACAGAAGATTTCATGAATGTAAAACAATTTTAAGTACAAAACTGCTATCCCACAACACAAAGCTAAGAGTGTATAGTATCAGCGTTGATATATGCATGGGAGGTCTGGGTAATGAGAAAAATTAAATTTGTGACATTTGAAAACAAAATTCTTAGGAAGATGTATTAACCAACTCAAGAAGATGGGATTTGAAGAATCCGGCTCAGTTTTGAAATTAGAGAATTACTCAAAGCCCCAGATCTAGTAGCTGAAGTAAAACGCAGACAAATTAGTTGGATAGGTCAAGATAGTACGGCACCACCATAGAAATGTTCTAAAAATAATCCAGAAGGCAGGAGACCTCCAGGTAGGCTAAAGCTTTCATGGCAGGACCAGGTGCGTCGGAAAAGGATGGAAAGGATGATTGTTTTTGCTATCTATTAAAATTTATTTTAATGGTTATCAAAAATAAATTTGAATATATTTTATGATTCAAATATTACTTTCAGCGAGAATATTAGCTATTTTTACTGGGGAGGATTTATAGATTCCTCACAGCAGCTAACTTGCATACTCTTTCCCACGTTAATCTTATGGAGAATAGGCAAATAACTAACTGATATATTCATCGACAGATATTGATAAAACTTGATATATAGTATTATTGATTTTGAAATTCGCTGAGTACGCAGGTCTGCTGCGACGGGGGTATTATAAGCTTATAAAATTCTATTTTTTTATTTCACTTATCAATCTTTATTTTTGCATGAAACTTGATATTTAGCTTCATGGTGTTGATATCAGTCCATTTATGCTTATAAACCATAGTTTATGTGTTCTTCACAGCAGCAAACCTGCATACTCTTTCCCATGTTAATCTAAAGGAGAATAGGCAAACTCCTTTATTTATGTCCAGATATTAATAAAACTTGGTAAATGGTCAAAATAAAAATAGTTTATGGTAAAAATGCCTACTTTCAGTGTTCCTCAAAGCAGCAAACCTGCATACTCTTTCCCATGTTAATGTTACGGAGAATAGGCAAAAACTCTTATTTATCAACAGCTATTGATTGATCAATCTTGTCAGATGCTTGTATTGTTATTGCCATATTATTTAGGTGGAAATTCGCTGAGTACGCTGAGTGTGCTGTGACGGGGGTATTTATATTTTATGTATTATACCATGCAATACCTAATTTCAGTGATGTGCCAACGTTATCTTCATAATTTACATTTGATACAACTTACTTGGTTCTATATTTTTTCAATTTTTATATTTTGTAAAAATTAAATTCGAAAAACGTCAATCACTAAACTGAAATAAATTAATTAACCATCAATAAGAGTGGGGCTTGACAAAGTGAGCTCTCAAAGCCACCTGCTGGTGACGTGGCGCTCGGAGTGGAGCATTCAAATCATATCGGCATTTAGAGTAATTGTCAAGCTAGAACCAATATGACCATTGCAAAACAGCGACACCTTTAAATTTTGTATTGTAGGCTAATTAATTTAATAATTTTAAACTTCAACTTTTGAACATCTGATTTTACTCGACACATATTTTATCTCCACTTACTTTCAATGCCGTCCTTGAATACTCTTTCCCATGTTAATCTAAAGGAGAATAGGCAAACTCCTTTATTTATGTCCAGATATTAATAAAACTTGGTAAATGGTCAAAATAAAAATAGTTTATGGTAAAAATGCCTACTTTCAGTGTTCCTCAAAGCAGCAAACCTGCATACTCTTTCCCATGTTAATGTTACGGAGAATAGGCAAAAACTCTTATTTATCAACAGCTATTGATTGATCAATCTTGTCAGATGCTTGTATTGTTATTGCCATATTATTTAGGTGGAAATTCGCTGAGTACGCTGAGTGTGCTGTGACGGGGGTATTTATATGTTACTATGCAATACCTAATTTCAGTGATGTGCCAACGTTATCTTCATAATTTACATTTGATACAACTTACTTGGTTCTATATTTTTTCAATTTTTATATTTTGTAAAAATTAAATTCGAAAAACGTCAATCACTAAACTGAAATAAATTAATTAACCATCAATAAGAGTGGGGCTTGACAAAGTGAGCTCTCAAAGCCACCTGCTGGTGACGTGGCGCTCGGAGTGGAGCATTCAAATCATATCGGCATTTAGAGTAATTGTCAAGCTAGAACCAATATGACCATTGCAAAACAGCGACACCTTTAAATTTTGTATTGTAGGCTAATTAATTTAACAATTTTAAACTTCAACTTTTGCAACATCTGATTTTACTCGACACATATTTTATCTTCACTTACCTTCAATGTCGTCCTTGAATATTGAGAGATAAAAATGATTTCCATACCCACATCTAGAATTAAACGTCCAATTCAACTCACATTATCCTCTCAAACACATGGTCACGTCAAACTCTAACTTCAACTTCAGTCGTACTCTTTGTCATAGGTTTAAGAAAAATATAAAAACTGAAAAAAATGTAAATTTAATAGTTATACCGGGTTCATTTTTTTAAAGTGGTCCAACAGGTAATTTTTAATTACACGACTTAGCACCACACTTTAAATTTGGAACTTAATAACTTAAATTTGAACTAAAGAGGCGTCATAAGTTAATTTCCAAATTGAGTCAGGCTAAAGAGCGGCTATTGGGTTATCTCGTCCCCTGTAACCCGGTTATTCTCAAGAAGAGATACTTTTGGAGAAACGATGTGACACCGTGATACTGCAACATCAGTTTAGCAATTACATAATTTTATATTACTTTACTACCTTCCTACATTTATGATGTGTGAAATATCAAATGTTATTCAAGTTATAAAGAGATTTTAAAGTATAATAATGATTATGTAAAACATTTATTTTTAACAACGGGTTTCAAATTTAAGCTACTTA
This sequence comes from Nephotettix cincticeps, assembly GCA_023375725.1. NCBI lineage: Eukaryota > Metazoa > Arthropoda > Insecta > Hemiptera > Cicadellidae > Nephotettix > Nephotettix cincticeps. The sequence goes on along the minus strand of CM041791.1, from coordinate 14,960,394 downwards.
TATCAATTAAATTACTTTTACCATGAATAAAAATATTTTTAAATATAGTGCTAGTTTTTTTTAAAGTGATCCAATAGCTAACTTTTTAATAACAGGACTTAGCACGACACTTTAAATTTGGAACTTGCTCAATTTGTTTCACTCAGGTATACTATGTCAGATTATTTGCAATATGGACGCCATTTTCCAAAATGGTAGCTAAACTAAAACTGTCATATGGAACACTCTGTATTTTATTTTGCTTGTTGATTCTGCTCTCTAAAATAAAAAAAAACATTTTTGTTATTGGGTGTTTTTTCTTCAATATGAGTTTTTACCTGATCTAGTAGCTAACATTTTAATATCTCGATTTTGTAGGATACTTTAAATTAGATATTAAAAACTTCATATCAAAGAAATCAAAACTTAAAGTCCTCGTAGCGTGTAGACCTTTAGAGATATTGAAAGACATCCAATAACAAAAATGTTTTGTTTCAGAGATAATTCCGCCATATTGAAAAATCTGAAAAAATCTGTATCCCTTAGTGAGACTTAAAATTGAGGAAGTTCCAAATTTAAAGTGAGGTGCTAAGTCGTGTAACTAAAATGTTAACTATTGCATCACTTAAAAAAATTCAATAAAAGTATACAAGAATAATAATTTGTCAAAATGTCTACCACTTTTAAACCATAAAATATAACCACAGTAAAATAAAATAGAAATAATTTACATTAGTTCATTAAATAAATCTTTAAATATAACATTTCATGCTCGGAATCGTTCTCAGTATATAAGTAACAATCTAAAAGTAGAGCATTAGATTTAAAGTTCAGCACTTATCACAAAATAACAAAGTTTCTAAAACCCGGAGAGAGCAAAGAATGCCTCAAGTGTTTATACCGCTCTAGTTGTTTCAAAGTTTATGCTGCCCGCAGAAGTTGTAGACATTTCTGAGTTTCCAACAAATGCGCTAGGCCGCTTCGCTGGGGAGGCATACTCAAATCTAAACTACTAGTAGTTCTATTAGTCTACTACCAGTAGAACCTACAACCTTGTATCGTAGAACCTTTAATTGACCTTCAAAATATAGCAATTACAACATTTTAACTTTAAGGTAAAGCATTAAAACGTTTGGAGTGAAGGTTTTTTCATGTTTTCCTACCAGAATTTGATGCTATGGAGTCATGTATGGATTTTCCCAAAACGATTTTTCAATATATTTCTATAAAACCTCATTCTTAAGATGGGGACAAATATCAGTAAAAGATTTTTCGATATTTTACAATATACATTAGCTTTGTTAATGACAAAGATTATTCATTTCATTTATCAATAAAAAAAATTGTTCACCTTTCTATCCTTACACTTCTAAGAATTTTTAAATAAATGTTCAATTCAGAATATCTATATTTATGGAATATACTGTTTGAGCTCAAAATTTATAGATACTAAGTAACTTTTAAAATCCTTGTATATTCCTTTTTTGAAACATATTGACATGGATAAGTCTAATCACTGGTGAGTGGGGGAATTAAAAACATTTCTTATAGATATATCCATAATCTAAGCTATTTCCCAAAGGAAAGTATTCACATTTTACATGTAATTTTAATTTCTAATTACCAGTTGATATATACAAAAAAACATTTAAACATATTTTAAATAGTCAATGAAAGAATATTTAAATAATAAAAGTAAAAAACCAATCATCAAACTAATATTTTAAATAGAAGAATATAATTTAGTATCAAAATTTTGAGTAATATATACTACTTTTTTGTTGTCCCTCCACTCTCATCTAGGGACTTTTTGAACTAAGCCATCACCCGGAACCATTTTGCACATTAATTACCTTACCTTTCTGAAATGGCGACCTACTAAGGAAGGTATTTTAAGCCAAGTATGCATGAGAAACGAGTGTAGGATGATTGTGGCGCAATATTGTAGTCTTGTTACTGACTAAGGCTGAAATGTTCCATTGAAAGAACTATTCATTAATAGCCCAACAATTAATGACATATATTAGGGACCTACAGTTTAACGTGAAATCCGAACCACTGCCTCAACTAGCTATGAGGATAGGTCTTCCGGATTAACGTAGTATTCAATAGTGCGGATGTTAATCTACACAAGAGAACACTACATCCACCGACCATCGCTCACAACTATCCACAATTCGTGATATCTAAGTAGCTGGATTACAGGACGACGCCACCATCCCAAATTCAGGTTAGACCTAGTGGGTTGGGACATGATCACTTAGCGAAAAGCCATTGGTGATTGACGGGTTCTAAAGCGTGGGACATTGGGCACCAAATCCCCGCGGTTTACGCCTTGACCAACGCACTCCCCAATATATTCTATTATGCAATTTTACTAATATCAACAAACCTTTTATGAATATATAATCTGACAAAACATGGATATGAATATTTTTAGTTAAAAAATATTTTTCAATATTACTCTACAATCAGAATTATTATTCAGTATTCATTTAAACGTTTTAAGGGATTTGATGTTTGTTGAAATAAGGTCAACAGGGAACTGAGATACTCGCACATATGATCCGATACTCTGATGGATTGGTTATTTAAACAAGGCATCTAAACACACAGACCACCATCAAACAGCGATGTTTGTAGAGCACATAATGTAACTGTACCAGAGGTGCTGGGGGTACGATAATCTATTTACTCTCTCGGTCTATATTAGTTCCAACTTGAAAACTAGTACATAATTAGCACTAGTCCTAAGACAACTAGCTAGTAGGTAATTGGTAGTAGATAATCAGTGGTAGCTTCTGAAACTAGTAGATAATATATTACGCTTTCTCATGGATGAAAATTAGATATATTGCTCGAAAAGTTTTCAATAGGATATCTATAATATTATAAAGAAGAGGTGGTGTCTGTATGTTTGTTAGTTTGTTGGTTTGTTTGTGAGTTTGTTGTGACAAGTAAACGCAAAAAATACTGAACCAAACAGTTTGAAATTTTACACAAAGGTAGATCTTAAACTCATGCAACACATAGGCATACTCATTTCCTTAAAATCCTCTCGGGCTACGCCCCATGAACGTCCTTAATTTCAATTTTTACATTTTTAGAGATTGAAAACATAAAATTACTTGAATGTCAACAGCTGTGAACACTAAAATTTGACAGTTCGGGAAGAAGAAGAAGAAAGAGCTGCCGTGACCGTTCTAGGTTTCAATGTTTACATTTTCTAATGACAGCATCCGTTTTGCACTATATTTTGACAGTTCGGGAAGAAGAAGAAATAAAGTTGATTTTTCAGATAAACTGCTGGATCGAAATTAGTGAATTATTTGAAATAGCGGAATGGTAGATTTTAAGTTTTTTCCGATGACTGTCTCTATTACGTTAATCCTTATCCTCTCCCAATATTTGACAGATGTTACTTTGAAATGTTGTAGACACTCATGTTTTGTCATTTTGTAAAACTAACAATAACTTAAATGTATCAGTAGAGCCTACACCTTTCGGCCTTTTTAACCCGTGCGAAGAATGGGTACTTTGGCTAGTATATTATAAAACCATAATAATGAATGAATGAATACTACAAATATTCGTAAAAGAGCCATGTGTGTTTTATATATGTGTTTTCAATCAAAGGATAAATGAGATCATCATGCTGGCGTGAGTAGAGCGAATTTTATATAACTCATATTATTCCCATAAAAGTTAAAGAATTTTACTGAGTATGCAGGTTAGCTGCAATAAAGGTTGTTTTACATAGTATATAGGCTGTTGACTGAGGAAAAACACATACCAATCTTTTTAAAATTATGTCGATAGTTAAGCGAGTTATACCAATTTATCTATTCTCCATAAGAATCACATGGGAAATGAGTACGTAGGTTTCTTGCCATAATATTAAATATGAGGGTTTTATGGATTTAATTATAAAGCTAGATGAACTTGCATACAAAATTTTGGAAGAATATTTAGGTAAATAAGTGAGTTTTTGCATTGACCCCCAAAATGTGTTCATATTGACACCATGTGGGTAATTTCTTACTTTTCCATAGGAAATTTGCTAATAATGACGTTTTAAATACATTAGAACAAATGAGCTGTATTTTATACTGTAATACAGACTCAGTTTTTTAGTATAATATTTGAAATTACTGGCTCATTAATTAAAATTAATAAAAAAATATGAGTGTTGAATAAGTTGGTTTTGTTTAAAAAATCAGTTTGACCAATGTATTAAGAACATTAGCTAATGAGTAATGTTGATGGTAGTTAAGTACAATGACAAACCTTTCCAACTCTGGTCGTTTTTACGAAAGCGAATTTTCTGCTGTATAAATGGTTCAACCCACAAAAAAATCAAAATGAGAAAAATTAGGATAATAAAGATTCAACAAAAATAAGTAACAATGATGAATACAACAATATTGATCTTTATTGAATGAGGATGTGAAAAACTCAACGCATAAGTTGAAAACGGATTTGATACGATAGAAACAAAGCATCAGAAAACAGCCTGGGCGTGTGATCCGATATAATGGAGTTAAAATCCCATCGCGCCCTGACTTGCCCTCATTAAACCCCCTTCCCTGATGCCCTTGTTTTGGACTGATTTTAAACCTACCTGAAAACACCTCTCTAGCCTAATAGCTTATTTCAAAATGTTCAACGCGGATTCGTAGTTTTTATGCTCAACTTTAAAAATAAGTTAAATTGCAACATGTATATTTCCTATAACATAACATACCAATTTAAAAAGCCTGGATTAATAAATTTTAATTGCAATAAAACAAAATCAAATATACATATGCATAGTAATATGCATATAAATCGTGAAAAAGCTTAAAAAACGAATAATATAAAATTACTAGCTGACCCGGCGAACTTCGTACCGATAATAATAAACATTTGATTTTTAATAATAAAACATAGTCACAAAAATTCGTACTGAGAATAATTATATTTATACAGTAATTAGATGCTTGCTTCTTTGCTTGCTCAATGGTTCAAATCAAAACAGCTGCTGTTTATATCTTAAAAGGTAAGATACATATGTTGGAATCAAAAACAAAATTATTTACCCATAAGATTAACATGGGAACTTTGAAGGCATATAGGGTAGAGATTTATGGGAAAATCGTCACAAAAACTATCAGACTTTCATATTTTAGGCCTAAAGAACCAGTATACCGAATTTCAGCCTCCTAGGTGATCGGGAAGTGGGAGAATTAGTGATGAGTGAGTGAGTGAGGGCTTTGAATTTTATATATAAAGATATGATAAAAAATTAACTTTTCTAACAATAAAACTATGATATCTGTCCTAAATAGTACTTCAGGTTTGTACATTTGGTACATTGTACATTTTTTTGTACATACTACATAATGTAGATATTAATAGCTTGCAATTCCGTTAGAAATTCTTGTTAATAAAATGAGAAAATTACAAAAATATTATTATACAGTATTATTTATTGATGGGATCAAAATAGTTGTCTTACTCTAAAATTAACATTGTAGCTAATAGTCCGTGAAACGAGGCTAGAGTTGGAGGCGGCTTATCTACTTTCAACTTCCGAGTTTGGTTCTTGAGACGAAGTTTGGCGGCTAAGCTGAGCATCAACGCTGCGAGTTTATTTCAGTTTACTGCGTTAAACTGATAAAATATTCTACAGTAAAATTTAGGTCAAAACTATTTATTTTATTAGGATGCATTTGACGTAAGTGTTTTTTTTATTTCAAAACCAGAGGCATTTTTATAAAGTGAGAAGTTTATTACACACAATCCATTTTTGGGAAAGCAGTTCAAATTCAAATTGACGACCCGTGACAACCACTTACACCAAAGTCAAAGAAAACTATTTTCTAACCGGAAACCATCACGTTTCGTGCAAGTCACAGATTTGAATGCAAATTGTACAATGCAAGTTCGAGTTTTTACCTTTTTCAGTTATAGTCATATAGAATGAAAATTAAGTCTTAGACCGAATTTGCAACTTTTAAACGAAAAGAGGTATCAGAGCCAAATATGGCATTTAATAACTGGAAATAGTAAGCTACGCTTTTTCTTTTGCCATCTTCTTATGAAATGACCTTTTTAGACCCGAGTTCAGGCGGTGTGCAGGCGTTAATTTAAAGACCTAAAACATTTTAGAGACCTAATTTGACTTATGCTGCAGCTTTATAATTTTCCTTAACACCTTATAGGTCCATGAATTAGGTGCTACAGTACATAAAACTCTTACGTTGCAGAATAAGTCGTATTTGGTATCAGATCTCAGATCTTTTTAAATGGAATAAAACCCAATTAAAATAGTGGTGGTTTTAATTGTACAGCCTTCAATTTTCAAACCACCGTAATTTTGTTTTAGATCAACCTTTCTAGGTTGGATTTGCGAAATTGTTTTTATTTCAAAAATACCTGTGATTTGATATACATATCAACCTATGCTTAATTTTATGATTTTAAACCTACTTCCTATAGGTCACATCTAATCACCATGTATACAAAACAGTTTTCAAGTTTTTTAAAGTTTTTACGTGTTTTATCGTGTTTACAGGCATAAAAACGTACTTGTAATTATAATTCTAAGTTTTGAACAAACTTTTTTTGGCATATGGGGAATTAAATGAAAAAAACTATTTAGTCCCAGGTCTAGGTTTTGTCACGACCACAGTAATATCTTCATTTCCTACAGGAAGTTGACTAAAAAGAATAGTATTAAGTGCAATTTCAATTGATTTTCAAAACAGAACCTCAGCCAAGTCACCGATTTATCAGTAATCTCCCCCCAAAGGTCTATTTGATTGATGGGTCGATATCATTCAGCCGCTTTGAATGGAGTATTGAGTAATGAGCTTCCAGTTTATAGTTAGTATTTACACAGAGCTGAACCGAACATAACTCCTTGCCATCTGGCAAATCATTAGGCCAATTAATACTTTGAGCAGTACCATCTTTGTGAACAGATTTGGAAACAGGTGTAAAGTTGAATCGGCTCAGTTGAGAACTTGTTATGCAATAGTCAGCCGAAAATTCAAATGAAAAATATCACTACCCATTTAATGTATTTTTCCAATAAAATGAAGGCTAATGTCACCTTACACTGCATGCGAAGTTTCATGTAAAACGGTTGGGAAATAAGGAAGAAATTGATTTGTTATATTCTCCATAAGAATAACAATGGGCGCTCTCAGGTAACTACATTCTGGAACCGTTAAAATAAATAATAATAAAAAAATAATAATATGTTTAGTTTTGATCAGGTTTCAATCATAGTATAATTATACTTAACAATTATTGTTTTCGTAGAAAACTTAAAAATTGATTTATGAATCATTATTTTTACAGACATGTGGGTGGTGTCATATTATTTAGTACTTTAAGCACTATAAACTACTAAACTTTAATCAAAATCATAGTTACCATTTTTGAGAAGTTTTTGTTTTTTTACGTTTTTAAGCGCTTTTAAGGGTGAACTACCCTTAAAAATTCAAAGTTAAAAAAATGGACAAAACTCTGGGACATTCGTGGAATATATACATACATATCAAATTTCATCTGAATCTGACCAACTGAGTAGGCTGTTGCTCTGTACACATCTAGACACACACATACACAATCACACGGACAGACAGACATCACCTTGAAACCCACGGGGACCCCAAAACGGATGTATCCACTCTCAACTCAAATTTGAACATTTTGACGTACAAAAATTTGACTTAGGATCATACTTTAAACTAATAAAAATAGGTAAAATTACCTTTGTCAAAACAGTTTAATATTAATAGTCATCAGGAAACTAATTTCGAGATTCGTAATGCCCGAACCAACGAAATAAACAATTTAAGTTTGCCGACATTAAATGACAGCCTCAATGGACACAGCAACAGTTATCTAAAAATTTTGCATAAATGTAAAAAAACCTCTAGAATCATTTGAGATGTATAAAGCGATGTAAAAAAATGTTCTAGATAATGTACCCTAAATTTTGTATCCAATATACGGGTGTCCACAAAAACCTTATCAGGTTTTAGTTGCTTATACTTAATTTTTCTCTACGCGTACACTATTCAGGGAAATATGTTTTACAGTTGTTTAAGATTTGTAATCATGTATTTAACACTCATTGTTGACACTTTTAAGATTTTGTAGTCAAGTTTTAAAAATGGTTACAATTCAAGAAAAAATATAACTGTCCAGAGAGTATTTAGTTCTGTAAGCATTTCAGAAGGAATGTTGCTGCTACACACTAGAGTATCATGCGGTCAATTTAAAGCCACAGGAAATGTACTGAAATGCAAAAACTCCAATGAAATGACTTCAATATGCCAGCAGATGCTGGCAAACGTTTGGGCTGGTTGAAAACCTGTTTTGCAATCGATGGTCACCACATTGAATATTTTGGAGATAAAAAATCTTTAAACAGTATTTTTGTTTAAACATAAGCTCAATGAAATGTTTTAAAACCTGATGAATCTTTTTTTGACACCCGGTATTATTTGACAGAATTGAACAAATTGCTAAAGGACTGGCTGTTATCTTTAATCAGCTCCCTCCTCTACCATAAGGTTAATGTCAGCAGACAGGTATATTGGGTAATGGTATCATGGACGTCTCCTGCTCAAATGTTTTCTCATGTACTTTTGTATTAAGTGATGTGTAAAGTACTGTAAGAATTTGAATTAATTAATTAAAATTGAATTGTTGTGATGAAGGTACTGCAACTTCTTAGTCTTTACATCAGTTCAGTAGAAAAGAATATTTGAAACAAAAATTAAAAATAAATATTTACCTACTTCAAAAAATAACGGTCTTTTCCAGGCCAGAAAACGAGAGAGACTTCCTTTCAGTTAGGGATGGACTTGAAACAACTTAAAGCATAAACACTTGAAAACTTCAACAGAGTCGGTTTAGGAACTTAGTTGTTCGAGGGAGAAAGGGCCAAACAATAACTAAAGAGGAGTTAAAATAATATTGAGGAATGACTGTGTGCTACTGCTACAGCACAATGTATTTGTCTGCAAAATGTTTCAAATATAAAAGATTCTCATCTCAATTAATTTTAAATTAGATTAAATTGATTTTTTATCAATGGTAAAAAGTATCATACTTTATGATAACATTTTTCTTAGAACAATTTTGTGATTGATGATCAATATAAACTAACTACTATTGATTAATTTTTTTCATCTGGTTATCTACTTTCATTCTTACTTAATTAGATCATATGATCAGTTAAGCTTGGAAAAATATGACTAGTATCATGAAGGCATTTTGGAGCTACTTATTTTGATTTAAGACAGATCTTTGTTTAAGGAAAGTAGTTAAACTCATTCTTTAAAAAGCCATAAAACAAGGAAAAACGTTTCATCATGGTGAATGCCAACAGAAAAATAGATAGACAGACTATGAGATAAGACCCATTTTGTTTTTTCTATGATATAAAAAGTTGAAATAACCAACAATATTATATTTCAAAAAAATTTATTGCCAAAACTGTAATTTTATTTATAGATGGATTATTTATATTTATAGATAGGTCAAAACGCAGTTTTATATAGTTTTTTAGGTATACTGTTTAGTTTAAGTATTGTTATGAGGGATTTCAAACACTATTGGAGTAAATCTAGTCTTCAATGAAAATATATTTGGACAACCTAATTGACTTTTTTCTAGGAAACTATGTATATTCATAGACTCATTCGTAGTTCAAACCGATTACCAATTACAGTTCATCCGCAAAGACCATCCTCATAGTTCAGAGGCAGTGGTTCGGACTCCACGTTAAACTGTAGGTCTCTTAGATATGCCATTGACTCTTGGGCTATTAAAATTAAAAGTTCTAGGGGACATTTCAGACTAAGTCAGTAAAAACACAAGCTCGCACCACAATCATCTTACACTGATTTCTCTTTCATACATGGCTTAAAATACATGAACAGGTTACCATTTTAGTAAATAACTAATCGCTAAATGTGTATTTAAGGCTAATATGAGAGAAGTAAATGTGTTGAATGAATTGTATGACTAATAAAATATTCTTCAAGGTAAAAAACAATTATTACTAATTTATTATTAAATTAATTCTTTATTGTTTACAAAATGACAGAAAAATTTAAGTTATATCTAATACAAAGTAAATTATGTCATATATTAGAGGATAAACACTAACGTATAACACATTAGAAATTAAAAATCTATTCCATTTTTCGAACTAATAATTCACTATTTCATAGTTTATGTGTAAAAATTAACTTAATATCTTTTTCTTACCGAACTGTCAAAATCTAAAGTAACCGGATGTTGACATTAAAAAACTGTATAAACATTGAATAGGGTATTACAGCAACCATGTCTTCTGCTTCTCGAACTGTAAATTTAGTGTTCACAGCTGTTGATATTAAGTATTATGTTTTCTTTTTCTAAAAAAAGTAACAAAGGATTTAAGGAAATGAGTTCTTCCTATGTTTGCATGATTTAAGATCTGTTTTGTAAAAATTTCAAACTGTGTTCAGTATTTTTTGCGTTATACAACAAAACAAACATGAAAATACAAACCCACAAATAACTAAACTCAAATATACAGAAAAATTTCTTTATAATATAACTAATTAATGAATTAATTGTTACTGTCAGCAAACATCTGATTATATTGCCAAAATAATGAACAAAAGCCCAATGAACAAAGTAAATGGAAAATATCACCAAATCGTCTAAGCATTCTGTGCAGAGTAGAAAAAGCTTATAAAAGCCACGAGAAAAATTTTGTCTTAAATAATTAGGTAATTAAAATAAAATAAAAGTTAAAAATATTGGACTTTGCTGACGAATATAAATATTTATTTTTTTGCACATGTCTTTGATGTCTTTGGGTAGACCCGCTCACAACCAATGTGTATTCATCTCATCAAACTCCAAAACGTCTCTAAAATCTAAATATTTGACTTCAACAGTTTGTGGTAAAGGTTTGTGTAAGTTATTGGACCATTTCATAATTGTGGTTTAATTAACATAGGTAAACACTCCAAAGAAACTCCAACTCTGAAAGTCTTATTGCTCTTAATTAAGTATTTTTGTAGAGAAATATTTAGTTGTAACAGACAGTTGGGTGTATTTGATTGTGCACTATTTACTAATAAACGATGTAAGTGCTTCAGTTGAACTTTATTGTAGTTTGTATATAGTTTAGCATGAGCATGTATTCTGCATCATCAAATATTAAATAAAATATTATAGCTCGTCTACTTAATTATAAACCTATTCCATCAAATGAATATGTCTCATTAAGATTTATTAATAGATTCCCGAGATTAATAAATTAGTTTCGAAATAATGTCCGAATATTCATTTAATATACAGTTACTTACAAAGATTTTGGGTTCCCTAAAGATCAATTTTTAAATTTTCCTTCTATATCTAATACATAGAGAAAGTATTCTTTCGGTCAAGAATTCTTTCTTTAACTATGACGGTATGTACGTACATTAATCCAACTACTTGGAGGTCATGAATTGTGGATAGTTGTGAGTGATGGTCGGTAGGTGTATTGTTCTTACGTTAATTCCCAAAGACCATCTTCATAATTAGACCAATTCGTAATTCCGAGGCCGTGGTTTGAATTCCATGTTAAACTGTACGCCCCTCAGTTGCCATCGCTGTTAGGCTATTAATTAACAGTCCTATCTAAGGAACAACAAGTCAGCCTTATTCAGTAACAAGACTACAAGATCGCACCACAATCATCTTACACTAAATCCTCATTCACACTTGGTTTAAAATACCAACCTTGTGGTGTGGTTGCCATTTCAATAATCTAATCCAATCTGAAACAAGTACTGTCGGAACAAATTTTTTTGTCCAAATATTTAGGATTTTTATGTGTATTTTACCACAAAAACTCGATCGTAGCAAGTGTAAGACTGGAAAAATCTGGTTTTCGTGCTACAGTCCCTCAAAGTGTCCATTTTAATCAAAACAGCTGTTTCAGGTTGTTTTTATTATTGATATTAAAATTCTTAAACAATGAATGTTTTATATCAGATAAGTTTGAAAGAAACGTTTCAAAGAATAGTTAAATATTTAGTTTGTAGGAATGTAAAACACTTATTAAGGAAGGTATATTAAACCGTTTCTATTTAAACCATATAAACTGTGTTTACACTGAGTAAATAATAAATGTGTTTAATTTAGCTAATTAACTCATCCAATACATGTTTTATTTACTTCCGACCATAGCTACTGTATTTTTAAAATAGTTTCGTTATATGTATAATTTATAAATACATTTACAATTAAATACGTAAGTGTTACGATAGTTTGGACAGATTGTTTAGCGGTCAAGTTCAAAATAAAATGCACATAGATATACATTTTTTTACCTGAAGTTGTGGTGTTTGAAACGAACAAGGGCAAAGTTTCTCCAGCTATGTAATGGGGTTAAAATCCCATCGCGCTGGGCTGACGCCTCATTAACCTCGTACTTCCCCTCACAGCTGATCACCGGAGAATGTTGTGGAGAAACAGCTGACTACGTTCTTTCACGATAAATCATAACGTGGAATATAGTTAGTTAGGTTTAGCTTTATACTTGTTCATATGTTTAGGTTAAGCCAAGTGTGAAGATGATTGTGGCGCGATCCTTCAGTCTTGTTACTGACTATGTTCCTTAGTCAGAACTGTTAATTAATAGCCCAACAGACAATATCTAAGGGACCTACAGTTTAACGTAGAGTCCGAACCGCTGCCTCTGAATAACGAACTGATCTAATTATGAGGATGATCTTTATATTGGTGAATCACCATCACTCACAACTATTCACAATTCGTGGCCTCCGAGTAACTGGATTACAGGGCACGCCACCATTCCAATCTATGAGTACAGTCTTTACTATGAGTAAAGGTCCGTTTACACGCTTCCAGTAACTGGCACACCAGTTGAGACGTGACTGTAAAATACTAGCAAGCGGTGACTGGAATGCTAGTGAACTGGCGCCTTACCAGACGTTGTTGGGGGAAAACGTGTTATATCTATAAATATATATTTTATAAAATAGAGTTACGATTGGTTTAAATACCACAAATTATCATATTTAAAAATCCAGTGTGTTCCTTATTAATAGTCTTATGTGAAGAACTCCTGAAAATATGCACCGGGTATTAAAGTATAAAATAGTTCAAATTAGTCAAGTTGTTAAAAGTTTTATGAAAGTTTAATGTGTAGAGTAGTTAAAAGAAGTTTTAAGTTATTTTATTTTGAAAACTGAGCAGTTAAAAAAGATTTTGTATTATAAGTCCGATCATTACTCATAATGACACATTTAATTTTCCCGCAAAGATCTGCCAGTTAGACCTAAACTGGAATTAATACTTGGGTATTATTTAGAATATACAAAATATAGCGAATTGTTTAACGATATCTTTATATCCACTGTTATTTTGGAGGTTTCTTTTGAATGTAGTATAACTTTTTTTCGGTACTAAACAAATTTTAAATTTTCTTAATTCTGGTTTCTAATTTGTTTATTTTAATAATATATATTTTCTATTTTTGGTTTGACAATTAACTAAAATGTTTTGACTATCCGACGAAATATTTAGATAGGAAACAGAAATTTATGCAAAGTAAAAAATGTGTTGATTAAGAAAGTAAAATACAAAAAATAACTGATAAAAATATAGGGTGAGGATTACAGGTAGAAAGGTTACAATATTGTTGATTAAAAAAATATAAAATGGGGCCTGTCCCAAACGGCAATAGTATTAATCCTCAAAAGAATATTAATGTCGATGCATGCAGCGTGTTTTATACAAATGGATCTCACTGACAAGTTTTAAGAACTTGGCGAGGCCCTAGTGCTGTAATTTATAACAAATAAATTTGTTGTATTTATAAACGTAAATACATATTGGTGACAGCATCAACGATCTATACAAACTATTAATGAATCCTTTGTGTAGCTTACAAACCAATTTATAATTACGGATGTAAATTTTTTTCGGATGTTCACCATTGTTTTATCCTAAATTTATCCATGATGTTTTATCCTAAAACTACTTCATTTTGCTACCTAATTTTATTGGCAATATTCGTTAACCACAATATTTTACATTATAACCAATACTTCCATACAAAAATTATTTAAACCATCAATAAGTTATGGCATAAGTGTGTCATACAGTTACTATCGAATATATAGCATGATAATTAAAAACGTTGTCGTAGTTTAACCAATTCAGTTCCAAATTTCTTTTTTATATGATGTTTTGAGAAAAGAACCGGTTCTGTTCAACGACTAACGTAACCCATCAGGCAGTGACATCTATCAAGAAGATCGTAAACTGTATTCAGTGCTGCACCCTATGACCGAATCCTGGAAATATCTCACGGAGTTCAATATTTTTCCGCTAGAGTATGCTATTTAAGTGCTCTGTTACACTAGGCACGTGTGGCCGGGATAGTTAAGGCCACTGACGAGTGAAACGTCTAGGCATTTCGGAAGTGCTAGGGTTCAAATCCCGACCATGAGCAATCCCAATTTGGCTTGCAAATGTGTGGTAGAGGAGGGAGGACCCACCTTAAGTAAACGGTGACCGGCTTGGGTGGAAGTTGACGGCATTTGTAGGCTAAATAGGGATGAATTTGTTAAACCATCAGTGAGCTATGTTTCCAAATGTAATGTTCTGATGACAGTACCCAGTGAGGCTCAAAATGCTTTCAGATTTGAGAAGTTGGGATGGAATAATTAGTTTCAAATCCTTTCATAATGAGTATATAAACAAGTGACATCCAATGACAGTGCTAGTGGTAACAAGGGAAGGTGGGGTCACATTGCATTGCTGTGCGTAATTTGTTAATCAAATGATTTCTCCAACCGTTTATCTTGAAACTTTCATGATTATTTATACAAAATTAAGTTGTATCAAAGTTTTCAGTACATAGTCAAGTAAATTATCCCTCTGTCAATTAACTAAGCACTTTACCAGCCTATAACAAAAAACTATTTCTACAAATCGCATCTAAATAATCTCTATGAATACTATTAATAACAATACTCCTAATTTTGTACTGATTTTGTCAAATAAAATCAATTATACAAATACACCATAGATTTACCCTTACATCAATTTTATTTTCAAATACACATTCATTTTAAATTGTAATTATATTTTAATTTTGACTATAATATGGCTACCTCCGGTCCTCATCAGTTTTTTTTACTAATTTATTAATCATGCATAACGACTGACAACTGTTAACAGTGGTTTCAAAATGTAGCTTGAATATTTTTATGTACATGTGTTCAAGAGGTTGTTTTGGAAACTAGTCGTTTATTTTAATGTTCAATGAATTCTTTGGTAATTCTTTTTTCCATATGCTTTCGTCTAAAAAATTAAAGTAAAAAATTAAGTTAAGGCCAGAAGCAAAAAAATAGAAAATTTTTATATATATAAAATATATAGTTTATATATTATAATAGTTTTCTTTAGCAGTCCAAATCCGGATCGAGAAAATTTAGTAAAGGATCCTACAAATCCGATTAAACAGTTGGTCAATATTATGAATGTAATTTTTAATATACAAATTTATATTAAGTAAAAAAAACTCACTAAGTTCTAAAGTTTTTTTACAAGTATGTTATTAAAAAATCTAAACACATATTTATTTTAATGTTAAAATTGAATAGTAAAATTAATATTTTATATTAAGAAAATTTTTTATAAAACTTGAAATATAATAGTTGAATCATAATTAATGTTAAAATATAGTTTAGTTAATGCAGCAAACAATCTTTTCAATTAATCAATAAGGTAGGCATTTTTATTTATGACAATGTTGATAAATGTATGAAATTAAGTTTATTGGTAGAAATCTCTTTAGTTGTTGTACAGCAGCTAAGAACATCTAAAATTAGTGAGATGAAATAATTTATTTTTAAAATATTTTTATAAAACTTGTTTATTAAATATTTTTTTGGAAATTCTCCTGAGTGCAATCTCATATTTCCATATTTTCGTCTAAAAAATTAGTAAAAAAATGTAGAAATAGTTAATAGATTAATAACTGTGTAGAAGAAAATTAGTTTTACTGAATTCGGATGACAATATTAGTTTATTCATTATGAGAACTAAGTTTATATTTAGGTCCAAATGTAAAAATACTCGCAGCCATAATCTTCAGGTATTACCAATGAGCAGATAGTACATTTAATGTAGAATGGAGAACAACCCTCTTCCTAGTAAATAATAAAACTCACTTCCTTTTTTAAATGGTAGTTTATACATGATATGTGTTATGTGCAAAATGAGTTAAAAAGTTTTCATAAACGGAGGTGCTAAAGTAATTTTTTTGTATCTGTGTATGTACGGTACGTGAATTTTAATAGTAAAATATATTAGTTAAGCTATCAACTGAAAACTTGTTAATTTAAAAGCTTATAGATATACTTTTCACTGAAATTGCAATCTACCCAAGTAGGTATTTTATTTTAAGTAAGAATGAGAAATGAGTGTAGAATAAGATATAAAACATACACAGTTTTATAGTGACTACGTACAGATTTAAAAGAACTGTATGCTTGTAAATATTTTTGTAAGCACTTTTTTAAACTAACTAGTAAGGTAATCTAGATTTAGAAAAGCGGTCCTTAGAGTAAAATTTAGTTATAATTTTAATTTCTGTGATCCTTTTGAAATGGATTTGTTTAAGCTCTGGGGAGGTGTTAACAATTAACAGCTCACCATCTCATTTAATATGAAATAAATTTTGGCATAGCTGTAAAAGCTACTGTCAAAGAACAGAAATAAAAGAATACTCTTACAGAAACGTATCTAACAATGCTATACATTAACCGCATTTTAGCGGGACGCAAAGGTGCTACAGAAGTGACGTCATGTGGTTATGAGAACAGCTGTTTAGAGGAACTGAAAACATTCCCATCATATATATCCATGATTTTCCCAAATGACCCTTTTCCCACTGAGACGTAAATACTGTACACTTTTTTTAGCTCAATAGTCCTTGAAAAATATAAAAAAGTATAAATAAAACAAAACGAGCCCGTCCGTTGACTCTAGGGGACGATGCGCGATGTGACGTGGCGCCCTCTCGCTTTGAACTTTCAATTACGCGGACGCAGTTAATTGGCCCAACTGGCCCTTTGTTGACAGAGCAGATTAATATTCGAGCACCGGCATCAGTCGCTCAACGAGGCATCGCGTTTAGTGACGTATGATATGACAACCTTTGGCGTTGTGTTTATATTCAAAAATAACAGGAAATGTGAAATAAATTTATTTTTCCTCGACCTACCATGAAAAGCCGTAATTTAAATTCTGGTATAGAGTATTAATGTACTGATTTTCATCCCACAGATCTTTGACACTTTGAGTACCAAGGGACGAAAAGTAATCCCATAACAATAACATAGGAAGGATACGGAAACACTCCGCACACCAATAGATAAAGCTAAAATTGAGCAACATACAGTTTGTTGTGGTGGCACCACTGTCTGTTGCGTCAACAGTATTCTTCTGCTCGACGGCCAATTTGTTGTTGACAAAATAGACAGTGCAGTGCAGATTTTGGGTTGACGCTACCTAATATTAAGTTTATTTTTAAATTGTGAATAAACTATACTTTTTTTCATAGCCTACATTGTGATCATTATTACATCAATGAAAGGCCTTCTTAGAGCGAAGGATCATATGATCATAGCCTAGTAAGGATTCTTTAACTTATAGTTATTGTTATTTGTGTAGGTTGAGGAAAGATGTTGTATGCATCATCGGATTAAAGTAGTTTTTACCCTCAGGAAATTCACAGTTCCGTTCGTGTACAAAAAGAGTCACTTTAATCCTTTGTTGTTTTGCACAAATAACTACTATTTACTCCACGTGCTATCTAAAACCGTATTTTACTCTCTGGAATAGAGGTAACTCAGTTATACTTACAGTTCCAAGATATGAAATTATGTAGTTTTTAGGTCCGTCAAGACCAAAGCATAATTACATAAGAATAACATTGAATGTGACATGTAATTAAAAATTTTTCACAACAATTTTATCGGTAACTAAAACAATTTGTAATTTATTTGTTTAGTTTTTAGTTGAGTTTAATAGATGGCATTGTGATTTTTGGCAACTCTGTAAGTTAATATACAACAGAAATAATAGCAGATGACAATAGTAATTATTTTTAATGATCAGCTGATTGCATTGATTGTTTTGAGGTTATGTTAGCCAACTTGGAAAATTATAGTGATTCAGGCTATTGGGTAATTTGTAACTTGTATTGCTTCAATGTGTAGGTGAAGTAAAAACTTTGTGGGAGTTCTCTTTGTCTCAACAGTCAGTCGTTTCCTTTAGGGATAAAAAATTATCACTTTAATCCACTTTAATGATGCACGAATAACTGTAAAATACTATTGCCTCCAGAACTGATCAAATACTACTTATAAGCTACAAATCCTGACTTCATTTATTCTTCTTTGGTGATTAGTTAAGGGAAGTTATGTTCCCATTATAAAAGGGAACATTATAGCTTATAATATTATTGTTGTTATAACGAATTGTTAATGGTTATGGTCGGTAGCGTGATATTCTCTGATGTGGATTAACGTCCGCACTATTAAATAATTCGATCGTCCACAAAGACTTGTTAGCAATTCAGCGGCAAAAATATGGTTCGGATCCCACGTTAAACTTCTGGTCCCTTAGATTCCATAATTTAGGCTATTAATTAAGACATTTATAAGGAACATATTAGCCTTTGTCGGTAACAAGACTACTATCAGATCCCACCATAATCGTATTACACTCATTTTCATTCACAATTGGCTTAAAGTACTAACCTGGCTAGATCACCATTCCAGAAAGGTAATAGTGAAAGGTATTATAAAATTAAATCAGGACCCCGAGAGATTCAAAATACTTGCAGGCTTGAGAAGTTGAGATGGAATAATTAGTTTCAAATCCTTTATAATTAGTAGATATAAGTGACAGCCTGTGACAGCCCTAGTGGTGAGATGGTGAGAGGTGGGATGGCTTTGTTATTCTGTGTGTAATATTTAAATGAAATTGTTGGCTTGAGCCATTAACTTTGAGAATTCGATAAGTTACTTGCAAAAAACTATATTTTATTGAAGTTTACAGCAGAGACTAAAAAATAAATAGTACAGCTATATACTTAACGATAGAAAACTTTATAGCCTTGTTGTTTAGTCACCATGCAAGAAGCATTTTATTATGATAAGGCTTGAAAATGGGAATATAACATCCAGAAACTAGTCACCTGCTGAATGCATTGTAGACGGCAGGTAGTATAACCTATCAATAGAAATTTATTACTGTGTTTCTCAAGAGAAAACCTTCGCTAAGTCAACGTAGGCTACTTTCTTTACTACGGACAGAAATTTAAAAATGTCTCCACCGCCGTTTATACCTAATTCATAGATGGTTTGTTTATTTTTTATTTGGGATTAATGGTGTCAGTTCAATTATCTTAACGTCTTATTTGGAATTTAGATTTGATTAAAGTATCATTTGAAATTGCATCTTACCAACGTAGTTTTAAATCAAGGACGAATGAGAAATGAGTGTAAGATAATTTTGGCTCGATCTTGTAGCCTTAGCTACTGATTGAAGCTGACATGTTCCTTAGACAAAACTGTTAATTAAAAGCCCAACAGTTAATGGCAAATCGAAGGTACCTACAGTTCAACGAGGAGTCCGAACCACTGCCTCTGAATTACGAACTAGTTTAATGAGGATGATCTTTCAAGATTAACGTAGTATTCAAAAGTGCGGACGTTAATCCACGCAAGAAAACACTACACCTACCGACTATTGCTCACAACTATCCACACGCCACGAATAACCAATTGATAACCAATGGGGATTACAGTAACGTAAATACAGTAGTAAACTAAATATTAATGATAATTTCTATATCAAAACAATGAGAGCCATTTTCCATGGATTTAGATTTTCAAGTTTTAAGTATACAGTAAGACAGAAATAACTTTTAAAATAAAAATTTATTTTATAAAAGTGAACAATTGTACCGAATTTCACTCCCTCATAAAGCTGAAATTCGAAAATTTTTACCGAAAAAACACTTTTTTCCATTCAATTAAGTAATTTGAAATTTAAATAAAGTAACACTTTTCCTAAATGTTACGAATATGAGACTCAAGTAAAATTATTAAATATATAAAAAAACTACCCTAATAACTAAATGTTTGGACTAAAAACATAAGTTTTTTATTCCTGTTCAGTGCTAACCTATTATGCTTATAGATAATAGTCGGCCAGTCTGATATTGAGATACAATAGTTAATGTCTGCGCATGAGAATAGCATTTTCTAGTAAATTTTAGAATGAAGAATTATTGTAATTATATTGTAATATAGTTACAACAACAGAAAGACTAATGATTACGTTAAAAATATTTACTATATGAGCTCTTTAACCACCACAGTTTCAAATATATATTTAGTTATAGTTACAAATTATTAAACGAAATGAATGGATAATTTGTTATCAATAACGGTGAGCTAAGTTAGCCTTACACTTTCCGTAAATGCTCCTTTATATATTTCCTCCGTTGCCGGTGAGGGTGATGTGCTTCATTCTCGGAAATGGCCTTAGAAATTTCATTTCCTACAGCTGCGCTGGAAAGAAGTCACTCTCGATTTACTACGTCATTACTCTGTTTTTGTACGTGAGTTATAAAATTAAAACTTAACTGCAAACTGTTATAACAAGTTTTAAAATGGAAAACATATCATGTTACTATACGTGAACCTTTGTATGTTAAGAATAATTTAGTCTATAGAGGAAGCTCAAAATATCACATGTAAGTCTGAAACGTAAGTATAGGCAACGGTAGACAATATTTAAACTAAATTTCGGATTTTATCACAATTTAATACAATTAATAAAATTTAATCCTGCCAAAGTACACCAAAGTAACAAAGTAATAATTTCACTTTTCAATTCAATTTTTAAAAATAATTATACCACAAATTAAATGCAGAAATTATATAATATTTATTATTTTTATTACCTTTCTGAAATGGCGACCTACCCAGGTAAGTATTTTAAGCCAAGTATGAAGCCTATGTACAGAAATAATAATTATTTTACAAGAATTTATATGACAACTAATTTACAAAGAAATTTTGTGTAGTGTATGTAATAGAATAGTTAATTAAAAGTCTAAAATTTCAAGATTTTAAAATTGTTCAGACTCCAGAACAAGATACATGTTGTTTATAAGTAGTGGAATCTTAAAATTTATAATTTTGTTGAGCAGTTCTTTTTTACACTAATCTTTTACGTCAAATTAATAATGATTTTAATTTGACAGCTGTTAATTTCTTCATATTAAATCACTTTAATCGATTACATCTTTAGTAAAACCTTGAATAATTTTGTTAATATCACTAAGACTAAGGTTTTGAGGAACAATAATTACTTTCTTTATATATGTTATGAGTTAGTTTAAAGTAAACAAAAACCCACTCCAAAAGGAATAGAATAATGACGCTAAGTTTCATGATAGTGGATGCTGGAAAAGGTATTTTATGAATACAGAAAGACATACAGGCTGACAAATAGAATCTGTAAACCCCATTTCAGCTTTTTTATGGTATGAAACGTAAAAATAGCCTAAAGAATGCTTCCATGTATCTAATACTAATACATACGAATTCCTGAATTAAAAATTATTCCTGAATAATACTTTTTTATCAAGATATTCATAACAGTATTATAAGTTTGAAAGGTGATAAATCATAAAAATTTGAAAGGTTTAATTTAAAGTTGAGAGTTCCTTGTAACATTGTTTATAAGAGCTTGGGTGGGGGCTGTGGGGGGACAGGCTGCCAGACAGGAAGGAGATATCCAGCGCGTAAACACCTCTCGCTGTCATAAACTCCGTCACAGCCTTCGCGACATTAATTTTACTCTCGCACTTTACAGGAATTTAGAAGCATTTTACACCCCGTGTTTATGGTGTCCTTACAGCCATAACACAATTTAGGAAACGTTATTTTTCAACAATAGTGAAGACGTTTAGTCTCGTAAAAATATATATTCTCTTAAAGAATTGGAAATATAAAAAATGTATTATAAATTTAAACTCAATATATAGAAACTCGTAGGCAATAGCATAGTAAATAAAACGCGCCAAAGGTATAAATCTTGTGTTCTGATGTCGTGACAAACGCCGAAAAAATTCCTCACCATCTTCAAGTCTTCGTCAGTGGCGAAATAATGACTTAAAATTCAAGATAACATGGTTATATAACATGAATATATGTTATTTTAACCCTTCCCAAGCGTTGGACGTATATATACGTCAACGATGCTAATCACGTGCGAGCGTTTGACGTAAATATACGTCAAAAAATTAAAACTTTCTTGTGCTTTCGTAATTATGTTGTTTTTCCAGATCACGTCAATATAATAAAATAATAGGTTAAATACCTTCTTGCTGCCTTGTGATCCGAGCATTGTGCCTAACACCACAAGAAGTGGTGTTAGGCAAGCCACTTCAGTCCCTTTGTTACTGATGTTGGACACATCGCATAGCTGACAGAGGATAATACTCTTAGGTTATACTCAGTCGATAAAGTGAAATTGTATTTTAAGAGAAAAACCACAGATGTGTTAGTGAATATACAGGGTGTTCCATAAGTAAAGTGTCAATCTGTACAAAAACGTTTTGATTACCAGATATCCGCCATTTTGTACTTTTGCAAAATACTTCTCATCTTCGAAATTCATCAACCTATCTTCAATAGTTCAGTAAGTAACTAAGTAAGTATAATTAAATAAAAGAAAATTACAGTAGCAAAAGATGAACTTGGTTCAATTCGAAATTACTTAATCTACAATAATGGGAAAACGGTAAAAGTTTTAAAAGGCTGTCCTTTTGAAATTTAAAATTTGTTGAATTTGTTATATAGTAGTTATCTTTCAACTTAAATACTGAGTTTTATAAGGATTGGTTAAACAATTCAAAGGTAACAATTAGTTTGTAAAAATTACGAAATGGCGGATATGTGGTAAACAAAGCGCTTTGCAAAAAAATATTCTTGTTTTGCTCTTTATTTTGACCCGTAGAATATTTTCTCTGAGTTTTGCACTAAACTTATGGCACAATCGGTATATTTATTTCAAATATCACCTGTGTCAAATAAAGCAGTGCCGTCACATTTCAGATGCAAAATGAGTACAGCATACATATTGCCGCTAGCTTCTCTGCAGGCGCATCTGCATTGTGTGTCCAGATAACATTCGCTGTGTGTAATGTCAATTTCCTATCATGAGATTGCTATTAAAATATTTTATAACTTGTAATGCTAGATGACTCAACTGGCTAAGAGTGTTCAAAGAATAATCTTACCATCACCCAGGATTTTGAATGTTCGCTATGTGACAAAATGTTACACATGGGTAAATTAACTGCTAGCTATAAACACAGAACTTTGTCTAAGGCCAACGTGTGTTATTTTTAAGGGAAACGCAACAGCATAAATATCTCCCCCACTTGCCAACCGTTTAACATAAAACGACAAAATCAATATCTTCCGTATTTCCCAACCGCTTAGCACAAAAATCAGTATATGTCTTAAGACTACATTCTCAAAATCTACAAAAATAAGTTTGTTATAATTCGTGAGGGGCTGTAAATCCCCCATATCTTTGAAGTATGCATGAGTGAGTACTTGAATCTACTTTTGAAAATATATTTTGTTAAATTATTTTTTAATAATCATTTAGAAGACGATAGTTATATTTTTTAGTTTTAAAAAATTTTGTATGAGTCAGTTCAATAATTTCATTTATTCATCAATTACTTAGTTAATACTATTGTTATAACCATTTATAATACGGTAGTTTATTATGAGTATTTATTTTTAAGTTTAACTTGAGGAGGAGAAAGTATATTCAAGTTCCCAGTTTACATAAATTTATTTAATTCACGTATACTTCCTTTTTAATTTAATAAATATGATATATATTTTACAACCACTGGGATAAAATCTTGCTATATTGTATACGCAGTTGGTAAAGGTATTTTAATTCATATTTTACTTAACTTTATCTTTTTTACTTTTTTGGTTTTTTACTTATATTTGTGTACGCTAGTTTCAAGGAGGCTGGCTCGTTACAGAAAAAATTATGATATAAATATTATGGTCTACATAACTTTAATTTATACAACTTTAAGGGAAATTATAAATTATTGACAAATAATAACTAATATAGATTACTAAGCCGGTGGTCTTTATGACGACACAGCACAGCAGGTTCAAAGTTTCTTCCAAACTTTATATATACCGTGCCATAACTTATTCAACCACTTGTTCTAAAAGTAATAAAAATCTCACAACTGTTTGAAGCAATGTCAAAGAAACGCCAACAGTAAAATTGTCTCCAGGGAGGGTCATAAAAGCTTCAAAGGGCTTGGAGAATGATGTTCGATGTCGGAGCGACGGGGCGGGGCCAGACGGCCGTAAACGCCGTGTCGACAGTTGGTCACGTGACTCGTC
This sequence comes from Nephotettix cincticeps, assembly GCA_023375725.1. Taxonomy (NCBI): domain Eukaryota; kingdom Metazoa; phylum Arthropoda; class Insecta; order Hemiptera; family Cicadellidae; genus Nephotettix; species Nephotettix cincticeps. The sequence continues at coordinate 14,935,852 of CM041791.1, read as the reverse complement.
CACCAGCGCCGCCCCCGGGGGAAGTTGGGTTAAGTAGTGTAATAGTAATATAGGTAAAGCTTTACCTTTAAGCACCTAAGTTTGAATCAAATCATATCGAATGTCTTCATTCCCATATACATTGACATTACATTCGAATATATCGATACAAAAAATATAGTCTAATTTATTTATTTCCTTACAAGTTCTTAATGCCATCTATGAAATATTTAACCTTATAAAAATATTTTAGATTAGATTATTGAAATGGCAGCCATACCACAAGGTAGGTATTTTAAGTATGAATGAGAATTGAGTGTAAGATGATTGTGGCGTGATCTTGTAGTCTTGATACTGACTAAGGCTGAAATGTTTCTTAGACAAGACTGCTAACAACAGCCCAACAGCTGATGGCAACTAATAGACCTACAGTTTAACCTGGAATCCGAATAACGGCCTCTGAATTACGAGTTGGTCTAATTATGAGGAGGAATTAACGTAGTATACAATAGTGCGGACGTTAATCCACACAAGAGAACACAACACTCACCGACCATCTATCATAACTATCCACAATTCGTGACCTCCAAGTAGCTGGATTACAGGACGTCGCCACTATCCCAGTCTTATGGATATGTCTAAGATTTGGAGGGGATGTGTTAGCAATTTGTGAGGGACAAAAAACGTAACGGAAATGACGTCATTAATCACATTATGTGTTTATTATTTTGTTACAAAATCCTCGTAATACTAAAATTCCTAGCGCTATCCATATCCCTACCTCTCTTAACCAATATTACAGAAAACAAGTGATATTTTAAAAATGATTAAACATTTTTGTTTTGTAAATATTGTTTTGACTCGTACACCTAAGAGTCTGCAGTGCATATTAAAAATATTAAATTCTAACAATTTCTAGAAAAAAACTGTATTAAGCATTGTTTAAGACAGTATAATGATGTCTAATAGTGTTTATAATTTGAATTATATTTTTTCATTTAGTGAATACAACATTTGATTTGTCAAATTACAACTATCACGGAAAAATTCCGCAAAAATGTTATTGACATTTACCAAAAATAGTTTTCAAACTATAGCCTCCAAATTACGTAAACCACTGGAAAATATTTTTTTATAGATATATTCTGACTTCAAATTAATCCGATTTGTCCTAACTTTAAAATCCAAGTTTTTTAGCATGGTTCTTACGTTCTAATAATCCTAAATAGGAGAGGTACTTTAGACACACGATAAAATTAATAATCAACGAAATTATACGTTAGATTGTCTATTGTTTACAGCATTTCACAATTTTTCTGATAAAGTCTCATAAAATCAATATTAAATTATACTTACTCGTTTCTTTGAGTTTGAAGTTTGAAAAAGCCAAAAAACAACTAATTTAAACATTAGTGAAATAGGTTATAACGATTTAAATCAATTTAATTCAACAAATCCTATATTTTTTAACAAATAAGAAACAACCTAGCATTATTGGGAATATTGTTGAGTAAGGTTATAGTCCTGATATTTTGTAATTATATCTTTTCTGCCTTCCAAGGTAGGTATTTTAAGCCAAGTATGGATAAGAAAATGAGTGTAAAAGAGAACACTACATCCACCGACCATCGCTTATAACTATCCACAATTCATGACCTCCAGATGTATTATAGGACACGCCACCCTCCCAGTCCAATTGGCATTCTACATGGTATATTCTTGTATCATGACAGTATGTTGTACGAAGTGTCTATTCACACGTCAAAATGTGCATACTGATACTAGAGTTAGGTTAGGTTACTTGTATAGTTATAAAAGATACCATCAACCACTTAGGCAAACGATGACACTTTACTATAACTGGATACTAGTTTTTCTAAGGAAACCCGTGTTTTCTAAAAAACACTGACGTCATGTGGAACGGACGTAGGGGTAACAGCGCACGTCTGACGTGTGAACATCCTATATCTATACTATACGAAGTGGTTGACTAACCTGCGATCTGAAGTGTAGCGTTGCGACTACGTGCGACTCCAGCCGCGTTCTTGGCCAGGCACCAGTAGACGCCCGCGTCACTCTCCTTGCGGCCGTTGATGACCCTCAGGAAGAACAGGGAGCCGGCGGGGAGGAACACCCTGTTGGCCGAGGGCCGCACGGGGTCACCATCCTTGTACCACTCGACCGTGGGCGGCGGTTGGCCGTCGGCCTTGCAGTTGAGGGTGGCCGGGTCATGACGGGGCACCACCGTGTCTACAGGGTGTTCCGAGATGCGCGGCGGCCGGTACTCATTTCCGGTACCTGGAACAATTGATTAATAGTGTAAGATTAATTAAGTATAGGTCTATAATAAACTAAGATCTGCTCTTTTTGCAATTCGTAATCTAAATCCAATCTGTGAGACAGATGTAGGCTACTGTTTGAATTGTACAATCAAATCTCAATATGAAGAATCTAAAGGTATAGGGAAACATTCTTCTTATTGAGATATTTGTTCTTTTATCGTGTTTTTCCCACCGCTATTCGTCCTACACAGGTTTCTCAGAGGTCTGAAAACGCTTCTGAGTCACTATTTGTTTTGAAAAGTACTTGGTAGGGAGGTCGGCCTTATGGAAACTACGTCTTATAGAGGTTTTAAGTAAAGGATATTTGCTGTACAAAGGCCTTATAAGCATAGACTCTTTAGCGCCATAAATCTTTACCTCATATAGAGGATTTTGAAAATTTTGACTTATAGAGGTTCTTACTAAAGAGATTCATCTGTGTCGTGGACACTCTAACTTCATTGTTTGCTACGGGATTGAAATATAGGGAGAGGATCCGGGTATGGATAAACTCCTCAAACTACGGAAATTCAGATTTCGAGTGTAAATTTAGCCTATATTCCAAAAATCAAAATATATTTAGGAAGTTACAATCCTAACTTTCAAATATAAAGACTCATTCTCAGAGGTTGGACATTTCCACATCTTTACTGATCATTTGATCTCTTACAGTACTTTAATAGAAAGAAATAATAATCTATCAAGTGTAAACCAATTACAATTTACTTACATTGATAATCGATTTAACCTATTTAGAAAATATCAATTATTTTAATGTGTATACAGTTTTACTAACGATACAAATTTTGTATACAATCTAAATTTAAGTTAATATTAAAAAAATTGTTTATGATTTGAGGTTTATTTTTTGTTATCAAAGCGTATTTTGTCTCCTAACATCCCAAATCGTCCGACCCGTACAAGGAACGGTTAATGAAACAAGACAATATTAATTTAAAATCCACGGTGGTTAACAAGTGGTTGAAGCCTTCCTTCTCCTGGAGGGGGGCTAGCTATGTAATCGAGTTTCAGTGCAATATGCAGTGCCCGGACCGTCCGTATTTGCGCGATATGTTGGTTTTTGCGCCTAACTTCGCCCTCTTGTTTACCTAGTAGATTATCCGAAGAACCACGAGGGTGACGCCAATTTCGAATGAAAACAAATGGCAGTTGTTTCAAGTTTGGTTTGCATTTTCGTAAAAAAATAACTGCTCGGTTTGGCAAACTACGTCAACAGCCTGGAAAATAACTGACTGCAACGAGACATTTTTTATTCAAGTACAATTTTACTACGCAGCGTTAAGTGATTGTTAAAAGTGTTGTTAACATTTAGTAAAATTTATATAAGTGTTACAGAGACAGTATATCAGTGTAACCAAAACTTAATTTAAAAATAACTGTCAAAATATATTAATAAATAGGTTACAGATTCTTCCTTTTATCTCAAGATGTATATTACTTTAGTGACAAAATTGAAATTGAGAAGAATAGAAGTTAATAGTTAATTGTATGTTGAAGTAAATGAGTTGAACTGCAACGTGAGAAAATTAACCTAAAACTAAAACAAATGCTGTAAGCCTCCTAAAAAATATTCAGAAAAATAATTTCGTCTAAACCAGTTAACACTAGATAAACTGTTTAGAAACGTTTTTTGTTGTCTTGTGTTAACTGTTGTTGAGATTCTAAAATACAGAATTGCACTTTTATTTTATTAGTTTTAGGTCTAAAAAATATTATTGCGGTTGCCGCAAACCAATTGAATTTGTTTTGTTTATAATTGTGCTGGAATATCCTCACAGGACCACTTATGGAGTGTCCTAATTATTTCGTCATTTTAAATATATAATTATCCGTGTATTAATTTAATGTTTTTGTGTGTATATTTGTAATGCTAGTTACATTATTGTAACATTTATGATGAAATAAACGATTATTATTATCATTAAATGATAGGAATTTCTTTAATGCACATGGTTAAATTGACACAAACACGATGTGTCTTTAAAAAAGTTTTTTACCCCTACATACATACGTAGGATACATCGTGGATTATTTTCTCATGAGGTAGAATGACTTGAATAACTCTGTGTTCGTCTGAAGGATGAGCCTAAACTGATGACTCTCGTCACTTTGAAGTCACTTGATAAAGCAATCAACCACATTCAATGACGTGACTTGTTTGTCTTGGGGCGAGATGACTTTAGGGGAAGGGGGTGGAGTGGAACTTCATCTGATTGGAAGACAGACTTCTAAAATTAGTTCGTATTTAAGTGTTTATTTTTTACGCACACTCAATGTTTTTTTCCATTTAAAACATATTTTAGTGCTAGTTTTAGGTTTAGTATTGATAGTATTGGATAGGATGGTAAAAATTCGTCCGATTTGAAGACAAGCCTTTAAAATTAGTTCATTTTTATTTTTTACACACATTAAAAATTCGTTTTGTATTCAAATGACAGTTTTAGGTATATGAATAATGTATAAAAGACTTTTATGATGTTTAATTTATATTATTATTAAATTATTAATAGGGATGTACGAAAATATTATTGCGTTGCCCTATTCACGAGCGTGTTAAAAAACGTTTTCGCTAGGTAAATCAACTTAATGTTGCCTTAAGTTATAACAACCTTGAGCTTTACTAAAAAAACAGACGAAAAACTAAAATTATAAATTAAATGGTTTAAATACATCTATCTGTAGTATACTATCTATCTATGTGGTTTTCCTCATTAACAAAAATGACTATAGCTGACCATGTAAGTCTTCTTTGGTGCCAACTAAGTAAGCAAGAGTTTGAGTAAAGTATAAGGAAGTTAAAAATAGAAAACAAACACACATTAGTTTTAGAGTTTATTCTCTCATTGATAACTGAATCCTATAAAATATGCTATATGGACTGGATAAAAATTAATGGATTGGTAAAAATGATACAATTATATCTTCACTGGAGTCATCTAGCCTTAAAAAGCAGGTGTTTTAATTTTACAGAACTAAATTTCTAATTCAATTTTAAATCAGTGAAATTTATTTTCCAAAAATACTATCACCAAGAGTCTTGGTGCTTTTTTACGGTTTGTATACCAAAGTGTTTGGAATAAACATTATAAAATAAATAAAAAATGATTAAATATTGTGCCTAGTAAAAACTATCAAATAAATTCCAAGCACAATTATTATTTGGTAGTAATTTTAAATTATATAAGTTAGTTTGAATTAAAACATGTATAGCTTTAGTAAAATTTTGTTCGCCTGATAATTTTGATAACATTTTAACATTGCATAATTTTAACTAGGTATGAAATTACTTTGGTAAATTACACGTTCAGTAATTCGTAGGAAAATTGTTTCTACTTCTTTCAACAGGTCTTGGTCCAGTTTAAAGCACTCAAAAAATTTCTCCAAAATGACTGAAGGAGTTGAAATAAGACTTATTATTGTTTTCAGTGATATAGCACTAAAGATATAATAATTCTAAGCAATGTACAGTATATATACATATAGAAAATAGATGAGATTTATATAGATGATATTTGAACAAGTCCTGTCCATTATCTATAACCTTTTATCCCTTCACGTCCAGAAAGCAACACAAGTTGAAGAAAAGTAAACTTGAGACCAGAGCAACACAAAGTCTGCCTCCCTCTTCTCTCTGCACTAAACACTAAACACCTCCGCTCTCTGGTGAGGAAACTTTCCACTAACCAGATTATCTCCAGTGTTTAGTTGCTTATGTCCGCAGTTTTTATCTCAACTGAGTAAATGACCACAACTGTTTTTATTTGTTTCCGGCGTCTACCCCTCTAAGTGTCTATTGGTTTTTGGAAAATTTTTAGATTTTTATTTTGACAGACATATAACACCACAAACTTATAGGCCCCTTATAATGTTGTAAATTGCCTTAAATTTGAAAAATTGGTTATTCAATAATCTAGTACGTCATCTAGTAGTCTTAGCTTCTCATTACGTATAATCCTTATAGGTTGAAATCCGGGTATTATTTAAAAAAGAAGTTTATTCTCCCTAACGAGTCATGTAAGTTCTGCCGTATACACCATATCAAAATTCCAAAATATAAATTTTGTCCAAAGTTTTATTGTGATATATCCACTCTCAACTCAAATTTGAAAACATTGACGAAAACAGTACTTTCTCCAAACTATGTGTAAGGGGGTACAAAACCCCCCAAACTACCCGTTCCCATGGACCGATATGTCTGGTTTAAAATCGAGCATTTTAATGGATAGATTTACCAAATTTAGTCTGAGGACCATATGTTTAAAGTTATCGTGCTAACAGACACCTTTCTGAAAAGTGTCAATAATATTTTATAAAGCACGTTTTTTAAATAGTTTTTGGGCTCTGGGTAAAAAAAAAAATTCTTAATCATATAGGTGCTAAACATTACCATGACACCTTTCAGTTTACACAGAGTACAATTCGCTAAAATAAAGGTCCCAGGGCTTAAGTCTTACCATTGTATTTAATTCCCTGTGGGAAATAAGTTACATCATGGATATGTCTAAATGGAATGGTTTCAGTTCATCTAAACATCTGTTTCTATTCTTTTATACCATAAATTCAATACAATAGCTCTAGTAGTTTCTATGCAAACCTGTTAGTTTTAGATCTTATAAAACCCCAACAGCCCTCCCCAGAGCTAAGACATATCCATGTCAAAACGTGACAGAGATTTTTTGAATTTAACATCATGTTAATGAGAGGTGGAAAAAAGATAGCGTAGGAACTGCTAACTTTACGTAATGAAATTCGGAATATATGTTAACCATTATTGAAACTTAAAGTAGGTGATCAAAGTTCATACAATACAGTCAAAAAGAATATGGAAAAGTTAGTTTAACTTTTCTTAAAACCCCGTACTATTAAAACTGGAACTAGAAAATTTGTTCTTTGCGTTGTTTTAAACGGAAATGAAATTTCAAATCCCATTTCCGGAGTGCAAATACGTCAGCTTCCGCTGATGGGATTTGAGCGGCGGGAATATAAACTCGTCGCTTACGTCATGTCGTTTAAATCTTCATAAGTCAATTAAATGTTGATTAAGATTGGAGTAACATAAAATGTTACACAGTAAAATGTTAGCGTAAATACGGTATAAATAAACCAATAATATTAATCGACCAATTTTGGGTGTATGGTTAAATAGGTTGTTCTAGTAATAATCAATTTTATATTATTCTAATCAATAGCTCAAGGTTTCTCTTAATAATCTATTAACCTGTTGAGGAGTATGCCCGTCATGTGACGTGGCTATTAGGCCACGTAGAGTAGGTGTATTGCCACAAACAGTGCCCCCGGGAGTAAGAAAAAAATTATTGATTTATATAAATATAATTTATTACTACAATAAATGGATAAAAAAGCATATTACAAACACATTTTTACATTTTTCATATTATTTAAATCTCTTAGAACGTTTTTGGGTGTGATATATTTCAAAACAATGATGCGGGTATAGCGGTAATCACACATTATTGGCCATTACAAAGAAGTCAATAGCTAAACGGCAACAAAAATCACTAGGATAACCTGACAGATAGAAGATCAGTTGAACACTAAGTAGCGCACGCACCATCACATTGGCACTAAGCCTATTCTCGAGAAACATCGACGATACCAACCTGATAAACATAATTTACCGTGCCTAGTAAATTACGCATCAGTTCTAAATTATTCGTTTAAATAAAATTTTATTTTACTCAAATATTTTCAGATGTAATAATTTATTATAAATATTTAATTTATTAGTAATATTTTAAGAAATATCAAATACCCGTCATCACGTCATATGACGTGTATCCTCGCGGGGGAACACACGTCACATGACGCGCGTACTCAAATGAGCACATTTGTCGTTATTCCTCAACAGGTTAAAGTCGCCGTCTCTATCCTTAGTGAAAATTTGGCACAATGAGACTGAGACAGTGGCGTGTACTGTAATCCAGCGATGGTCGGTGGATGTGATATTCTCTGGTGTGGATTAACGTCCGCACTATTGAATACTACGTTCATCCGCAAAGACCAACCTCATAACTAGTATGTTTTGTTATTTTAACCATCTACTAGCATTATTGAATATTTTCTGTAAAAAATCAGCTATCTGTTAAACTGACCTTTTCCGAGACAACTTTGATGGATCGGTAGAATATTGCATTATTAATTTAAAAATATTTATAATCAATATGAGCATTTGGCTAGCCTTATTGTAAGCGTCCTTGACTTTGATGTTAGAAATCATGGGCTCGAACCCCGGCCCTTCAAGGTATTTTTGACTGCCTAAAAATGCTGTTGGCATTAATTTTAAAAGATTTATTATTAATTATTATTATTTATTATTAATTTTTAAAAATGTTTTTACATGACCTTGGCCTAGTTTCATCTCTGCAAACGCGTGACGTCACAGTGCGGTAGGTCAGGGTCTGACGTCATAGGTCTATGCGCTTGTAACGTCACGTCCTAGGTCAATTACACCTAATTAAAAGTACCGTTATACCCAAAGTCTGTCATTTTCTACTACTCATCGAATTTATTAAAATCTAAAAGTCAGTCTGTCTGGGATTTCTTTACAAGGAGTTTTAGTAATACACAAGTGAGGACGGGGTTAGATTTCTGATGCCGAAACGTTGTGTAACATTGTTTTTACTAATCATGAAGGAAAACCATAAACCCTTCACCACCATTAATGAATTAAAAAAAAGAATACACATAATTTCCATAAGTCTACTTACATAAAATATTTAAACTGTTTAATGATTGTATTAAAGTAATAAATGGTAGTTTGAGGTGTGATCTCATAGTATGGTATGTGAAGGAGCACACAATGGTCAGAGGTAGTTTAGCCATTACAATGGGTGTATATCACTTATACGTGACAGGTAGCGTGAGCGATATGGGCCGTATGTTATACCATTGTTCCCGCAGTGCTTAGCTCTTGGAAAACCACTTAATAATGTTGGTATAATTGTTAGGGGGACTAGAGCAGTGCTCATCTAAATTGGAGAATCCCAAAATTGTTGGGTGGAATTTAACGTGATTTCGCTACAAATACGTGGAGAGTTAAAATAATGTTTAAACTCATATAAGAGTTATTCGATAAGTAACGAAAAAGGTTACTATTGCTCAGTGCAATCAGTAAAAAAGTTTTTTAATTTGTTAATTCCCGTGAAACATTGAGTATAAAGCTTAAAGTTCTTCGTACTTATATCAAAACATTTGAAGCATTGGGTTTTCTCTTCATTTTATTGAAAATGAATAGTAGGTCTTTAGAAAGAAACAGACGGACTAGTTCAAGCACATTGGTCTAGTTTCACATTCAGAGTAAATATAATTTCACATCTCCTGTGAATTATTGTGAATGTATACATTTGTGTGAATGAATCTGTTGAGTGAATGTAGTCCACACATTTTGTGATTAAAATTCTGATCACGACAAGTTGCTGTTCCAGGATAAAATTCTCAAGTGAACTTACCATTGTTAACAGAGTTCATTTGGAGTTATATTTATTTATTGAACAGATATGAAGAGAGCTCATTTCTTAACAAGGTTGCCAATTTTATGTTCCAAAAGTTTCATATGAATATGTAGAGCCTTTTACTTTCTCCCCATATACATAGTATATGGAGAAAGTATTGTTTTCGACAATATGTTTTGAATTTGAATTGAGAGTGGATATGGAAATGGTGACATTTAATGGTGAAATTTGGTTAAAATGAAGGTTTATTGACAATATTAACCCGGAAGAGGGCTTGCTACCCGTCAAGCATCCGACAAAAAAGCCCCCAACCACCGCTTACTTACCTAACTTAACTCCATAAGAGTTCAGCTAGGTTTTGTTGACAGTTAAATTATTGCCGACAAACAACTTTTAACAGAGTTAAGATAGGTTGGTTAATTATTGTATTGTTGATTTTAAAAATACTAATTAGCAAATCCTGTATTTTGATTGGACGATTGGCATTTCGGATAATTGGTAGGCTTCCATTAAACGCATTAAAGCTTTTATATATTTACGGAATATTTTTATTCGCATAAATCTAAGTATATTGAAAATTCCAAAGTTTATTATTCACTTTTCCTCCAATCGCAACACCTAAGACCAGGGTTCGTCCAATAAGCTCGGCAGAACGCCTGGGAAGCGACAGATGCAACTGACAGTGAGTTTGTATTATAAAATCTTCCTCGTTCTTGATGTAAAATACTGTTTAAGTTCCAACTGACTCGCCTCCGGTGGTTTTCGTTGCTTACGTATTCTCTTTAGCAAGATATTGTTATTCATCTAATTTTGACATGTTTATTAATCTTTGAAGTTATATTTATTTTATAAAATACTAGTTGTAAGCTTGTACTTAGTACGGGCAGTATGATACAGTGTTTAAAAAAATGTTTGTATTTACTTAGATCATGGATACGTCTAAAGGGAATGGTTTCAGTTCATATAAACAGCTGTTCTTATTCTTTTGTATTAAAAATTCAATGCAATAGCTCTGGTAGTTTCTATGGAAACCTGTTACATATTTTCCATCTTAAAAATTTCCAACACCCCCCAGAGCTAAGACATATCCATGTAAAAAATCAAAATACTTATTACCATAGCAAAATATATACCTGGACTTTTAAACAAATAAATGCAAGGGCAAAATAGATTCTCAGGTTAATTAGTTTGCATTGATCTAAATATAGATAAATGAGATAAATTAGGTAATTTTATTTTATAGATGTTTGCCGTTTCTTAAACAAATAAAAAAATGTTTTTACCTCTCTGAGGAAAATAGGTTAGACCTTGGATATGTCTAAAGGGAATGTTTTCACAGATGTCCTTATACACGTCACTATACATATGACGTCACGTTTCAAATTTTGATCTGTCAGATTACCAACATCCCCCCAGAGCTAGGACATATCCATGTAAAAAATATTTGTATTTACTTCCCTGTGGGTAATAGGTTAGATCATGGATATGTCTAAAAGGAATGGTCTCAGTTCATCTAAACAGATGTTCTTATTTTTAATAAATTAAATTCAATAGCACTGGTAGTTTCTATTGAAACCACATGTTTTTCATCTTACAAATCGACAACACCCCCAGAGCTAAGACATATCCATGTCAAAATACTTTCATATAACAAAGAAAATGTATATGCTACTAAAAAATAAATTATTTAAACACCAACTATTTCCATTATTTTTTTGTTCTACAATTGTTAGGATAGACTATCTCAATTTAATTAAAGCATGTTGTTATAACGCGGGGGTGTAATAAATTAATTATAAAAGTGATTACTTTTATAACGCTTTGCCTATTAACAAGGTGTAATAAATCAGCTGATAATGTTTGCAATGGTAAATGCTATTATGCGACTGAATAGCTGAACAATTCGATTATATTACGAGTGACTTTCGATTTATAGCCTTGTTAAACTATGGTTGCCTAAAACCACTCAGTCGTGATGATGATAAAATTAATTAATATAAAAATTTAAAGTTTTTGAAAAAAAAATTAAAATAATTCACACAACATACACTAGTGGTTCAAACGAGGAATCGCAGGCGCTGGTGTTCCGGGTTCAAACTCATTGCAATAACCAATGACTTTTCACTAAGTGTTTATAATGTTTAATATATAATATAATATAATGTTTATAATAATTATTATTTATAAACACTTCACTAAGTTTTTATAAATAATATACACAGTAATAATTTATTGCTTTAAAATGCAATAAAAAGTCTCTAAATCATTAATAACATTTTTGCATTATTGGTAGTAGTTTTGATACCGTACTTAAAATATCTATGAAAAATGCCCGACGTGCGGTTGAAAAATGAGAAATGATAAACAAAAAATGTTTGTATTTAATTTCTTGTGGGAAATAGGTTAGATCATGGATATGTCCAAAGGGAATGTTCTCAGTTCATCTAAACTGTTTTAAGCTGTTCTTATTCTTTTGTATTAAAAATTCAATACAATATGGCCACAAAATTTAGATCCATAAAAACACAGTGTACTTCGAGGCCGCATAGCTTAAGCTGAGCCTGCCATTGGCAAAACAGAATAAAAAAACTCTGGTAGTTTCTATGGAAACCTGTTACATATTTTCCATTTTAAAATTCACCAACGCCCCCAAGAGCTGACATATCCATGTCAAATATGTATTAAAACTATTATACAGGGTGATTGGAAGTTGACATAACAACGGTAAACTATGTAATAGGTTGAGTTTATACAATTATTGGTGTTTTATACCGCACGGTTTCTTAACTATATTTTTTTAAATTTTGTTCATTAAAAGAAAAAGCAGCTATTGAAAAGCTAATGCTTCTCCACTTATCTTTTGTCTGATGGTAATTTTACAGTCCTGAATAATATATTAGAAATGAACATAAAATAGTTATGGATAACTTCTTGATTAGCATTATACGTGTTGGTTTTACTATAAGATGAAGTAAAATCTCACGTCTTCCAATTTACACTTATATTGTAATTATATTTAAACGGTAAACGTATACAAAAGTTGTTAAATTGGCGATTGATTTCGTCCATTCATGCCGGACATCATCAATATTAAAAATATTTATGAATCGAGTGTTCAAAGATTTAAGATCCATTAAGACTAAGAATAAAAAATTCCACACAAAAATATTATTAGACTTTCAGAGTAAAATTGAATAAGATGAATGTAAAAAATAAAACTTATACCCGTTGTAGAGATTTCCATATTAAGTGAAAACATTGTTGGACATTGCGAGTTGTTAAGTTATTTTCTTTATTACGTTTACTGAAATTTTGATTTACCCAGGTAGATTTTTTAAGAATGAGAAATGAATGTAAGATGATTGTGACACGATCTTGTAGTCTTGTTACTGACTAAGACTGTGATTTTCCTTGGACTGGACTGTTAGTGGATGGCATCTAAAGGATCTACAGTTTAACATGAGATCCGGAACACAATATTGACTCTAAATTACTAGTGAGAACTGCTTGAACTATGAGGGTAGTTTGCGGATAAACAATATTATGGACGTTATCCACATCAGAGAATATCAGTTTTGAAACTTTAAAAGTCGTACTTAAAAGAATCACTATTCAGTTCAATCAATTAACCTACAAACTATTTCCAAATTTTAATATCGTAGCTACTTGGGAATCACGAATTAATTAATTTCATTATCAGTTAATTTAGGATAAATCCAAAAATTCAGTTCAAAATCATAGGTATTTTTCACTCCTTGCACTGAAAACCTCAAAATTTGGGAACCAATCACCCGGTCACTTGAAAAGTTTTCACTAAAAATTTGAACAAATCATGATATAGCATATTTATGATACAATACTTTTAACTTTTATACTTTTACTTTTTTATACTTTTAACTGAAATGGTGACCTACCCAGGAAGGTATTTTAAGCCAAGTATGAATGAGGAATGAATGTAGGATGATTGTGGCGCGATCTTGTAATCTTGTTACTGACTAAGGCTGACATGATCCTTATACAGTTGTGTTAATTAATAGCCCAACAGCCGATGGCAACTAATAAACCTACAGCTTAACGTGGAATCCGAACCAGTGCCTCTGAATTACAAATTGGTCTATCTATGAAGATAGTCTTTGAGGATTAACGTAGTATTCAATAAAGCGGACGTTAATCCACACAAGATAACACTACAACCACCGCCATCTCTCACAACTATCCACAATTCGTGACCTCCAAGTAGCTGGATTACAGGACGTCACCACCGTCCCAGTCAATTAACAAATAAACGTTAAAAATGACGTTTTTATAAGATAGCCGATCCTTTTGCTCGTACCACGTCAATGAACTATATAGTTGAATAAGTTTCCACACACTATGCTGCGTAAAGGCTAGAGGCTAGAGCATTTTGAAAACCAAGACCCATTACTCGTCCTTTCCACTCCTCAATAATTGGCGAGAGGTTATTTGGGGGGTCTAAAAGTAGGCCCTTCAAGAGTGAGACTCGTAACTTAGGGTAAAGGGCCATTGTCTGAGATGCGGGCCCGGGGACCCCCTCCAGATTTACTGCAAATAGAACAGGGAACTTCGACCTGAGGACCTCACCGGTGTAAAATTAACCCTCCTTGAGGGATAACTTGGTTTAAAGGGCCTTGTTTCGAGGAAAGATAAGAAAAGTTTTTCATTTGATGTTTTCAAATAGATATTAGATTGTTCACCCTAAAAGATTGATTTGGTTGATAAAAAACGTATATTTATAAAAGTCCAATGAATTAAATTCCCAGTAAGAAATAGGTAAGACCATGGACATGCTTTCAGTTCCTATAAACATCTGACCCTATCTATATGTCATCAATAACCATATGACGTCACCCTCTATAGCTAAGACACATTCATGTTAAAACTGATGGGTTTTCGAAACTTGGAAAAACAAGAAAAATTATTATATCATCAGTCCGTAATTTGTACAGTTTTATGACCTCTAAGAAGGGTTCCAAGGTATCCAGCGGACTTAATCCGTGAGACTCCAATATCCGCAATGTTAAACTACGAAATTGTTATGTGTTGTGTTTAGTGCCGCAGTGTCGTTTTACGTTCAGTTTACTAAACGTAAGATAGAAGTGTACAAAAATTAGTGCGTAAAAAGAAAACGTAACGGCGTGACAGTCAAACGAAAGGATTGATAAAGACGAACATGGCTAAAACATGCAATGACCTGGATGTGGGAAAAAGCACCTCACAGGGAAGGGTTTTAGAAAAAATCTAAATAACATACTAATATTATGTGTATTTCGGCCAAAAATACACTTAATATTTGTGTTATGCCATGTCGATTTTTTATACGTATATTTTCTGCCAAGATTTTAAGTAAAACAAAGTCAGTTGTATTTGAGTCTTTGTGACGAGTGGACGTGTTTTGTTTCTTGTGCTGGTAACTGTTAGTGAATGGTATTATCTGTCAGTTTTTTGACTACTTAATAATTTTTTCTTTTCTGTTTTATACCTACAGATTATATACTCATCGTGTTATATAAATATGTGTAGGGTGATTGTGGCGCGATCTTGTAGTCTTGTTACTGACTAAGGATCACATGTTCCTAAGACAGAACTTTTAATTAATAGCCCAACAGTCAATGGCATATCTAGGGACTTACAGTTCAACGTGGAATCGGAACCACTGCATTTGAATTACGAACTGGTCTAATTAAGAGGATAGTCTTTGTGGATTGACGTAGTATTCAATAGTGTGGACGTTAATCTACACTAGAGAACACTACACCCACCAACCATTGCTCACAAATATCCACAATTTGTAACCTCCAAGTAGCTGGATTACAGGACGACGTCCCAGTGTTATGTTTTAGGTACTAGCTCGCCTGAGAACGGAATAGATTCCAGATCCTTAAATGTCGTGAACCTTTTTATTTACTTAAAATCGTGATGTAGAATGTCCGTAAAATATCTTAATATCATAAATTCACCATCACAAACAAAGAATTTCAAACAAATAATATAAGTAATTGAAATATTTATTTGAAGTTGATACGCGATTCCCCCGGGGGGGGGTTGAGCAAGGCGCTCCCAAGGGTATCTTCCGAGGGACGATCGCCTCGTTCTGCCTTTAATTAGAATCCCCTGTAAATCATAAACAGAATACGGTTATGAGATGTTGGAGGACGCTTGCGAAGACTCGAGACATACGATACTTGGATATGCTACTGCTCGGTGGTTGTAAATGCTTTAAAGAGAGATAGGGGTTGTTTTTATTAGATAGGTAAACCAGAATTGGTTTATGAATAAACTAGCAGCTAAACCTCCTTCGTACGGGATTTATGACTTATAATTATAAGGCATAAGTGATATTTAAAAATATTCTAAGATAACAGAAAACTATACGATTTATAAATTAGATATACATTATTAAAATTATCTTAGATATTAATTCGTATGTTTTTTAAATATAAACCAAAATTATAAGATGTAGGTATTATTAAATAGCTAAGACATATTATTGATTTCCGTAGAATAATTGATATTTATGGTAAGATTTAATATTTCTGAAATAGATGACTTCATTAAATATAGTTTTTAGATATTAATTTAAAAGTATATAATGAAATAAGTTATATATTACTCTCGTTTTAGAAAAATATATTGTTTGGTAAGTAAAACAGAAATTTTGTAAGATGTTTCGTTTTTTTTTTAGGTATAACCTGTAAATATTAAATAGATATAAATTTTACATGATACTCTATTTTACTAATACCAAAATATATTTTTGACAAAAGATAAGATAATATAAAATTTTAAAAGATATTTCGATTTTTTAGAGATATTTAAAAATATAAATTATCTAGTACTAGAATATTTTTATTTGTAGACTTTTATTTTAACTATTATTTATTATGTATATTATATTATTTTATTACTATTTAATGTTAAAGTTTAAAACTTTATTAAAAACCTTTTTATATAATAATTTGTGTTTATTTTAGTATTTATGATATAATTATAGTTTATAAATAGTATATCTATTTTATAGATATTTTTAGATTAAATACTTTAATAATTATTATTATATTATATTTATAATGTTTTACTTAAAAAAATCTATAAAAAAACTATTCTTATGAATAAAAAGCACAATATAATTAATAGGTGTGCTAAAACTAATCAGGTTTGTCATTGAGGTACTTCATATTCACCTTGGATTAAAAATTATAAAATGTTTAAAACTTTTTTCGGAATTAACAGCCTATTAATTAATGCCTGAAAATTTAACTTTACCTATAATGATATCTAATGACACTTAAATACATAAATGACAATGAATCAATCGAGGCACTCTACAAATATAACGAATTTAGCTAAACCGATAAATCTAGAAATTCAAATATCTTTAACTAGACGTTAGCGCAGTTATGAATAAGTTAGGAAAGGAACAAATTAGCTTTGTTTAGAAACAATCACTGTCTGCGATGGCATAGAACAGTTTAAGATGTTCGAAGTGACACACAACTAATGAGGCTTCTGCCGAGATTGCTCTGTCTCGGATATCTGGTAAAGAAGCTCTCTTTCACTAGCTATACAAAATATAAATACGTTTTACGTCATTTTACGGATTCATAATAATAGTTCGTTTTTATTAATAGTAAAAATCTTTACTTAGTTGTTTATGTTTCTTTAGAAATAATAAGCTTATCAACTATTCAGCGAGAATAATTACCTGTATAATTGTATAATAGTATAATAGTAACAGTATATTTATTAACAACGATAATATAACTCAATATATTTTATCGGACTTTTCCAACACGTCTGTGTGTTTAACTACACAACGTTTCTGGAGGTGGAGAAACTCCTGCCGTTTTCAAGTGATTACCCAAAAATTTACATGCAAAATTGAAAAATTAAGTTACAGATATTAATTATATCATTTTGTCAATACTACTATATTTATCACTCATAGTCAACAAAAAGAACTGTATTGATAACGAAACAAAATATAACCACAATACTCCGCCTCCGAGCTGGTGGGGCGACACAAGATAGCGTGCGCTCAGAACAAGAGTTCATATCAATAAGATACTTCATATCAATAATATAATAATCAATAGAGTATCAGAATATGTAATCATTGACTATGGATTTGAGAAAAATCCACAGTCAAAGACAGAATCAATAGAATAAGAATCAATACTATAACAAAATATATACAAATACAACAACAATAAGGAAAAATAACGCAAAGAAAAATATACTGGTATTTTAGCAGCCTTTGATGCTGTCAGCTGAATGCAAGCTGATCGAAACAGAATTACATGACATAACCTCAACTCTACAAAACGACGGCACTTTTACTCGTGAGCTTTGATGAATCTAGTATGTGCTAAAACTTGATGAATAATTATCACTGAAATATGTACTGTAATTATGTTTTTTTAAAGTCCCTTATGCTTGGGGATGTTTTGTAATTTTTTCGCATATAACTTCCATGCGTGTAAAAATAAGAGTTCTTTGTGGATCAAACCTTGGTTTAAGTTAACCTGTGTAGAAATTGGTAAAATGTGTTCTTTGTCCTAAGGAGCTTATGTATTTTTATAAAATATGTGTTTCTGTATAACTAACACTTTATTAAAAAGTGTATATTTGTAACATAGGTGGTGTGTGATATAGTGATGATTTTTAGGTGTTACTGAGTTAATGATATGCGTTTTGGAACTGCATTGGAATCATCTAATATCTAAGGTAAATCCATTTCATTGTTTAATGGTCGATTCGAAGGCTTTAGTACCTTGTATCACCTTTATTTCCCTAGGGAGCCTACTAAACAAAAAGTACCTTCTTTATGGTTTTAAACAGTACACTTGTTCAATACACTATACACTATAAGTCATTAAGCCATAAATGTTATCATGTTTAAAAATGTATTTCCAACTATATTGTTACTATTCATAGATTTCATCTATACTATTAGATTTATCCTTATTTTCCTTATCTTTATGATGAACCGACGATAAAACCCCGATGATGATCAACCGTTATAGCCATTTTAATGGGCCTTCATTTCTGTAAGACCTTTTCACGGATCAATATGTATCATAGTCTGATCTCGTGTTTTGAACTATAATTTAGCTATAACAGTTTCTATAATTTTACATGCAATGTAAATATTTGGTAGATGAGATAAGATTAACTATATTAAACAAAATGTAATTCCTCTAACATTTAGGAGTTGACTTTCTAATATAATTCTTAGGTTAGCTCATATTATGTCATGTCTTTTAGCTGCATTGCATATAATATTGACGATACGTAACGCCTGTACATAAACAATGAAGGGTATCAATTTATTTACCACCTAAACATATATATTACTGCTATTTTAAGAGCAAAATATGTAATTCATTATATTTAATCCAACTTTCACGTTCAGAAAATAAACTCAAAATTACAGAATAATTGGCCCGAAGACTACGGATTTTACTTCATACTGAATCGTAGACCTATGTAGCTATTTATTCTAGTAAAATCAGACTCAACAACGGGAAATGTTGATCTTAGGAAAGCCAGGAGATAAACGTTGTCTTCCGGAACACGGGCCTTGGCGTTAAATTACTTTTGTTCTAGTCCCAAACAGAAGGAATTTGTTTATGGTGGGGTTTTAATCCTATTTTGAAATTTGTTCTTAAACAAAAATAATTATGTGTTATATTAGTGGAAATTTTTAAATCTTCTTAAATATGACCAATAAAACAGGAAAACTGTTTTTTGATTTCCATAATAACTGTATAAGTGTCCTTAAAAATATAATAATGTATTTTATATGAGTTTGAAACAATTGATGAATAATTCAAATGAATTTATACATAACATGTTCCCGTGATGTTAAAAAAATCAGGTTACTAGAAAATGTAATGTCGTATGAAGTAGCGTTTGCCATTGCCGTAAGGGGTGGTTCCTTTTACAAAACATTCCATTTGACAATATTAGAAAATGACTCTTATAAAGGTAGATATTGTAGGTTAACTAAATATTCTAGATTTTTGAATGAAATGAGTTATGGAGAGTGTTATTTTTGATAAATTTCAATTCATTTTGACATCGATATGTTTTAGCTTGGTGGAAGAGCCACGTTACAATTTGCATCACGCAAGAATTTTACCGGAAGTGATGTAATATATAGTTATAATGATAGCTGCTTAGAGAAACTGAAAACATAACTATGATCTAAGCTATCCCAAGAGGAAGTAAATATACATTTTTCGCTACACAAAAGTCTAAGCACAATTTAGTTCCCGGCATGGTTTTCTTTGACAAATTCGTGTTAATTAAGCTAAAAGGGGAATCAACTCTTGAAGTGAGTGATATGAAAACATGATCCTCTTCCACAACAAGCCGCAGGGTGCTCGTGATTATCACCGGTGACGGTGGGTGAGGGGGGTTGGAGGGGGGTGACACCCGGGGCGACCTGTAATGACGGCGTGTCGTCACCGGTGTGACGTGTACGTTCGTGTCTCACGTCCTCAGGCCCTAGGACGGTGAACGATAGGCTCATACCGATTAAACTGTTTCATATACGTGCTGTTATTTAAGTAAGATAATTCAGGACAACAATTACTTTAGAATGTAGTTGGATTGAGCTCACAATAACCGTTGTTTTATAAATTTATTTGGTCACCCAATGAAAATAATGGTCTAAATGAAAACTATATTCATGATGACTGTATTCCAGCCACACGAAGGTTCCAAATTGTGGATAAACAGTGGTCAATGGATTCTCTGTTGTGGATAAGCGTCCACACTATTAAATACTATGTTTGACCGAAAGGTCATTAGATTAGATTATTGAAATGGCAACTTAAATGCCATTTCAAGCCAAGTATGAATGAGAAATGAATATAGGTTTATTGGGGTTTCTATCTTGTAGTCTTGTTACTGACTAAGGCTGAGCCCAAAAGCCCAAAAGCCGATGGCAACTAAGGGACCTACAGTTTAACGTGGAATCCGAACCACGGCCTCTGAATTACGAATTGGTCTAAATATGAGGATGGTCTTTGTGGATTAACGTAGTATTCAATAAAGCGGACGTTAAGCCACACAATAGAACACTACATCCACCGACCATCAACCACAACTATCCACAATTCGTGACCTCCAAGTAGCTGGATTACAGGACGTCGCCACCGTCCCAGTCGGCGACTATTATTAGACTAGTTCGTAATACAGATCCCAGATTGAACTGTAGGTCCCTTAGATGCGTTTAGTTGTTGGGTTTACAATTCACAATCTTTTCTACAAGTCAGCCTTAGTCAGTAACAAGATTACAAGATCATGCGAAAATATTACATATATTTTTGATTCATACTTGGCTTAAAATACCTACCTGAATAGGTTGTGACTTCAGTTAAAACTATTGTTTAGATATTACAGAATTTTTAAGTATCGATTCAATGATAGTATTTATCCATACGCTACAGTTAGTATAATTTAGTATCACTTAACATTATCCTAATATTGCTAACTGGTATCACCAGTTAGATATTTGGTGATAGTGAAATTACCAAAATAGAAGAATAATAATAGTCACATTGGTTCAGGGATACCTCTGACATGATACCAGCGACTCTCACTGACACCACTCTCTTCCCTAACTTACTGATACCAGCAAGCAAAGTTGAGTAAGTAAGTAAGCTTTCATCTCATTCCTTAGTGTTGGCAAAAAGTTCATTGAACAATTACCTTTTGCTGATTGCCATGAAGAGATATAGAATGATCGTCTACGATGAAATTATCATGTTGAAAAATTAGTCATTTTAGCAAAACAACTTATTTCCGTTACTATTAGGCTATTACTAATTACTATTAGGCTCTTTAAGTAAAGCAGAGATTACCTAATAGTCTATTAGTCACTATGTTACCATGTTGTATTTAATTCCCAATACAGCAGACATACCCAATGTCATAGAAAGGCCCGTGGTAATGGATAGTTGATTTAAAAATTAATAGTAAATAAATATTTAGAAATACTAATAGTACGTACTATACAGAGCATGGTGTTGTGCATATTTTGACGCAATATACATTTAATGTATTTAACCGATGAGACCCATTTACCCAGAGCTGCTCGGAGATCCAATTGTGGGTAGACGTATTAATGAGGCCACTTTAACCTCAAGTTGAGTTCACGTCGCTTCTCCCAAGAGACATTTAGGAACGTGTTCAAAATAATTTTAAAAATATTACAAATATTTTTTTCTATATCGGAATCCTAAATGCCGTGATAAACATACTCGATTACTTGGAGCTCATACATTTTGATTTGTGATGAAAAATTTAAATTTTTTAAACCATTTTGTAAAATTCTCACTAAGAAGTTTATTATTGGTATATTTAAAATATGTTTCAAACTGTTTTATAGAGTTGTGTGTTCTCTTGCTCAAATAGCTTATCTCCCCTTCTTGATTTTGGTAACCATACATATCTCCTAATTATAATCTACTACCTGACCAGGTGAACTTCGTAACGTCCAACAGTGAGTACGCGTTAACTTTAAGATTGGCCTTGTTTTAAAGTCAAATAGCATTACGACTTCGTTGTTAACAACAATACAAAAACGAAAGCTCTTATAAAAACAAATAAGTCTAAGTAGATTGATTCACAGTTGCCCAATCCAACCGAAACACAAACCAACCCTAACTGCAATACGACTTTTATAGGAAATATTAAAATTTTCTGAATCGCGGCTTTGTTTATAATAATACTTGCGTAATATAACATTCATAATTCCATTCGCACAAAACAAAACAACATCTCATAACTACGCTGGAACAACGATCACCCAGTAATCTATAAATACTTATTTTCAAAACAATCACAAATATTCGGCGGAAATGACGCACAATGACATTAGATGTCGACTGGTGAAAATAAAGCAACACAAAATCATCTATTAATAAAATATCCACATTATTGATGTATGCATATGATCATTAAGCATCACGTCTTTTCTATATACGCCTACTAGCCAAGTACTTCATTTTTTTGATTTTTTGATTTTTAAGGTTAGTTGACCTCTAAAAACCCTTAAAAACGTAAAAAATCAAAATTTCTCAAAAACGGCTATAACGATTTTGATTAAAATTTGATAGTTTATAGTTCACAGAGTACTAAATAATTTGACACCACCCGCATGTCTGTAAAAATGTTCAAACGTTGTGGGCTTTAAAATCTCAAAAAAATCTAATTTTTAAATTTTTAGAAAAAATAAAAGTAAAGTATAACTTGACTAGTGCCATTGAAACCAGCTCAAAAAACTAAACAAACCAGTATTCTGAATTATTTTTCTACGACTACGGTTCCAGAGAAAAGTTAAATTTACTGTTCATGATAGACACAGTACGTTGTCTGAAGGCGCCCAATGTTATTCTAATTCTTAATATTAAAAAATCAATTTCTTCCTTATTTTCCAACCGTTTTCCATGAAACTTGCTATGAAGCGTAAGGTCAAATCACCCAACAAAACCAACTCAAAAAAGCTTGATATTACGAGGGGAGTCCCCCCCATACAATTCGAACAATTAATTTAACTTAGTCTCGTTTTAATTTTAGAAATGGGATGATTATTTTTTATACAATAAATTATTAAATGATATTTAGATACACTTTGAAGAACATGATAGTTTTATTACAAATTGGCGTTTTTAAAGTTACTTAAGGGAGAAAGTATGTGTCAGTCCACTGATACCGGTTATTATGCATTGTTTTATTAACCTAAACACTTTTGTTTTCAGCTTTCTTATCAGTTTAGCTTAGGCTATGTACAACTCTTGAAATGTTTTAGGTTCCAGCTGTAGTGAGAACGGAATTAAACAGCTGATCCTGAAACGTCGCGAAACTTTTATTCAACGTGATGACTATCAATGACTGTCAAGCAAAAGTGATATTCGTAATAGTTTTGAAGCTGAAACAGCTCTCTTACAAATTGTTTACCTGTCCAGTGTATTAGTGTTAACGCAACAGAAGAGCGATGTCTTTTGAGCTAGAAGAGACGGCAAACAAGTATAATCACCTAAAGTGGCCAACAGCAGCGCAACAGACGTCCTGATGGATTTACTGTGACAACAGAAGGATTTATCTGGCAACTGAGAACCTTCTGGGAAACTATTACTCAAGCTACTTCTGTTACAAATTTAAGTCTTAGTAGCAGCAACCAATGTTCTAGATTGTGTGGCGTGATTTGAGTTATATTCACTGAAAGGCAAAGAAACCACGTCAAATATGAAACACAGTAATGAGATATGTTTACGATTTCTGCATAAGTATGTGATAATTTATTGATGTTGTCGAGGTTTCCTATTCAAAAGTAAAAACATGTAGATACTGATTCTCGAATTAGGTTAGGTTAGGTTCTTTGTATGATTATATAATATACCATCAACCATTTCGGCAAACAATGAACCTCCATTAACTGTTCCTGGTTACTAGTTTTTCTAAGATAACTGGTTTTGGAACGTACTTTGACGTCCTTTGGAACGGACGTGTACGTTAACGGCTTGCGTCTGACGTTCGAATAACCTCTGCCTAATGTTTTTGAGAAATTTTTTGTTGGGCTTTTACAGGTATATGTGAAACACATACTTACCATGTACATGTACATGTAGAGTAAATGTACTCTACTAAAAAATCTTGTTTCGCAAACTTCAATCACCGCACGTTTCCGTTATTCTGTGTCGCGTCTTACACCATACATTCTGACAAATTACATACACATGTAACGACACAATATTTACTTCCTCATCAAGGGATCACCTGTGCACAAAAATAAAACTTGAATGAATTTCTTATACTATGACGCCATTCTAAATAATATTAAAATTGAGTAGAAGCTCGATACTAATTGTTCGATAAAGCATTTCACTTCTGTGTCATTTAACCTCAATATAAAAAATAACATTGTTAAAACCTGTTTGACGATAAGATACTTAGCCTATTGAGTGAATATATTCGTCATTTTGTCAATATTATTAAAATAATTATAGAATGCTGAAAATAGTTTTATCTTGATACTTAACAGTTTGGACAGCTGGAGAATACGATAAGTATTTCGAATGTTTAAACTGTTATGTTTCGATATATCGAGGGTGGCCTGGTATTGGACATGTTATACTGTATTAGTTTGTAGAAATTAAAAGAAAATTCATGAACTGTTCCTGCACCTTTACATTATCTAATTAGTCATTCTATTATACTCCATTATTGCTATTCCAAGACTCACTTATTGCCACACGAACTATTTAGTATAAAGAATGAAGGTAGAAACTCTTCAAACGTATTTTTCATAGATCCAACAATTCCAATTTCAATTTCATCTTGATATTTTCAAAACATACCTTTAAGAAGAATATTCTAACTTTTTCCAATACACTTGAAAGTAATAATGGTGTTGAATTAAACCCGGAAGTGTCCAAATTAGTTGCCATTAGGGCAGGGTCCATTCAAGCCTGGGTGAGTAATGGTAGTTGTCGGAATGCAAAGAGAACTATCGCAGAGTACAAAGACTAATTTGCTCAAAACTTAAAACGAAATTCTCAAATTTTCATTACTTTCTTTACATTTCAACCCCAGTAAAAACTCTTAAATGAAAATCGTGATTATTTACACATATTTTAGGTAATTTCCTTCTGTGAAGGTTTTATGGGGTTCCATCCCTAAATGGTACCTACCCTTTAATTACACCAACTCCTTCACTCATAAGGGCATTCACGCAAGTGAGCTTCATTGGGGGTTCACAGGGTTGGAGAGATTTCGTTCTACCCACTGGAAAACCTCTAGAGATGCGTAAAAGTAATCAAATACAAAAATGACCGCTAAACAAATGAGTGGCATGTATCATGTTAGGTTGTAGAATATCTAATTGACGACTGAAGTGACTGCAGCTGCTATACTGACTGTCTGCACGAGTATGACTCATACTGAGTCGTATGCAAATAATTAGTACCTTTACCCTACCGAAACACCCAGGTAGGTATTTTAAGCCTAGTATGAATGAGAAATGTGTGTAAGATGTTTGTGGCGCTATCTTGTAGTCTTGGCCGACATTTTCCTTAGACATGATTTACTTAATTAATAGCTAACAGCCAATGTCATCTGAGGAACTTAAGGTTTAACGTGGAACAAAATTCACAATTTTGTGTCTGAGTTACAAACTAGTGTAATTATGAGGATGGCTTTTGTGGATGAACGTAGTATTCCATAGTGCGGATTTATGTAATGAATACACACCATAGAATATCACATCCTCCGGCCATCGCTCTTAGCTCTCCAGTTCTAGGGTTAAACAATAATTTTTACTGTTCAGAAATTGATTTATGTTAATCAATAAACTTTACTTAAACATCATAGGAGGCTAGGTACCTCCTATGATTACCATAAAAAGCTCTATGGATATTGGTTAGTTTGTATCTCCACTCTCAGTTGTAAGTTACGACAACCTCCGCTTGGTGGCGTTGGCGCTGGCGTGATCAGCTGCTACTAACCTATTTTCCCGCCCTTTCTTTGTTACCAGTTAATTAGAGAAAAAGTAACGTTATCTCTTGAGTGATTATTTTTACATGCTGGAGATAACCAAATTTAAAGTAAATTTGTTCTTAAAATGACAACCCTATTTTTAACGAGAAAAAGTATTTTAAAGATATTGTTTCCATTATGAATTTAATTAAATGTAAACCGAATGATTTTTTTTTACTATCGTCAGCAAATATACGACTTTTACGTAATATAAAAAATGAAATAATTTAATTATTTTAAAAGTAGATACATACAAACATACTTTTTATTAATAAAATATAAATAATCAAATTAGTTCCAGGCAATTAAACTAATTTTTTTATACTTTAAAACCCCTAACCCTTTAAAGGTGGGGGAGAAGTGAAACTATTTTTAGGCATTTCAATAATTATGTACATTTGTTTAAAACATAAATGTACATAGTTATTTATGTACATGTATGTAAAATAAAAATTATATGTTGAACAATAAACATCCCCCCCACAGTTGAATCAATTTTAGTTAGTTTATATTGGTCATTGATTTAAACGCATTTCGAAATCATACTAAAATAAAAAGCTATTTTAACGTGTAACTAATAATAATAATAATGGTATAAATGTTCTAATCTATTTAGTTGTAAAGTAATGCTAAATAATAAAGCTGGGTATTGATTTATTTTCTTTGTATTGATTTGTTTAGGATTTCAGGTTTAAATTTTGGTATGATAATGTTTCTTCTTTAAATTGAATCCTACAACCCGTACAAAGACGGGTTTACGGCTAGTTTTATTAATAAAATATTAATAATCCAATTAGTTCTAGGCAACCAAACTATTTTTTTTAATTTTATAATTACAAAAAATAAGTGATTACGAAAAAAGAATAAACAGATGAAATTGTTTGTTTAGCTATACTTAAAAATGTTTGGTCTACTGTAAAATAATAATCAAAACCAGAAAAATGTAGCGGTAGAAATTAGTTCTGTTTGGAAACAATCAGAGTCTTAAGTGACGTTGAACACGAACTCTCAATTTGGAAAGTTGGAAGTGACAAACAATTAATGAGGTCTTCCTGCCACGACCCTTCCCCACTCATTCACCACTCATCTCTCCTTTACGAAGCTCTCCTTTAGGGATGAGGGACATGTACAGTAACGCATAGCTATGCATCACTCAGTTTCACTTAGCTTCAATAGTAATTATAATTTTTGTTTTAAATAAATCAATTTAATCTATGACACAATGTCCAATAACAATTTCTTTGATTAATTCTGGTAAATCTGTTTTAGAAAATTTCCCACGGGGAAAAATGTTACCGTAAGTGTCATCTTATTATAATAAGAGAGACCATAATAAGATAATTTTTCATTTTTAAGTTACTATTTTTTCGTTTCTATTGTGGTTTTCTCAGTTTTTTCCTATTCACATCAATTAAACATGGCCATTCCCTTTCTTGTCAATTTTTAGTGTTTACTAAGTATTTAGTAGGCTACTCTTCAGTTATTCAATTATAGGTAATTATTCAGTAATTGAACTCGGAGACGTGTTTAATTTGTACCGATTAAATTGCGGTTAAGCAATAAATTTAAACTATACTAGTAAAAACCTGTAATTAAACAAAAGATAAAATATATTTCACAACTGTTCACACATTATTTATCTTATTATGACATCTACCTACAAATTATAAATACACAAGTATTGAACGTAAATTTAAACACTGATTTGCGTAGTTTTAAATTACATTAGACTTCATTAGATGATGTTACAGTGAAAAAATAAATGTACCCTGCCTCAGACCGGGTTAAGAACACTATTGGTAAAAACACCTGCTTCTACCTTAAGGTAACGCCTCCAACTTAGGATTGTATCTAATCGGTGCTAGGGGAATATGCTGAAGGTAGCTTGGTGCACAAAATCTATTGCCAACCAAACTGTAGTAAAAACGAAAATACCGGAACGTGAGACCGCGTGAGTAACGTAGCGTTAAATAAACTCCTTTGAAGTAGTCTCTTAGAAGTATAAAATAACTTATTTTTTTATTATCCTTCATTCTCATCCCAGGACTTATTTGTCCAAGCCATCGCCCGAAACCGTTTACACATTACCTCAGACTACACCTAGTTCGTTGTGACATTATCACTTGGTTAAAAACCATCGGTGAATGGCGGGATTTGAACCCCGGACCTTGGGCACCCAAGTTTCACGCTCTACCCCTAGACCAGCGTACTCCCACATATGACGACGAGTTGCATTTTATCATCACGGTAACTGACCGTGTTGTGCTCTGTCCACCGCCTTGGAGGCCACGAATTGTGGATATTTATAAGCGATGACCGGTGGATGTGATGTTTCCTGGAGTGTATTAACCTCTGCACTATTGCTAGTATGATACAATTATCCACAAAGTTCATCCTCATAATTAATTAGACCAGTTCGTAATTCAGAGGCTAAATGGTGGGTCAGATCCCGCGTTAAATTATAAGGCTCTTAGATACTATAGGCTGTTGGGATATTAATTAATAGTCTAAGGATTATTTCACCCTCAATTAGTAACAAGACTACAAGATTGCGTCACCATCATCTTACATTCATTTCTCTTTCATACTTGGCTTAAAGTACCTACCTGAGTTGTTTGCCATTTCAGGAAAGGTAATAATAAGATCATACTCTAAATTGAATGTAAGTTATATTGAATATAACATTTATTGCAATGTATTCTATCTAATATTGTGTAATATATTCATTGTGTATATTGTATTGTATTCTAAATTGTATACTTAACTAATACAAAGATTAATATTTGTAAACTTAATAGCAGTCGTAAAAATAGTCCGATCAAGACCTAATTTGGTTAATAAAGCTAAAACTAGGAAAATGTGTCCAAGTGAAAAATGGGTTTTCGGGGGGTTTTGAGAGTTTTGATATTATTAAAAAAATAATAAATTTATAATAGATAATAATATTTAACTACTGCTGATATTACCGGGACAGCAGTTTTAATACAATGACAATGAACAAATGCCAGATAGGAAGAAAATAGCTTCTGATGAAGATATACAGTACTTGGTTTGGAAAAAAGTCTAAACCAAATTAGTATTCAAGCGCATTAAAAATTAAGTGCAAAACAAATTTACAAAATAAAAAAATGGTTATCCTTTCAGACGATGAGAGCATCCTGTGTGAGTGAGGTCTTGTTCAGGATTCTTATCACCTGTTTGTCTGCCCTTGCCTAGTCTGACTTGCATAATAAGATACATTATTAAAGCAAATGATAAAGCCATATCAGTCACTAATTTCTGGAAGAACGAAGTCAATTCTATAGATACCGAAAGTAAGTTTTTATTGATTGCAGTGAAAGGAAAAATATCCTATGTTCAAGTCCATACCTACTACAAAAATAACTAAAAATCTTGATAATCTTCGAAAAACTCTTTCCAAATGCATAAAAAAATCACCAGTTGCAAATCTTGATGAGAAAAGATTTGATCGAACAAGTAAAACAACCAATTTAATCGGTCTGAGAGTCACGCAAATATTTCAACAAAGAACACCTTAGGATTACATTCGTGTGAGGGCGGCGAGCAAGGGTGAACATTAGAGTGGAACACGCAACACGCGAGCTGCGCTCTGGTGGTGATTGGTGCAATTACTAGAGTGGACGAGTGCAAGATACGCGACCATCGACAAGACGTTAATCACTGTTTTGTTGGTAGCACTGTAAAAGGTTATTTTATTTACTTCCATGTGGGAAACATGCTAGATCATGAATCATGGACAAATTTTTCTAATTCCTCTAAAAGCCGTCCATATAACCATATGACTTCACTAACTAAATGACGTTACTGTTTCAAATTTTGGTCTCGCCAATTGCCAATACCCCAGAGCTAAGGCATATCCATGTCTTATTAACCAAAATATGACGTCACTAACTAAATTACCTTACTGTTTCAAATTTTGGTCGTGAAAATTGCCAAACCCCCTATACAGAGCCAAGTCATCCATGTCAAAAATTACTTAAGTTTTAAACATGCTATAGTTATTTGCTTCAAAATATATTTGGAAAATAACTAAATATGTAAAGCAATTCTTAACAAACCTTTTGGTTTATTGTTTCTCGCTTTGTGTAAATAAAAATATCAGGTTGAAATCGTAAGACCTCAGTTATTAATATAGCCACCTTTTTTAACCGATGAATGTAAATATATAAATCGTTATAAAATTATTATCATTATTATTAGAAAGTATATCATGATGAAAACTAAATATTTTCCCAATAAAAAAGTGCAAAAAATGTCAACGATTTTTTTCAGTTAGAAATTCATTTAGTTTTTATTTCAGTTTCAAAACTGAGGTGTAGCAAGTTGTTTTAGATGTTAAGGTTATTTTCATAAAATTTGTGCAGAAATGCCAGTTTTAGTTATGCTTACAAATGTTTGAGTAAGTAATGTTTTTAATCAATTTAAAAAATTTATGTTTTAACCTATTTCTGAGAAAAATATTATTTTAAGGCAATAAGGTGGCTCTTAGAGTAATTGAAAACTTAGGGACGAGTTCAATGTGTAATTAATATTTATATCACATCACCAGACAAACAATGCCTTTAAAGATCGGTAGAATTCCAAAACACCCTATATTACACCATTATAATAGTAGAAGAGTGCTTAATTACAAACTACGTCAAACTCGGAGGCACTTTAGGCATAGTTGTCTGGGGATTTGTGATCGATAATACCGAACTTGACCGCCGATTCCCGCCAAAACCCGACAAGTTCCCTCGCTAACTGTCCCATTAGTCAGGGTGGCCAACTTTGATACTAAGCCGTCGCTAGACACTTTTACAGCACTCAACTAAAAACTCTCTAAACATTTTATAAAAATGTTTGGTGCATATTTGTTCGTCAATAAATGGCATGTGAGTCGTTACGAAAAGAGAGTATCATATTTTAACAATATTAGGTTTCTGTATTACCTGTGCATTTTTTAACTAACTTCCCTTAAGAACAATAATTTTAACCTCAAACAATCGATGTAACGTTGATTTGTACCATAAAATTGCACTTGGTGTAATTTTATAGGCAGTTAAAATGTTTACCTTTCTGGTTAGGTTTTCAATTTTTTATTTACTTAATAAATAGAAGACAAACATTCGCAGATTCCAAGGTATCTTATTTTGAAAATTCGCGTTTGAAATTAAGCATGTTTCAGAGTTCTTAACATTGTTTTAAAGAGGATAAAATACAAGATGGTAGAGTATCTTGTAGTTTTATCCTCATTAATACTGTGTATTCTTAAAATGCTGCTTTAATCTGTTTATTTATACTCGTAGACCATAGACAGCCTAAAATCGTACGAAACGTCAAGATTGGTTTCTCCCGCGGACAGAAAAATTGTTAAAAGGTTGTAAGAAAGTGCAAAAAGTAAGTCTAATATCGATTTCATATAGATTGGTAGAATACTGTGTTCGGAATATTTACCGACCAGATCCTTGGGAATAACCTGTATTGTGATAATGTGGCTGCTTATTCTAAACTTGATCCAATACTAAGTAGTGGATTTATAAATATGTTGTTTTATATAACAGTAATATATCCTACAGCCTACCGTACAAGTATAGACGGAAGCTAAAAGTTCTAAAGTTGAGAGTATAAGAGAACATTTAGGTAACACCATTTTCTTTAATGTTTAACGGATTTTCTTTAATTTTCAAGTAACAGTAAAAAATCAAGCAAAGTTCATGTTCAAAAACATAATTTCTGTTGACAATCTTCACAACCTCAATTTATTATTTTTTATTTGTATCTTTTTAGCTATTTATAAATTAAGATTACCATTTTTTCTAGTGCCTTCATTATGAATATACAAATTATATACATCACTCATATGGCATTTGGGAATTGAATGAACCCAATTTTATAAATTTATATACATGTTAACCGCCTATGGAATTCACCACTTTGTAAAAACCAAAATGTAAACGTACATTTTTGTAAATGTTCCGAAATTGTATGTTACTTAAGTATAAAAAAATTGAAAGGTATATAGCTCCATTAAATTTTAAAATTAATATCGATAAATATTTGAAATATTATGAATCAGGAACATTTAAATAAACTGCTGTGCTTATAAGGGTAAATTAGAACCCCCGAAACTATTGGTCAATAAAAACATGACTAATATTAAAACAGATGACTTTTTTGCATTAGAACATAAAAATTGCAATCCACCACCTCTGAGATTGCAGGAATGAGACAATTTTTGTTTGTTATGTATTTTCATTACATTTACAAAATAAAACAAACTAACTCACATTTGTGTTGGCGTGTCCTCCCATTCCCCCCTCCTATGACTACCACAAACCAAGTAGTAGTGTTATTTCCTATCCACCAGTTCACTGCACTCAGAGGCAAGCAGCCTCTGATTAAATTTTGTCACAAGACCTATATTAATAATTTTATTGTGTTCTTTTGGATAATTTTAACTTCTAGGTCCGAAAACGTAGAATAAATTTCTCATTAACGTGGATTGTCTTACTATAAAATCCATTTTCGAAATTCTATTGGTTTTTTAATCTTCTTTGTTATAGTGTTTAAGAATCATAATAATTATTGTTTTAGATGTGAAGATAAGTCTCGAGATAAATCTCGAGTTTTAAGTTTCTTCATTAACCTATCACAGTAAGTCTACTCTAGTATTAATTATAATACTTCAAATATTTATCAAAGAAAAGTTCGACATATAAATGAATCGAGTCATCGCTTTTAATTTTTTCAGTTCTCAGGTATATACATTTTCTTTCATCAGGGAATGTATTAATTTGAATTAACTCCAATTTTGGTTTACTGTTGAAACTTTTAAATGGTACATTTTAAATAGGCAGTAAAATAATATATAATTAATTTAATTAATGCATGAGCTTAGTTTTCTTTAATTCATTGAGGGTTCATGATTGATTGATGCCATTTTCCTAAACCCAATGTCGGAAAATCAGGCCATTATAAATTAAAGTGGCCAACAACTGAGTCACAAACCTACCAAAACATAAAGGGAAATAATGGATTGTAATATAAAAAGAAATAAAGTTATTCATTGTACAAGGAAAAATATTAAAACGCTTATTATCAGCAAAATGCTATCGTTAGAAATAAGGTATATGAAATGAAAAGGTTCCTAGTGTCCCCATTCTGTAATCAAAGCAAACGTCCCTCCCCAGACCTGTTACATTTACATATTTAAGGCGTAATAAGCCTGCATAGCTGTGTAATTAAACCAAACCTTGCCCGTAGAGCCTTCCCCTTGCCGGTAGGAGATGCACGAATATTCTTTAATGTTCTATTTCTAAAAATATAGTTCAGTTTTGCCAATATCCATAACGGTCAAATTCTTTGTATTTTAGTCAAATAATTAAATGCATAAATCACCTTAGGTCTGATATGACACACTACAAAACTGCCTTGTCTAACAAGGGATTAAAGGATTTTAATTATTTTTAATGTAGTAGCTTAATATTTCCTGATTAAATTTAATCTTTTGAGCAGATTTAACATGGTAATTGCCACTAAACAGAACGTTTTAATGTTCGGTTATTTACGCTATTCAATTTTATTTCAGTCTGTAATTCATTATTGTGTTAAAATTTAATTCTATATAAAGTTAATATATTCTTATAACTATAATGCCTTTATTTGGTTGCCTTTTGATTTTACTAAAAGTAACCCAGTTTATTTAATCTATTTTATTTTTAATCGAGCTTATAAATTGAAAAACAGCATTTTTCAGTTGAATTGTGTAGTGTAGTAGTGCATTTTTATAATTTAATAGTAATATATGTATTGTAACTAATTATAATAATACAGCTTAGAAGACATTACATTATTCGCACTGGTTGTTAATGTCAGAATCAACATATTGTGTTAGTTACTGAAATGGCAACCTGTCCAGGACCAGGTAATTTAAGCCAATTATGAATGAGAGATGAGTGTAGGATGATTGTGGAGCGATCTTGTAGTCTTGTTACTGACTAAGGCTGACATGATCCTTAGACAAAACTGTAAATTAATAGCCCAGCAGTCTAAGGCATATAGGGACCTGCAGTTTAACACAGGGTCCAAATCATTTCCTCTGAATTTCGAACAGGTCTAATTATGAGGATGGTCTTTGAGGATTAAGGTCAATTAACAATACACCCACCGACCATCACTAACAACTATCCACAATTCGTGACCTCCAAGTAGCTGGATTACAGGACACACCACCGTACTTCACCCAACGCATAAAGTACGTCAAACTACATATATCTCACTGTTTTTAGGGTATTGTACCACAGTAGTACTAGGAGTGGTATATTATATCGAAGACATATGTGGACATTTATGATGGCTCCCATAAGCTCTTGAGGCCGAAACGCAGGAAATGAAAGGCCATTTTGTATTTCCTTGTTCCTTTGTCTCTCCATTGAGAGGTTGACATCACTTTTTAGGGTTCAAAAAAGTAGGTGGACCCCTAAATATCAGCTTAATACACTTTGATAAAAATTACTTAACCTACTATTGTTACTTTGTATTAATAAACTAGCTTAAAACTTAAGGTAACATTTATAATAAACTATACAATGATGACTGTAACGTTTACTAACAAATGTTAATTTAGCATTTTTATGACGCCTAGCACCCCTAGATGACATCTAGTACGCCTATATGTCACATACGTCTAATTCGGGGCTATTATGTCTATTGGACACATGATACGCCTATATGACAACTAGGATGCCTAGATGACGCCTACGTCTGGTGATATCGTTGGCGGATTAACCTGGGAACTCGGTCAGGATGAAAACCACCAAAATAACGTGAGCGATCCTGTAAACAATTATGTACTAGTAGTCTACCTAAAGCTTCGTGTTTCTTTAAAAAAATATTGTTAAGCATATTATCATTCATTAGTAAACTGTACATTTAAAAATAGAAATCGTACAAATAAGTTAATAAGTATTGTTTCTATTTTTTTCTGATACGATATAAAAAATGCTTTTGATTAGATTAGAATACCTTTTGAATAGTGACCTACCAAGGTAGGTGTTTTAGAGTTCTTTTAAATCTGAGAAATAACTAATTTTGGTGTAAAAATAACTTAGATATTCTATTCCGAGAAAAAATTTGGATTTTCTAAATAATTAATTTGAAATTGTAAAATCAATTATTGAAATTGGATTTTATACATAGAACCAGAGTATATCCAAATGTTTATTGTCACTAAGGTTTATATGAAAGCTAACATATGTCATTTTATGTTATGAATAGTTTAAGTAGACTTAAAAAGTTAATTGATCTATAAATATTGTTTACGGAAAATTTTATTTTATTTTTTTAGTGCTACAAATAATTTCTCATATAAACTGCTGTGTTCTTTTCCATTACTGTAAAAATAAAAGGTTCGAAAGCACTTTTCCTATCGAGTAATTTTCTTAAATATACGTTTATATTTTTCGTCAACATTGTCCCCCTGTACTTACATAATAAATATGTAATGTTTAGCTATTATAATGGAAGTGCCCCATAAAAGAAACCTGTCAGCCTGTGAGAACGAATCTCATCAAAGTCTCGGATGCATCTGTGCCCCATAAATTGCCTCCCCCAACCCTCCTCGCCCCTTCACGTGTAGAATAGGGTGTCTAGGGGGAAAATCCTTCACTTCACGTATGCTTATGACGAGGTGCATTTTATATAAAATATTCAAAAAAGGTTCTTTAGATTCTGGTATTCACTTGAAAGTTTGGAATAAGATTTTCTTCCATAAAAACATTTTTTGGGAATATCATATGTAAATAAATCTATAATTTTACCTTCTTCAACTTATACGATAGTATAATGGAGAAAATATTCCTCTTAAAAATTTTCGAATTTGAGTTGATAGTGGATAAATCCATTTTAAGGTCCCCTGAATCCAAAAAATGGTTTTCGACGTTATGTATGTTTGTCTGTGTGTGTTTGAATGTGTAAAAAGCCACAGCTTACCCCTTTGGTCCGATTTAGATGAAATTTTGAAAAATTCACCTTATCTCTAGGCGGTTTTTACAATTTTTAACTTGCTAAATGTGGTTCATCCCTATAAATCCTTAAAAAGGTAGAAAATAAAAGTTTCTAAAACATAGTTCTAAGTACTTCTAAAGTACTTAATAATATGACACCTCCCTCATGTCTGTAAAAATGACGGTTCTAAGTTATGAGCTTTTAAATGTCAAAAAATCATTTCTTTTAGTTTTCCAAAAAATACACGTAAAATATAATTTAACTACCACTATTTTAACCAAGCAAATGAGTATTCTGAATTATTTATTTGTCTACGACTAACGGTTCCAGAGAAAGGTCCAATTTACTATCCAAAGTAAACAGTATGTTGTCTGAAAGCGTCCAATGTTATTTTATGGAGAATATTAAAAAATCAATTCCTTCCTTATTTCCCAATCGTTTTCCACGAGAATTGTTACGATGTGTAAGGCCACATCAACCAACAAAATTTACTAAAACAAGTTTGGTATTACGGGTGGGGGTTACAACCCCCAAAAATATCTAACAATTACATTAACTTGTTTTTAGGGAAAAAAGTATTTGTCAGTCCTCTGATACCGTTCATTGAAAATTAGTCAGTCATAGTTAGTAGCGTAACTGATTCATCGGCAGCCCGGAATCGGATTCTGGAGCTCCAACCAGATTTTATCAATGCAGTACTTCCTAGTTCTTTATCGTCTATCCCAATCTTTTGTTGCCACGTCCCACTAGGTCTATAATCTATGTGGGGGCGAAGCATAATGTTAAAGAGGCTGTTGAACTCTTATAAAATGTACAGCCTGGTGAGAACGTTACAGAAAATATACAACATTAAATTATAATGTGCATACGTACATGAAATAACCTATACAATATTCTACTCCCTATTCAAAACGTTGGAGGTAATGACGAATAATAATTAGTCATATGTTTTATAATATACATTAAAGGAAATTTGCTATTCAAAATTACTCATATTAAATACATGAACAAACTGTAAACCCGATATTTTTGGGTGAATTATTAAAATCATTTCACGTACCCAAAAAGCATAACTGTATCCAAAATGAATCAAAACACAATCCCAAATTGTGAATTTAAGCCAATTTTCAATAGGAAATAAGGTGTTACTCGTTATAGCAAGATCTAGATTCGGAAAAACTTTTTAAAAGATAATAAGTTAAGTGAAGCACGAAATATGATCCAGTAAAATTTTTCATCTTTTAGATTAGCATTGAATTTATAGCACAAAAAATATAAAAGTTTAATTTTTAAATTTGTGTATTCGTTTACTTTTCCAAGATGTTGATATCCTTTGTACATATTCTTTACAGTTTCAGGATTCTGATATTCATAAAGTAATCTTTGCATTATATTTCGTTGGTTGAGATAATAATTTGTGGAGAAAACGGTAAGCTGTAAAGGAGAGTACGCAGGTTTGAGTACGTGAGGCGGCTGTAAAGAGAGTGTGAATTATTTACACTCTCATTTTCTCTTCCAATACGAACTTTTCAGGCGAGTTTGTTTATAAATTATATATTTATTTGTTTTAAGTCAATCATTTCGATCCTACCAAAAGCTATAATTGGATAAAACATTTTTATTTGTTCATAAAAGTGTAGAAAAACATAGAGTTATGTATAAGAATGAGACTGCTGATTTTCGTCTATAAATTACTTAGAATTATTATATTTTTGGTTATTTTTACCATTTATATCCTATAAAATCAGAAATGTGTCTTTCCTTTATTTCTGGCTGTCTGTATGTCTTTCTATAACACTAAACAAGGTTTTTGAAAAGCTTTCCCGTGGCATGGCAGTCGCCCACAGTCTTGGCACTTATTTTTATTATTATACATATCTTGGAGAAGGTTTGGTTGTCTTGGAGAAGCTAAAATGACCCATGTACTATGACAATAAAATAATGAGCTCCCAAAAATCGAATTTTGGGAAACACAAAACATATTTTTCTAAGTTTTAGAGAACATAAAAGGGAATTTATAGAAAGAAATAAACACCAACTTCAAATTTAAAATCAATATTAGTTTGTTTATAATGATAATTGATATTAATCTTATTTTGAAACTATAGTGCATTAAAGTGTCATCTTAACGTATTTCAAATTTTAATATGCAAAACATTTTCTAATTTATCGAATTGAGAATTCGTGCTAAATAATTCATTCTTAACACTGATATACAAAGGCATACTGTTAGTATTAACTAAGAATATAAAACTCTAACTTCAAGACCAAATTTTATATAGTTAAATGCAATATTCCAGTGGTAAAGAGATTCAAAAAGTGTTTCAATAATCATTGAGGGAAAATTATTTTATTTCAAAAATACTGCAGAACAACTAGCCCCGATTCCCTTCAGGGAAAGCAACAGATGTTGCACGCGGCTTACATTATAAAGCCGTACTCGTTACCCAAGTTAAATACAGCCTCGGAGAAATTACATGCAGTCTTCCAAAGCCATTTGACTCGTGTTTTATTAATATTCGTAAAAATTGAGGAATACGTCCTTCATGGACTACAAAAAATGAAGATATTAATGGTTGTTATTTTTTGTATTCGTGTTTTGACATGTATACGTCTTAGCTCTAGGGGGTGTTGGCAATTGGTAAGACGAAAATTTATAACAGGTTTCCATAGAAATCACTAGAGCTACTGTATTAAATTTTTGATATGTAAGAATAAGAACAGCTGTTTAGAAGAACTGAAAACAATAGGTTAGACATATCCATGATCTAACTTATTTCCCACAGAGAAGTAAATACAAATATATTCACTTATTTATTGCATATAATTTACTTATACTTAGTTTTAGTTAACAGCATATGTTTAAACTAGCAGTAAATACCTTTTTATAGAATCTAGCGTTAAAAAGTAAGACACATAAAAACTACGACAAAATACAAACCTGAAATCTCAACTAAATAGATAGGATGAAAAAGTTTCAGCTTAATTATTTAATATTGATTTACAATGAGATAAATAAAATTAAATTTAAAATTTCATAGCTGTTTAAATTTTTTATAAGTTGGCTATTTTAATAGCATTAAATATATTATGTAACTTTGAAAAAATAGGTTTCAAATCAACGATCAATGTAAACAACTGTAAAATTTATTTTATAGATCACACGTTTTCTAAATCACTATTCCTTTCACATAATATTACCCTTACAATATC
This sequence comes from Nephotettix cincticeps, assembly GCA_023375725.1. Taxonomy (NCBI): domain Eukaryota; kingdom Metazoa; phylum Arthropoda; class Insecta; order Hemiptera; family Cicadellidae; genus Nephotettix; species Nephotettix cincticeps. Next base: position 14,896,272 of record CM041791.1, on the reverse strand, counting down.
CATCAGAACGATTCGGTTTCTTATACAAGACATCGAGTCATTATAGTCATTAAAACTACGAGATTATTCATAGTCTTATGACTATGGGACACCCTAAATGCTTTGTTATATAATAAGAAGCTTTTTCAAAATTTTTTATGTCTTATGGATCCATATATTATTCACGTGCTTCATTCCAATGTGCCTTAAAAGACAAAAGATATTGCTGAATCCCCAAGGACAGAGGCTTCCCTCTAGTCAAGAGTAATGCCAACCTGCCAACTATGGAAAGCAGGGCCGTGAAATAACCTGGGCTTTTCTCTTTGAAAATAAAAAACAATCACTGTAAACTCGTGTATTGCTACAACTCTTGAAAATGTACGGCTAAAATCTCTTAGAATTTTGTCTGTACATTGCTTAGAATCATGATATATTTTTTTTCGTTTTATACTCAATGAAACCAAAATGCGTCTTATCTCAATGTCTACCAGTCTGTCCGTCTTTCTGTCACGCTAAACAAGGTTTGTTTCTCAAGCTTTACCGTGAAAATTATAGTTTTCACAGTTATGAAACTTATTTTCATTATTCTATACCTTTTCGACAAGATTTCTGTTTACTTTAAACCAACCTACGCACTAATGAGCTCTGAAAAACTCAGATTTGCGCAATATAGGACAAATTTTACCAATTTTTACAGAACATTTGATTTAGAAAACAAAGTAAAATAAATATTATTTCGTTTACTATGATAATTTATTTTAAATCTTGACGTATAAGGAAAGTTAATAATGATACACATTTTTGTAATTAAATTAATTCATCTAATTATAAACTAGTGCTAAATATTTCAGCTGAAAATTAATTTTTCAAGATTTCATATTTATATTTTATGATGATACTCTTTCTGGTTAACATTGAATCCTACATGGAGAGGTTACTAGTAATCTAATATTAAATGTTTATTTTATGGCACCTATTTTTCGCAGTTAAATCAAAGTTAAATTTATAAAAAATCTATCAATAAAGTGTTTTATTACACCTTCTTTAAAATCTCTAGAGTGAAAAACTAAATAGAAGAGGAGTGGTTAGGGTTAAGTGACCATAACATAGTCTATACATCACGAGGAAGTGTTGTAGTGGCGTGCACACAATGTGAGCCATATATTGTGCACTGTTGTTCACACGTACAGGGATAGACGAAGAAAATAAAGTATAGGTATACATTTTGCACAATAATTTCAATTACATTTTTTACACTTGCAAGTTCAGTTAAATTTTCTAGTATATTGGTGTCCCATGCGTAAATTTCCAAAGTCTGGGAAAATTTTATATGTGTCGGAATAAAAAGAAAATCAAGGATAATTTTTTTTCTAAAATCCACCTTTTGGTTTTGTTCTTTAAAAGTATGTTTAAATAGGAGAAACCTACTGTAGACAAAATATAACTTGGACCAATTTCAAACTTCAAAATGGCGACCATTCTTAAACTTAAAATCTAAAATGGCGGGGAATCGAGAAAGAAAATTGACTGTACAAAATTGTTGTTTATATTATGAGTATTTTTTACAATTCGTTAACACAAAACACACGAGAATCGATCAAAACGCTACTTAAGATAGATTGAAAAATATATTATTTACAATAGATGGATATTTCGCCGTCTCTTAATACTCATTTTAATGTATATTGGTTATGTTTTGTTCCATTCTCAGTCTGCAATCTGCAGTAAGCTTTTACAGTTTCCCCGTAATTCCAGATTAAACTTTTAACATAACAGCCATTTAAAAAATTTTTATTTTTAACTTTTTAGAATTAGTTATTCAAGATTTTCTGATTTTATTACAAAGACGTAGCCACTTTTCTTACAGGAAATTATTGAAAATCATGGTAGTAACTGTGAGAGATGGTCGTTGGATGTAGTGTTCTCTTGTGTGGATTAACGTCCGCACTATTGAATACTACGGTAATCCACAAAGACCATCCTCATAATTAGACCAATTCGTAATTCAGAGGACGTGGTTCGGATTCCATGTTAAACTGTAGGTCTATTAGTTGCCATCGGCTGTTGGGCTATTAATTAACAGTCCTGTCTAAGGAACATGTCAGCCTTAGTCAGTAACAAGACTACAAGATCGCGCCACAATCATCCTACATTCATTCCTCATTCATACTTGGCTTAAAATACCTACCTGGGTAGGTCGCCATTTCAGTTAAAAGTAAAGTAAAGTATTGGACGCACAATGTACAAGCAGTGAGGCAGCTCCATGTGTACTCCAACACTTGGCCAGTAGTTCGCAGGTGGCAGGTTTGTACAAGTTTAGCCGTCCCCTGGGCTAACAGCTCGGTTTAGAAACTCAACGAGGACGTGGAGGGAATCGCCGGACAACTTTGACCTATCGATTAGTCGCACACTCGTCGAGTTGAACGACGATAATCGTATTACTCAACAGTTCGGTTGTACACACGAGTAGATGGTTTATGTTTCCACTACATTTACGATATAATAAAGAATGGAGTAAAAACTCACGTCTTCCAACACTACTTAAAATATTAACATTTATATTGTAATCATACATAAACAGTAGGTGTTAAATTGGCATTCATTTCGTCCAGTCACACCTGAAATCAACAGGCCTAAACGGAGACTGAGTGAAACAAATTAGCGTCCCTGCTTAAATACATAGGCCATCAATTTTATAAAAAGGTCCAAAAATCACAACTCATCACGGAAGAATAAAAAACCAAAAAGATCAAACGTCGCAAAACACTTGATAGAAAAAAGACATAACCTATCAACAATCGATGAAGACCTCAAGATCATCAAGACTTGTAAAAAAAGGAAATGGGTTGAATGCATGGGAAGAGTTATTTATTTATAAAGAAAGAAAAATTAATAAATGAACAAATACACTTTGATTCAGCCAGCCAATAAACGCCACGAAAATGAAAATTCATAAATAGTTTTCGTAAATTTCCTGCATTTATTTAATCTACGGTGGCGACGTCCTGTAATCCAGCTACTTGGAGGTCAAGAATTGTGGATAGTTGTGAGCAATAGACGGTGGGTGTAGTGTTCTCTTGTGTGGATTAACGCCCGCACTATTGAATACTACTTTAATCCGCAAAGGCCATCCTCATAATTAGATCAATTCGTAATTCAGAGTCCGTGGTTCGGATTCCACATTTAACTGTAGGTCCCTTAGTTACTATCGGCTGTTGGGCTATTAATTAACTGTTCTGTCTAAGGAACATGTCAGCCTTAGTCAGTAACAAGAATCGAGATCGCGCCACAATCATCCTACACTCGTTTCTCATTCATACTTGGCTTAAAATACCTACCTGGGGAGGTTGCCATTTCAATAATAAAATCTAATCTAATCTTAACGTAATATTTTAATGCCTATTAAAGTAATAGAAATATTTCAAAGCTTGCACAGCAAAAAACTAGAGTGGTAGTAACTGAACAGCTAGAGAAACGCATCTGTTATGACGTCTAGTGCATTAGGTTCACCAACTGATATGAACCATAATGTAAGTGGGACTTCATATGTGTATTTTGTACAAACGAAAATAAAACAATATGAAATTAGTTAGTATGAATTTGAAAGAATCCTAAAATTTTACTATCTTCTATACTGGTGGCCCCAAGAGTATTGCAGTACTTAACTTTTACCATAGAAACAATATAAAATAGGGTGGAGAAACAGTAAGGGAGGATTTCACATGTTAAGGATATTAATACACAAGACACATGTGGCCATTTATGAAACTTCGATAAGCCGCTTGGGGAGAGGAGGTCCAGGAAATGAAAGGGAGCTTGACTCTAACTTATAGCCGATTATAACTCCATACAGTGTCTTCCTTGTGTGGATATATGCGCAGAACATTACTTTAGCCAAAATACATTTAGAAATAATATATTCGAAACATAGTGAATATATTCGTAAACTCACTGTGGCCGTTTTCTGTACGGGCAGAATAATTCAGACGAAAGAGAAAATCACAATTCAAGTCTTTGTTTGAAATTTATTATAAACTAGCTGACCCGGCGGACTTCGTACCGATAATAATAAACATTTGATTTTTAATCATAAAAAATAATCACAAAAATTCCCTCTGAGAAATATTATATGCATACAAAAATTAGATACCATTCAGTACTTACTATTTTATGCTTGCTTCTTTGGCTTGATCAATGGTTGAAATAAAAACAGCTGCTGTTTATATCTTAAAAGGTAAGACACATCTGTTGGAATCCAAAACAAAATTATTTCTCCATATGATTAACATGGGAACTTTGTAGAGATTTATGGGAAAATCGTCACAAAAACTATTAGACTTTCCTATTTTAGGCCTAAAGAACCAGTATACAAAATTTCAGCCTCATAGGTAATCGGGAAGTGGGAAAATTAGTGATGAGTGAGTGTGTGAGGGCTTTAAATTTTATATATACAGATAATGGAGGATTGGTAAAAGGGATTTCATAAAAATGAATAACCATCACTATGAAATCAATATTAGTTTTTTTACATTTATTTTAAACCTACTTAAAACTATGCCATGTTAAAATGCTATCTTGTCGTATAACAAATTTTAATAAAGATAAACTTTTTTAACTTATTTTATCTAATTTTAACGCTAAATATTCTAAATATTATCAGGGCGAGAATAATTTTTCTTTGTATCCATTTGCTTAAGATTCAGGTTGATTTAAACCAAGGTTAGTTTTGTTAACGGAAGATTTATGGTAAACCAACAGAGCGACAAATCCACCAACTATGACAAATGTGAAGTTTTATTTATTCGTAAACGAACGCAGCCGACCATTGTAAAAGTAGTAACTCTACACAAACGATTCATCACCATTGAGGACGTCAAACATCAGAGAGCTGATCCACATCAGAGACAATGCATCATTTACATCTGACACATGTGCTGTCTCTCGCCGCTCGCTCCATAACATGCTTATGAAACTCATCAAACATTTTATAACGAATTCTCTAAAAATACTTGTTTTTATGATGATTACTTTTTGAAACTTTTGTGCATAAGTGTAAAGCAATAACATTCAAACTGAACAATGTGAAAATTAGTTGAAACTTATAGTATATTTTTCACAGCGTATATCCTGTGGAAAAGTGAGCTATTCACATGATGACAGCCCGGGACCATGATAAAAATTCATAGCTCAACCACACGAGCTACACGTGAACACGTTTTAGGGGGCCATTCAAAAATGTATATATAGGTATATAAACATATACATGTGTCGACACAATAACGGCCACAATTTTTGTCTGATTTGGTGGAGTTTATCATTTCTGTAATATCATAGACGAGTTCGTTGTGCGAAGAATCGAACTATATTAGCTACACTTTTGGGGAGTCTTTGCATCCCAAAAAAGGGTTATCAATTTTGTATGTGTAGTTAAAAAGTATAATTTTTTACCATTAGATTCAGCTAAAAATCACACACGTATTTTTAATCATGCAATTGATTACTGATATATTTAAAATGGTAAACAAAGTACAATGTGTAATGTTTAACTTAAGGAAAATAGCTAAAAATCAATAACTCACTTATTTACTTAAATATTCTTTCAAAATTTGGTATACAAGTCCATCTAGTTAGGTTTTATCAATATATCCATAAAACCCACAAATTTAAGGTTTCTTCCGGCAGCAAACCTACACATTCCTTTTACTTCTATGGTATAACTCGCTTAGTTATTGACATAACTCGGTAAGATTTTTTTATTAGTGAACAACCTTAATAAATGCACATTAACTTTTAAAACAACACATATTGCAGCAAACCTGCATACCTAGTACTAGTTAATTTCTATGATGGGAATGATATAAGCTCAGTGAAATTCACTCTACTCACGCCAGCAAACAAAAACTGCCCATGAGACTATTTAAAGTTCCCTAAAGGACTATATTTGATATTTTATCGTTGATCATGAATAGATAACAGCAGTTTAACAGTTGATTTTAGCTGGCAAATGTGAATACTTGATAAACTACCTGGTCTTGTGTCTAGAGTGAACCAATTACTGAGGAATGTATTCACTAAAACTTAAACTAACGTTAAATCTAGCTTTAACAGTAGTTAGCCCTTTGCTAACGAAATTGGATCACACCGTTCGCCGTTAGAACTAGTTCAAACTAACTCGTCGTTAGAGAATTAACTGCCCAATTTTGACCAGTTAATCTGTATAATCTATGGCTAAATAAATTATCGGGTAACTTTTTGATTACTCTAGGGTTGAAAGTTGCCTGCTGCCCGTTTATATAAATGAATCCTTTGTTGTTTTATTTCAAATTATTTTATTACTACAAACATACAAATTTACTAGCGTGGAAGAAATATTGTCTACAAAAACTTGTTAAAGTTTAGGATAATCATACAAACCTAAGGTAATAAGAGTGTGTGTTAAATGCCGTAAATAATTTAAACATAAATTGTAAATTTAATATATGTGTAATTAAATTAGGTGTGTTTAAATTGTGATCAAAATCTAATTCAATTCAACTAAGCCCCCTTTAAGATAAGGGATATTTCAATGGGATCAGAGGGCTGCCCAATCCAAGCTTATCAGATTCAAACGACCTTGAAGTCTCCACCCACTGACATTTTACACTTACTGATAAGACCCACTTGTATTATGTTATCGGCAGTCGCAATGAAATGGTAGCTTAGTGACTCATGGAGGCTCACCTAAACTTATGGAGATTATGGGCAAATTAAACCTCGTCTGTATAAATAAAATCAGGGTTTTGTCTGTGCAAAGCTTGGAATTATCATATGTTTAGTTTTTTTTTACATTTTATACCCCATAAATGCCGAGATTGGACTTATTTCAAACTATTTCTGTTTGTCTTTCTGTAACGCCAACCAAGGTCTTTAAGCAAAGAATCTCCGAGAAACTTTACACTCGCTATGATAACACTTATTTTCATTATTCTATGTATTTTAAGTAAGGTTTCGTTTCTTAACTTGACCCTAATAAAATAATGAGTACTAAAAAAATTTTGCATGAGCATCATATTTTCTAATTTTACTAAACATACGATCTAATAAAGTGAATTAACAGAAATAAATAACCAACAAAAAACAATATTAGTTACATTAATAAATGAACTTAAAACTCATTTGAAACTGTTATTTTACATTACAATTTTATCTAATTGTTAATCAAACTTTACTAGTTATGTACACATTTTCTAATTTAGTACAATTTCTCTCATTAAAAAGCCAATGCCAATCAATGCCAAATAATTGAGGTAATTTTATTTTGTTTAATTTGATTACAGTTAAATATGTAGTCAAAATAATAACAATCTTTCTTCTTAATATCAACTCATTTGACCCATACTAAGGACTGGCTGACTGCAAGTATCAGGATGAAATAAAGTCAAACTTATCAATGAATCATTAAAATTACTGACACACACACAAAAACACCCACACACTTATCATCGCAACTAGAAACACAACTAGGTATAATGAAGAATTCTATATGAGATTTCCTAAAGATAATACGACTAATATTACAAATTGTAAATAAAACTGTTTTCAAAATAGTATAAATTCTAAAAAATATTCTCAATAAATAGTAACTCATAATATTCATAATTTTTGCTGATTAATAAAACTATGTCTATCTTCTTGTATTTAATTTTAATACTTTCAATCATTTAAAAAGATATGATCGGTTGAAATGACTTATTCAGAAGGATTTTTTGATGTATTTCAAGTATGATTTTACTTCTAGCCTCTACAGTTGATCTGTTTTTCCCACAAGTAAAGTACATTCTAGGTAGGGGGTCGGTGTGACTGTGAATAACCAAGTTGTTATCATGAGGGGTTTGAAAGTGGCTGTGAATTATTTACTAAAAGCCGTAAACCTTTGTTATCCAAAGTAAAGTCTACTGTAAAACGGAAATGGGAACTAATTTGGTTGATTCCATATGATGAAATTCGTATTTTTTGCAATACTTCAAATTATATGATGTCCGACATTCAGATATTATTAGTAACGATTGTTGAGTATCTTAATGAGCCAGTAATTGATCTCTTGTTCATAACTATAAAAAAATAGAATTACCAGGTGTTTGATTGATTTAGGGCCAACAAAGAGTGGAGTGTATTTTAATATTTAAAATTTGAATTCAATCTAATAAAGCAATATCTAAAACATAGTGTCAACTCGCCACTTATAATAGAGCTTTTAATTGATCATCAGTCTAACTGAAGGTTAATTAGTTGTTAAAAAGTCCAGGGTTTGTACATTCTTCAAAAAAATCAGAGGTTAATACACAATACGAAAAATTCCACTCATTCAGCGTTTAAAATACACCAATCAAAAATTCTTAACCAGCTCGAGATCCTACGTCAACAGAACTGTAGCTACCTACTTGTTTCGCAGGTTATACTTGCACATTTTTACAGTTTTAACACTAAAGAAAAACCAAGGAGTAAGGAGTTAGTGACGAGAAGGAAATGTACCTTTCAACCTGCGTGTTGTTCTGCAACACGCAGATGTGGTTTGGTTTTATAGCTCCCTTTAACCGAGCATAGTTAATAGTTTCTTTTTAAATGCACTGATTTGTTATGTGCGTTTGGTGTCCCTTGCTGGGTTATTGAAAATGTTAAGTATAATATTGTAACGGACAAGGGTTGTATATCTAAATTTATAGATTCAAATGCTTATGACCATGTCTAGAAGATCTTTGCTGTAAATAAAGACAGATACCTTAGCTGCATTAGATTAGATTAGATTATTGAAATGGTGACCATAACACAATGTTGGTATTTTAAGCCAAGTATGAATAAGGATTGAGTTGAAGATGATTGAGAGTTGATGAGTTGTGCGACCTTGCAGTCTCGTTACTGACTAAGGCTGACATTTTCCTTAGACAGAACTGTTAATTAATATCCCAAAAGCCAATAGCAGCTAAGGGACCTACAGTTTAACGTGGAATCCGAACCACAACCTCTAAATTTACGAATTGGTCTAATTATGAGGTCTTTGCGGACTAACGTAGTATCCAATAGTGCTGAGGTTAATACACACGAGAGAACACTACACCAACCGACCATCGCTCACTTGGTATCGTGCAGTGTTTTGTGCTCTTTTGCTATGTGTTTGTTTGTGTTGCTTGGTACTGGTTGTAAGTATGTAACCGATTAAACATGTTTTATCTTATTGCATCAGCTTAGTGTGGATTATGTATGTATGTGGATTATGTATCTGGTTATGTTCTAGGTTTTAATTCATTTGCTATTGTGTCTCCCTCTGGGGTCATAATGAATTAATTAATCAAACAGGAGAGAGCAATTATGATGGTATGTAATCTACCACATAGAATACACTGCAAAACTCCTTAGTTTACCTTTTATTATATATTTATATCCATAGTTTATATCCATAGTTATATCCATAGTATTTATTTATATCCATTTATATCCATAGGATGCTATGAAACGAACTGTGATTTCCATAACCATTACACTATAAACATGCTTAACATGAGAGTACAACAGTAGAAGAGTTGAATATCAGCTCACAGAAAAACTCTTTATTTCATCATTATTAGTTTTTAATAGCTTCAAATTTTAATTCTTATATCATGAAATGGACAATTACATCTCCACTGATTGTCTAGTTACACTTTTCATATTTGTGTAACAGTTTTAGTGGTTTGTTGTGTAAAAAGCAATACTGTAGCCTAAGTAATTTTGTACTGTCGACGTTTTTCATGCATTTATTAAATAATGTTTTACGACAGTTAAGCTTCTGATTTCTGTTTTTTTGGCTGGTTTCTTCAGGATGGGGTCACATTTCAGATCTCGAAAATTCGTCAACCTTTCTTTTTAAACATGTTATGAAAAGTGGCCGCAATAATACTTTAAATAACAACCAAATGAAATATGTTCAGAACCACGCAATGCTAAACGATGCGTTCTGCCCAGCTCCCAACCCTCAGCAAGGGCGTGAAACCCCAATAAGACTTATTGCTACCCTCCACCTTTACGACAACGGGCAGCACTCCTGGATAATCTAGGGTGGTGAGCTAGAGGGGTAGGAGGGGTAGGGCCCACCCAACGTGTACGAACATTTACACAGTTTTACAAAGGGCTTTTGTTTTGACGCAGCGTCTTATTGTCTCAGATTTTGAGAAAAAACCTTTTACACCAGATTGAAAATGTGTCACATCCATCTCAACGTTATGAATAAACAATTTTAATACTTATCTTATGATAAAAATAGAAGCAGAAGAAAAGTGAATGAATATTCATGATATTTCAGATATTATTTCTATTTTAAAATAATTTTGAATAATATATTTGTGTTGGAAGATAAATACAATGAAAATTAGATCCATACATACTCGTGTGAAAAGTCTGTTTTCCTAGAATTTATATATAATGTACGCCGACACCACTTCTTTCAGATCAACAATCGAAAGTTAATCGATATTGAAGCAACTTAATGGATTACATTTAGTTTGTTTGTTATAAATACCTAGATAAATACGTAATACTGAGAAGTGCACAGTTTTGGAATAAGGTTTTAAACTATATATAATAATTAGTCTGCTGGGGGTAAAACACCACTCAAATTTCATATACTTAGAATGAGAAGGCTTAAAGACTGTAAATTATCAAATACATATGATTCCGCTGATTATATTGCATGGTGTTGTGATCGATGAACGTTTATTGTGTTTAGAGTGTATTAATTTACAGAAAACAGATTTTTTGTAAAACTCTACTTATTTTAGCAAAATAATTAAAAATTTATCCCTTTGTTAAACTTTTAAAAGTAACTATGTAACCTTAAGTAATCCACCATTATATTTTTCATTTTCCAGCACATGAATGAGCCACGTTGATTGAATAGTATATTTATATAAATAAAATTAGAGTTTCGTCTATACGTTGCTTGGAATTTTGATCTCAATTACAGACTGACAATCTCTTTGTTTGTCTGTCTTTCTTTAATGCTAAACACGGTATTTCTTGACACTTCTTTGTACAGCACAACAGCTTTGTAACAGCACGAACTATGATGGATATATCATGGATATTTCTGAATAGAATGTTTTCAGTTCCTCCAAACAGCTAATCTCATAGCCATATGACGTCACTTCCGTTACACTTGTTTCCTACGGCCTCCCTTGGGCTTCTCATTTTTTACAAAAATTACAAAAAACAAATATGTTAACGTGGATATGTCTTAGCTCTGGGGGGTGTTGGTGATTTTTAAGATGGAAAATATGTAACAGGTTTCCATAGAAACTACCAGAGCTATTGTATTGAATTTGTAATATAAAAGAATAAGAACAGCTGTTTAGATGAATTGAAAACATTCCCTTTAGACATATCCATGGCCTAACCTATTTCCCACAGGGAAGTAAATACAAACCTTTTTCCCCAAGCTTGTATTTGAATAAAAACAAGCAACAGCTGTATTTTCCATAATCTCCCGGTCGGCCGTTCGTCTGTCTGCTGGGATCTGTGGTTAAAAGGTGAGGGGATATATTTATTGCCTGCAGTTAATCCTATACCACTGCAGGCAGTGAATTCCCGACACGTTCTGTTGGAAAGGGGTTCAGTCAGTGGTTTTGAAACTCAAACAAAATTTGCAAATCATCTTAAAGTTAAAACTGGTCATTCTTTTAAACTGGTCTGGGAACTTTATAACGTTTTGTTAGATCGTTAAATACCTCCGTCGCAGCAGACCTGCGTACTCAGCGAATTTCCAAATCAATAATATGTCAATTTTTATCAATATCTGTCGATAAACATATGAGAGTTAGCTCTTTGCCTATTCGTCATAAGATTACCATGGAAAAGACTATGCAGGTTTTCTGCCTTAAGAAACACTGGAATTAGACATTTCTAGCATAAACAGTTTTTATTTTGACAATTTGTACCAAGTTTTATCAACATCTGTCCATAAATAAAGAAATTTTCTTATTCTACATATGATTAACATGGGAAAAGAGTATGCAGGTTTGCTGCTGTGAGGAACACTGAAAGTAGGCATAAACAATTTTTATTTTGACTATTTATACCAAGTTTCATCAACATCGGTCCATAAATAAAGGAGTTTACCTATTCTCATTATATTAGATTAGATTATTGAAATGGTAACCATACCACAAGGTAGGTATTCCAAGCCAAGTATGAATGAGGATTGAGTGTGTAATTTTGTTTTGATCGGACCATTTTTACGAGAGTTATCGTGTTCAGAGACACAATATATCAAATTTTTAACGACTATTGTTTTTGCCCTCTGGACACCTAAAAATGAAAAAAACATGGCCCTGGGCTCTTGCCATGAGATCTACGGTAATAACTTCTTCGCTATGGGAAATCCGCTAAAATTTTCTAAAAATTTCTAACTACAATTTAGTAAGTTACGTTAAGGCAATAAGTAAATCAGATAAGTTTAAAATTATTAATGCCATTTCAGTTACTAAAAAAGTATAAAGTGCAGTATGTCGAAACCTATTGAATCACAAAGTTTTCGTTAAAACTATTCTTACCAACTTACGAAATCGAAACCACCCTCGGTCATCAGTATAAATCCCCCCCAGCGTCCGTGTAAGAGAGTACCCATTTCACGAGGGTGGGTGAACAGCCTGCAAAGTGCCTTTGAATTATTTACACCTTGTCCTAATCTTCCCTTTTGTTATAAAATCCCGTATGTTTTCATTTCACGTTCCAGGTATTTGGGTCCTACTCAGCTTAAGCACATTTCGAGTGTAAGCCTACTCTTGTGGGGTCACAATATCCAGATATATTATTAAGTTATTGGTGATTTTTAAATATTAAACTTAGGTAATTAAATAGCAATTATTAAATAGGTGTTGAATAAAATACTTAGGTAGGTACTAGCCTAATAGGTTAAACTTAATACTTTTCTCTGAAACGTGAACCTATCCAGGGCATCAAGTATGAATATGGAAAGTTTGGAGCCAAGTCCCCAAATGGTTTTAAGTTTAAGAATGAAAAAAGTCTATACTTCCCTGTTCTAAAGGGAATGTTTTCAGTTCATCTAAACAGCTGTTCTTATGTTTCAAATTTTGGTCGTTCAAATTGCTAGCACCCATCAGAGCTAAGACATATCCATGTCAAAATGAGTGTAAGATTATTGTGGCGCCATCTTACAGTTTTGTTACTGACTAAGACTGGGGCGGTGGCAACGTCCTGTAATCCAGCAACTTGGAGGTCAGGAATTGTTGATAGTTGTGAGCGATGGTCTGTGTGTGTAGTGTTCTCTTGTGTGGATTAACGTCCGCACTATTGGATAATAGGTTAATCTGCTGAGGCCATCCTCATAATTAGACCAGTTCTTAATTTAGAGGCAGTGGTTCGGGCTTTACGTTAAACTGTAAATCCCTTAGATATGTCATTGACTGTTGGGATATTATTGAAAAGTTCTGTCTATGCAATACGTCAGCCTTAGTCAGTAACAAGACTACTAGATCGTGCCACAATCATTTTACACTCATTTCTCATTCAAACTTGGCTTAAAGTTCCTACCAGAGTAGGTCGCCACTTCAGTCACTAACTAATTAATTAAGGCAGAACCAAGACAACAAGATCGCGCCACAATCATCTTACACTCAATCCTCATTTGGCTTAAATTGCTTACCTTATGGGTCACCATTTCAATAATCTACTCTAGTCTAAGGCTGATGTTTTCTATAGACAGAATTGGAACGGATGTATCGAAAAGTTAGAGCATGGGACACTGTTAGAAGAAGGTTGACACTGTAGGACAATGTTTTCTCATAGAGCCAATTTTGATTTGTATAAAATTTTCCCCAGGTTCGCAAGCACTGGCAGAACCTGATTACTTTTGGGGGTACACAACATAAGCAGTGGAGGGAGTAAAGGGGTACTCCTCGAAAATATTTTGAAAAATACCTGAAAACGTGTTTTAAACTACTTTAAGCACATTTTTCTTTAGTCGTAACGAAGAAGCCCATAAGTACGAGTAGCGTTAAAAAAAACTTATAGAAAACATGATTATAACATAGGTTTATAACTCAACTAGGAAATATTACATACATATTTTTACAGCAGTTTGTGGTTTTTCATAAAGTATATTTAATAACTATAAGTTTTGTTTTATTCCTAATAGTCTGAGGGCCACGTTGTGAGAATGCCTGGTGTAATAAATAAATGAACGCGTGTCATTGGTATCAAACTACAATGTGTTCCGGAAAATATTGATCATGACCCTTCCCTTTCTTCATTAATCTGTATTTCTTAGTTCTTCACAAGAAACCCAATTAGAATAGAAGTTTATGAGCAAATAACTCTGCAAAAATGTAATCTTTAATTCTAATATAAGCTGTTTAGAGAGAACATAAGCCTAGTAACTTCAGAAAATAACCTTAACTTATTTTGTGGAATAATAATATCATTATTAGTTTATCAAAAACTTGTTAAAACTTCAGTGAATTATTCCTTAGTGTTTTTTTTATTTTGATGTTTTATTGTGAGAGTTTGCAAAACTAATGTACAAGTAAAGTTAGGTTGATTAGTTTAGGATACTTAGGTAACGTTGGTTTTAAAATTTCAACGAACGAATAAAAAATCACATTTAAATTAAAAATCTTTCATTATAGGTAATTACTAGTTTAGTGAAGTGTTGTGAAAGTGTTGGTTTAGTTCAGTAGTTCGAACCCTTAGGTTGAAAGGAAAACATAAAATCTCAAAGAAATTCATGACTGGTTGAAAAGGATTGGGAATAAATAATTCAACCAAGGATTACCACACACCGCGAATACGACGCGCGCCAGCTACGACAACGCTTTACGACCGGGCACATCATCATCGTAAACGAACCGAGTTGGAGGCTCGTCTTGGCCGGAAATTTGAATATACTCTAATAATTTTACCCCGGAAATGTTTCTTATCTTATAAACAAATATTTACTTACGTGTTCATAAATAAAATATAAATGGTATTATTGGACTGATACATACTTTCTCACTTAAGTAAATTTCAAAAAGACAATCTGTAACAAAGCTATCACGTTCTTCAAAATTTAACTAAATATTATTTAATAACTTTTTTTTTCAAAAATAACCATCCTATTTCTGAAAATAAAAACAAGAGAGACGAAGTTAAATTAATTGTTCAAATTGTATGGCTTGGTATTACCCCCAATACAATACAATACAATACAATACAATGGCTTGGTAATACCAAGCCATACAATTTTTATTTTCAGAAATAGGATGGTTATTTTTGAAAAAAGTTATCAAATAATATTTAGTTAAATTTTAAATTTTGGTTTTGTTGTGTGATTTAACCTTACGCTTCAGAGCAAGTTTCATGGAAAATGGTTGGAAAGTAAGGAAGAAATTGATTTTTAAATATTCACCATAAGAATAACATTGGGCGCTTTTAGAAACCGTACTGCTTTTCTCATGGACAGTAAATTTCACTTTTCTCTGGAACCGTTCGTCATAGACAAATAATTCAAAAAACTAATTCGTTTATTTTTTTAAGCTGGTCTCAATAGGGCCAGTCTATAACTATGACTTTCAACTGGCCAATAGACTAGTTGAAAGTTATACTTCACTTTTATCGTTTTCGCTGAAAATTTAAAAATTTGAATTTTTGGACATTTAACGCACGCACGCACAGATAGACACACACGGACGGACAGACATCACGTCGAAACCCACTTTTTTAGATTCAGGGGACCCCAAAACGGATATATACACTCACAACTCAAATTTGAAAATTTTGACGAAAACAATAGGCCCTACTTTCTCCATATACTATGTATAAGGGGAGAAAGTAAAAACTATTCTTTATATCATGAAAAGTTTACATAGTAAAAATGTTCTTAGCTATTTCCCTTTGTAAACGGATATATACATTCTCAACTCAAATTTGAAAATTTTGACGAAAAAAATACTTTCTCCATATACTATGTTTAAGGATAGAAAGTAAAAACTATTCTTTATATCATAAAAAGTTTACTTAGTAAAAATGTTCATGTTCAAAGAACATGGATATTTCTAAAGGATATGTTTTGAGTTCCTGTAAATGGTTGTTTTTATAACCATTATGGCCATATATAACTTCTGGTATAATTTTTTCGTGACGTGAATTGCCAACAACCCCTCCCCAATCTGAGATATATTCATGTCTTTAATAGTTGCGCGAGAAACTGCAAAGTAGTTAGTTGTTAACCAAAGTAGGATATCGATCTCAACCTTAATTAAAGGCAATACCAAACTTTAATTTTGTTGGCAGTTTTGCAAAATAGGAAGCAACAAAAGAGAACGACGCAACCAAAGGATCACGCGAACATGAACACTGCGCAAGCAATTAAGGGTGTATGCCTAGAAGGCACGTCATAAGTATTGGACGCAGAAGTACCTATTGATTGGGATGGTGGCGTCATCCTGTAATCCAGCTACTTGGAGGTCACGAAATGTGGATAGTTGTGAGCGATGGTCTGTGTGCGCAGTGTTCTCTTGTGTGGATTAACTTCCGCACTATTGAATACTACGTTAATCCGCAAAGACCATTCTCATAATTAAACCAATTTGTAATTCAGAGGCCGTGGTTTGGATTCCACATTAAATTGTAGGTCCCGTAGAGTCCATCGGCTATTGGGCTATTAATTAACAGTCCTGTCTATGGAACATGTCAGCCTTAGTCAGTAACAAGAGTACGAGATCACACACAATCATCTTACACTCAATCCTCATTCATACTTGGCTTAAAACACCTACTCTAATCTAATTTCGGGTTAAAATAATTACATGACATTTGTTGGTGAATATTGATAAGCAGCCTTGACAAAAAGTAAGTTAAAAATCAAGTAAATATTGTGTTTAGTTTTTAATTTTCGTCAAATGTAAAATATATTTTACACTTAGTTATTAAAAACAAATTAAATAACTATACAAATAAAATATTTTTAAAGTAACGTTTATAATATAAACTAAAACACGTTTTACCATGATAAATTATATGTTAATGATGCAACGAATCTTTTAATCGAGTAGTCAAAAATAAAGCTAAATAAATAAAACATGATTAGTCTCTATGTCCATTTAGAGGTTAATATTTTTCAAATAGTTTGAAAACCAAAAGGAAACAGTGTTCAGTTTTAAAGGAATCTGCTTTTCCAAAGCGCCGCCCAAGCCTTCCTTGATTAAATTAATTAACCTTCTCAAGTGAACTTAATTAATCCGTCTTAAGTCAGAAACAGTTTTGTTCGTCACAGATTTGTAAAAGGCTTCGATGAAGACGCTTTGGTTTTTATATACCACAATCACTATAAAATATTTGCTCTGTCATTGTTAAATATATTGACATGATCATTTTATCTACTTAAACAAAATCAGAGTTTTGTCTGTATGTCTGTTTTGCCGAGGTCTGTTTTGTCTAAATGGTCTTATCTTAATTTCTGTCTGTCTTTCTGTAACGCTGAGCAAAGTCTCTTTGTAACTCTTCTCTGTGAAAACGAGAGAACCCACAGCTAAGCAACTAATTTTCATTATTGAAAACAAAGCTTTTCAAAACATAATACCCCTGCTGTTTAGATTTTTACCAACCCACCATAACGAGTAATAAATTTCAATAAATAGTAATAACCCATGTCGCAGCATACCTGAATGTTCTGCTAATATTATGCCTTTAGGAGAAGGATAATACAATCTCGAAAACCCAGTTCGAGCAATATTAGACATATTTTTTGACGTTTTAGACAACACGTAATCTATAAAATTAATATTAATTAAAAAAAAATAACCACCAGCTGTTAAATTAAAATCAAAATTAGTTTGCGTTTACATTCTATAACATAATGAGTGAGATGACTTAGGTCTAATAAACAATGAAAAATCAAAATCTTAGATTCTTAACCTAGGTCAATACTATAATACTTGAATTTTATATTTTGTCTGTTAGGTACTAACGCTGAAAATCCAATTTTTTTTATTTCTCATTCCAACTTTTCTTATCCTACATAGTTCCTCCCTATTTTTCAATAATGGATAATGTGTTAGCTCGATGACTCTAAGAAACACGATAACCTAGAAATTTGTCTGTTGCAAGGTTCGATTCCGGAACCAGTTCCAATTTTGTAATTGGGCTATTGGAAAACCAGATTCCTGAAAACTGAAAACACTGTTTTCTTTGTTTTGAAACTATTTGAAGAATTTTGTACCTTTGAAAAGGTACCACAAAGAATCGATAGTGGTTGTTGCAGTTACTTTATTGATTATTTACAGTCAAATTCTGACCTCTGATTGAAAATATCATAAACAATGACCTTTTTTGGCCAAAGACTAAAAAAATCATCAAAATAAGGTTTAGTCCTAGGAAGAAAAAGAAAAACTTCAACACATGCATATAAAAATACAAAAAATTACAAAAAATATTTTTGTGAACATTAAAAATGACAATTTATTAGTCTATATGCAAAACACGTTTCAAGAATTTCCCAAATTAAAAAGACAATGTGCATTAATTTGTTTGTTGTACAAAATAAACACTCCCACCTCGAAAATTGGTTTATGTTGTTGGAGGAGAAAACCACTATGTAGGAAGAAAGAAATTGGAAACAATTATAGATAAATCTCATAAAGTATTGTTTGTAATCACAGCCAGCCCGTGATGTTTTTGATGGAGTTTTATTGATGGTGGTTCACCCTCGTGGTGATCCCCCATAGATAGCGTATGGGGGATTACCATAACCCGATAACTCCAGCCAACCCCGCCAGGAGACGATGCTCTCTGACGAACCTCGGCGGAAAACCAGCATACTCAGTATCATTTACTTGTCCATAGCATTGAGCAGGTTTGTAATTATTTTCTACTAATAATCATTTTTATAATACCTTTTCTGAGTTGGTGGTATAATGATACCGTGGTAAACCCCGACATTAAATCAGCAACGGACTTTAGATTACGGAATTCACAACAGTTAATGACTGAATTGTCATATCAAATTTATTTGTGGATAGTTGTGAGTGATGGTCGGTGAATGTAGTGTTCTCTTGTATGGATTAACATCCACATTATTGATAACTACTTTAATGACAAAGACCATCCTCATAATTAGACCAATTCGTAAATTCATGGTTCGGATTCCACGTTAAACTGTAGGTCCATTAGTTGCCATCGGCTGTTGGCTATTAATTAGCAGCCCTGTCTAAAGAAAATGTCAGCCTTAGTCAGAAACAAAACTAAAAGATCGTACCACAATCATCTCCAACTCAATCCTCATTCATACTTGGCTTAAAATACATTCCTTGTGGTATGGTCGTCATTTCAATCATCTAATCTAATCTAATACAGCTGAGGTATCTGTCTTTATTCACTGCAAAGATCTTAGACACATGGTCATAAGCATTTGAATCTATAAATATGTACATACATCCCTAATTCGTTCAAATAATATACTTAACAATTTCAATAACCCAGCAAGAGACACCATACGCGCATAACAAATCGGAGGCAGTGGTTCAGACTTCACGTTAAACTGTCCCTTAGATATGTTATTGACTGTTGGGCTATTAATTAACAGTCCTGTCTAAGGAACATGTCAGCTCCATCTGCGGCTGCGAACGCTCTTGGGTTTCATCTAGAGTCAGCTGAGAGATCTTATTTCCTCTAGATATTATGGGTTTAGTGTTCCTTTTAGTTTTTGAATTTATGCTACTATCTCCCAAAGATAACAGTTAATTTTTCTGTTTATTAAAACACATTCATTTTTAAGGAATGGTGTCAGCAAAAACTAGTTGGACATCTCGTGTTAGAAAACCTAATTAGTGGTTAGAAAACGAAAACCTAAGTCTGAATAAATTGCGCCGTAAACACAATATTTAAAACACAGTCATTATTATTCTATTTATTTTATTTTTGATATGGATATATCTTAGCTCTGGGAAGCGGGTGTTGGCAATTTTAGAGGGAAAATTTGAATCAGTGACGTCATAGTTTGGTTATAAGTACAGATATTTAGATGAGCTGAAATCATTCCCTGTGGACATATCCATGATCTAACCTATTTCCCACAGGGATGTAAATACAAAAATTGTTTATTTATTTAACAGATATTGTTAAAAACTTTGAAATGTGTTAAAAATCATAATAAAAGTCTGTTCTTTGGAACGGATTGAAGAGGATATTATTTAGTTTAGGCGTTTATAAGATTATTTTAAAATTTGTTGGTTTCGTAAGGTAGCATTAGAAAATGTAGCCACATACAACATATGAATGGGTCCTAATTGTTTTTATACAAATATAAAGTTATAAAGAAGTAACTATCAGTATTTATCTAACCAATACGTTTTTTACTATTTTTACTATTTTCTTCCATCAAATAAACTTCTTTACCCATCTAACCCCCAACAAACATGAACAAATTATTTCCATATATTTGTTCATTGCATCGTTAAATCATATTTTGCATTTTCTTCGATACAGGAACGGTAAACCAAATAAAATAAGGCGGAGTGTTATATTCGTGTTGCCGTGACGGACTAGATACAGCAAACAATCATCTAGCTAAGATATTCGACAAAGTCACGACAACCGACTGAGCAAGAACAAATCACGAGATTCTATCATTACTTTTTGCTTACTCAATGTGGATTACTTGACGCCATTGCCAGTGTCGAGATGAGTAAGCAAGGACGTCATTGCCAGTGTCGTGATGAGTAAGCAAGGACGTCATTGCCAGTGTCGAGGTGAGTAAGCAAGGACGTCATTGCCAGTGTCGTGATGAGTAAGCAAGGACGCCATTGCCAGTGTCGAGGTGAGTAAGCAAGGACGTCATTGCCAGTGTCGAGGTGAGTAAGCAAGGACGCCATTGCCGGTGTCGAGATGAGTAAGCAAGGACGCCATTGCCGGTGTCGAGATGAGTAAGCAAGGACGTCATTGCCAGTGTCGAGGTGAGTAAGCAAGGACGTCATTGCCAGTGTCGAGGTGAGTAAGCAAGGACGTCATTGCCAGTGTCGAGGTGAGTAAGCAAGGACGTCATTGCCAGTGTCGTGATGAGTAAGCAAGGACGCCATTGCCGGTGTCGAGATGAGTAAGCAAGGACGCCATTGCCGGTGTCGAGATGAGTAAGCAAGGACGCCATTGCCGGTGTCGAGATGAGTAAGCAAGGACGCCATTGCCGGTGTCGAGA
Organism: Nephotettix cincticeps; assembly: GCA_023375725.1. Classification (NCBI taxonomy): domain Eukaryota; kingdom Metazoa; phylum Arthropoda; class Insecta; order Hemiptera; family Cicadellidae; genus Nephotettix; species Nephotettix cincticeps. The sequence continues at coordinate 14,875,097 of CM041791.1, read as the reverse complement.
TGAGTAAGCAAGGACGCCATTGCCGGTGTCGAGATGAGTAAGCAAGGACGTCATTGCCAGTGTCGTGATGAGTAAGCAAGGACGCCATTGCCGGTGTCGAGATGAGTAAGCAAGGACGCCATTGCCGGTGTCGAGATGAGTAAGCAAGGACGCCATTGCCGGTGTCGTGATGAGTAAGCAAGGACGTCATTGCCGGTGTCGAGATGAGTAAGCAAGGACGCCATTGCCAGTGTCGTGACCCTCGGTGCTGAGGTTGGCTCACCGGTGTCACATCAAGTGAGAACTTTACTGCGCGTTTTGTCAATACAACGCCTATAACCTTCGTGGCGATACAGTCTTGTTACCTGTGCCATCACTTTGTCCCCTCTATCAAAGTTTTTTGACCGAAAATAAGTATTTATAAATGGAAAATATCCGTTTTTAGTTTTAGACATTTACATTATACATTGGAACGACATAAATGTCCGATTTGGCTAATGAGTGAGGGGAACATACCCCATTAACCTCTCGAATTCCGGCGCTGAATGTTAAAAGTTGCGGATGTTAATTTTAACTCGTTCATTGTTACTCTTCATTTGCATGGGAAAATTAGAAAACCGCATTAACCACGAGATTGGATGACCTTTCGTAAATGTAATTTTCGGTTTTATTCCATGTAGTATAATAATTAAGATATTCAAAGGTAATTTTGTTTATCTCCAAACATCCAATTCAATTCATAAATGACTTTAATCTTAACGGTGCGTTTTGTTTTATAGCTATGTATATACGTAAAAAACATTAAATTTCTTTTTAGAATTCAGTTTTAACTTGTTAGGAAATGTGTTACTGACCTTTGAGATTCTTTAAGCCAGTGATTAAAATAGAATGCAAATATTTATTTTATAAAACATGTTCCATAAGCCTTTAAAATAGAGCTATTTTATTAACAGTTTAATGCAGTTGCCAGAGACGTATAGTCCCGCAAGAGATCGCATTGAAAATAAAGGAAATAAGCCGTTTGGAATTGGTTCTATCTAAGCCCTCGGGAAATTATACGTTATTTGTTCCAAATGCGTTCCATACTAATACGTCAATATGTCTAAACATATAGATTTCAAAGTTTATATTATTTATTCTATTAGCTACGCAGAATTACTCTTTGTTTAATCTCATATTTATCTATTTTTCAATTTATACCGTTGATTACAGGTTCGTACATATACCACAAACATTTTAAATATCTTATTTAGATTTCATATTTAAATCTCAAAAATACGTCAAAGAATTTATATTTACAATTTTAATCCAAATAAATCTTTAATATTTACTATACAACCTTACGAAACTTTTAGTGTTTAAGTTTAACAAAATATGTAAAGCATATTTACATATGTACTCGTATTTATAGCTGATTTTATGAATACTAGTTTTTCTTCTAAATGGTTATGGCTCAATGCATGTGTACTTCATATACATACCAGAGTTTATTAAAAAAAATACCCGGTGTAGGCACTTAAAAGATAACAAAATGAATATAAATTTTACATTATACTATTTTTCACTCTGAAAATTTGTTTAGTAAGTTTTAACAGGGCCAATCTAGTAAAAACAATTTCAGGATCAACACAAAAGTTTTAAGCTACCTCACACTGATGACGATTGATGAGTTTTTGTTTATGTTGTCAAACTAAACAATAAAACAAATGAACCTTGTTAACTAATTGAAACATGATTAAACCATTACAACAGAACAGTTGAAAGCTAATCCTCGCGAAGTTTTTTGTTTCAAACGGGACGCTGCTAAATGAGGACCAGCTGTGTTTCGCAATGCCAAATGACTCCATTGGGAAGAAGAAGAAGTCTTCAGTCATCAGCGACATCTGGTATCGAACAGCAGGGAATATCTTTGACTCTCTCATATGATGTCTTCAAATAAAAAAAACTTCTTCATTCCTAAACTTTTTTAATTCAAAAAGTTGTTATTATTTGTAATTATTTCCATGTATAAAATAACAATGTTCGATTATGTATAGTTTCTTATGTAACATGAAATATAATAAACCATATATCTTGCTATAACGGGTTTTAAGAGTTCGTAAGAGCTAGTCTATTGGTTTGTTTTAGCTCTTTCAGAGATTTTGGCTTTTTCTTCTGTCTAAGAAACCTCTTCCTTCAGCAGTAACTTCAACTATCAATTCTGATAATACAACCACATATGAGCCATAGAGAGACCAAGATATAATATGGTTCAGGAATGTCTAGACTCTAGACTTAAAATAGAAAATATATCAGCTGTTATTTTTATTTATCATTGCCAGCTGTTTATTGCCTCAGTAGTATTGTTGTAGCATAAAGAATTGTTAAACCATATAAAATTTCAATGTGTATAGAGCTGTTATATTTGATCTGTTTTAGCTGACTTTCCTGTATATACCCTTTCTCGTGAATGGTTGAATGTATACTTGATACTTGTGTTCTTCATCAATGACCAACATTGTTGGAAGGATTGCGTCAAAAATGTTATATTGGAAAAAATATCATACAAACATAGTGTGTTCCATGAAAAACAATCAAGTTAACTATATTGGAAAATGGCGAGTATTTATGCAAATTAAAGTAGATGTTCTTAATTTCAGGTTTAATTTCAAATGTATAGTGTAAAAATACAAAAGGCAACAGTCAGTTAACGAAAAAAATCTAAACTTTTATTGCCTCTTTATTATCCCTCTGTAGCCTGCAAACGATTCGGAATACGAAAAATCATTCAAGCTTTAAAGTCTTAAAACTAAGTTTAGTAATCAGAACTCCTATTACAAAAAAATAATTTCACTACCATATTTAAAATTACAGACGTTTTAATTTAATATTTTTAAACATCTACAAAAACAAGGAAATGTTTCATGTGGAAAGTTTTATATAAAATGTTTAGTTGAAATATCCCGAATGGTGGCACAAGAGTCACAAAAAAGCTAAAAACACCGAGTATATCTATAACCTATCAAATATTGGTGATTAATTTGCTTCTTTTTGAGCCGTTATTAATTTAAGTACAGCACAATAAGACAAACTAATGCCAAATTCTCAGTTCTATATATTGCATTATATTAGTTTAGGTACGATAGCTCAGTTCAAAATACCTAACTTATTATAAACATAATTATCACTATTTATGGTAGGAGGACATTTTTCAAACCTCAAACGTTTGGAAGTAAGTTACGTTTCGACTTTTTATATTTAGCGACAGATGCGGTTGATGGCACAAGTTTGACCTTAACTTCTTTTGACTCTGAGGGGAATTATAATGCGTTCGTATTGCTTAAGGACTTTCTTTCTTATGACTTCTCATGAGTAAGGAGTGTGTATCTCAAATAGGTTTTATATACAGTAAAATGTTAACTCATTCTATCATTTTTGTACATTTATTTTTTCATTTTTAGCTATTAAAGAGTAAGTGATAGAGAGAACTTAATCATAGCTTTGCTTCTAGACATTTTCATTTCATTTTATGAATATTTTATGACATCTTAAAAAATTAAGCGAACGAAATTTTGTCATATAAAACTATAAAAGTAAAACCACTGACAATGATATTTTTAGAATCTGTAAACATGAAATAGAATATGTGGATTCTAAAGCATAGAAACTGTAACCTGCTACAAAAAGAAAAGATCTGTATCGGTGCCAAAACAACTGCTGGTTTTATCCAAAATCCGTACAAGTATACACTTCCATGTATTTATAGTGATGGATGAAATCATGAAACAAATTCAAACATAAATAATGACAGAGTTCAATGCCCTATCTTTTGTTTGCTTTCCCATCTTTTTCATCCGAGTTCTGAATATACTGATCAAATATATATTTCAATAAGAAAGGTATATTATTATTTGACTTGAAGATCAATTAATGTCCAAAATCATAAGTATCAGTTTAATAAAAGCTCGTCGTACCATTACCGAAGGAAATGCTGAAACTTGTTCCATACTATCTAGTATAGTTCCTACGCTGTTTCTCGTGTGGTGACATCGGTAGGATAACAGATGCCACGTATTTGTGCAAGTAGAAGACAAGAGCTTTGTGATACGGATGAAAGCAAACAGGGGTTTTATTTAATCCGTACAAGGAAACAGACAAGTACAAAGAGAACATGTTTGCGCGCTGGCTCGTGGAGCAAATCGTCTCACTCCCGCCTTTAGACTTAGGCTTACTCTCATCCGAAATGCATTCTCAATGAAATGATACATTTATTTGGGCGTTTTAATTTAATAAAACAGTGGCAAAGTAAACAATCGTATAATTTGTAGTTCTTGTAATATGCTAACTTATGAAAAAATGTCGTAAGGCATAATTTATAATATTTGTACAAAAGAGTACCTTGTAAAAAGTAGCTCAGGGGTAAAAAGTAGTATGTCTAAGGGGCGTACTTGTGACTTAGTTGTAGCAATAACTAAGTCTTTTAAAAATGTTCCAAATTTAGAAAAAAATACAAATTTTATATAAGAAGTGTTTCCAATAAGCATTGTGTTTCTGGAGTAACTTCATTGCTTATAGAAAACGTACCGTTTGAGCATTTAAGAGATTTCCTCTCAAAGTATTAAACATATGATTACAGTACCATAAAAAATATTCGGTCACGTGACCCAATGGCGCCACTCTGTTAAACCTTCTGCGTCTCGAAAATTGCCAACACACCATCACTCAGAGCTGAGATATATTGTATTCATGTCAAAATTTAAACTATACAGCGTTTTAAACATCTACCAAGGAAAACACCCCCGTTTCAACAAACCTGGGTACTCAGCGGATTTCGTAATAAATAATATACTATAGACAATAGTATATTATTTAACATAGTAATATATGACAAGTTTTATAAATATCTGTCAATGATTAAGAGAGTTTGTCTATTTCCAAAGATTAACACGGGAAAGAGTATGCAGGTTTGCTGCTGCTGTGAGGAGCATATAAAGTAGGCATTTTACCATAAATAATTTTGACACGGATATGTCGTAGCTCTGGAAGGAGGGTGTTGGCAATTTGTTAAACGAAAATTTAAAACTATGACTTCATATTCTTAGTGACGTAATATGGCTGTGAGAACAGATGCTTAGAGGAACTGAAAACATACCATTTGACATATCCATGATCTAACCTATTTTCCACAGAGAAGTAAATACAGTTTTGCATTTTAACTTTTACTACAGTGTATACCAATATTTATCAACATCTGTCCACACATAAAGGAGTTTGCCTATTCTCTATATGATTAACATTGGAAAAGAGTATGCAGGTTAGCCGCCATAATAATAGCTTCTTCTTTATGGGAAATTTTGTAAAATTAACACTGTAACTGTTATAAGCATGCAGTACGTGGGTGGGACATAATATTTATTAATAATCAGCCATTATAGGTATATTTTAAAACTCATAATAGCGGAGGATTTGTATTTATTTATTTAATTAATTGTTAAGACTTTTCCTTCCGCGTCAAGTGTTTAACTACACTACGTTTCGGGAGGTAATGGAACTCCTCCCGTCATCAAGTGACCAACACACACGGTGATGCATGGAGGTGACGTTGACAGTGCAAATGTACAGGTATATATGTTTTGTAAATAGTATTATTTTGTATCTCATATTGAGTGATTTATTACCATGCTTTTTAGATTCGTAATAAGTATATGTAACTATGTGAGTTGAATTTTTGTGTGAGTGTTCCATGTGTATGAATATATGGATGGATGATGTAGAATAATGGAAAAAAATAAACCCCCCCCAAAAAAATGTAAGTTAAGTAAAGTAATGTAGATTCTAATCAAGGTCACTTGATAACGGGATGAGTTTCTTTACCTCACGAAACGTAGTGTAGTTAAACACTTGACATGGTAGCAAATGTTTAAACAATTAAATAAATATATTATAGGTCTGTATAAGCTGCGATGTATCGTGTGAGAAGGACAGGCGTGGTCTGAAGGGATGATATGAGTGGTCACGGGGTAACTCTCCCTATCAAGTTACGCCATTATCTACTTCCATGTCCACTACGTGACGCGAATATATGTAATCTAAAATACCCAGGCACAAAACCTCTGTCTCGCGTGAAAAAGCTGCTTTCCAACCCTGAGGAAATTCTGTACGAGAATTCCATACGTGATTTATGGATTATGTAGGTCTTTAAATGTTATTTTAAATGCGTGTATTTCCATTACTCATCAATATTGGGTTGCATTCGTTTGTCTAGGCTTTGTTAGATTACGAAACAATATTGGGATAGATAAGAAACAATAGATGGACTGGGATGGTGACGTCATCCTGTAATCCTGCTACTTATAGGTCACGAATTGTGGATAGTCATGAGTGATGTTGGGTGGGTGTAGTGTTCTCGTCTGTGAATTAACGTCTGCACTATTGAATATTACGTTAATCCAGAAATACTATCATCCTAATTAGACCAGTTCGTAAGTCAGAGACATCGGTTCGGATTCCACGTTAAACTGTAGGTCTAATAATTGCCATCGGTTGTTAGGCTTATAATACCTACTTTGTAGTATGGTCGCCATTTTAACAATCTAATGTAATCTAAACTAATAATGTTGATAAATAAAATAGTATTTTTATTCAATAAGGCAAAATGGTTAAAAAAAACAAACTACAATGATAAATTACCAAACATATATTACAGCTCGTGTAATATTTGAAACAGATGTCTCTGATGAGAGAAGTTTTTCTCGGGATGTTCCCTCAAGGGCTTCCCTTGGGGTTGGAAACAGATGTCTCTTTTATGAAAAAGATAAGTCAATAACTCGCGGTAATCTATGGAAATGTTTAGTAACCTGTAGTTCAAAATGAATGTTCCTATTTATCATAATAACCACTGGTGGAGATAAACAATATTTTTAATAGGATAAATACCTCATCCAGTCCAGAAACGGATTTCTTTACGCCTTACCTGAAACAAAATGAAAGTATTTTATTTCATATATCAATACCACACTTAGACTTATTTTTTGTTTGATAAGTACAAGATAGTTACATTTAACTCACTACACGTAAAGAACAGTAAATGGAACCTTCAATTCATCCAAGTTCTATGATGACTTAAAACATATTGGTTTAAGGAGCTACAAGTAAATGTGCGAAGGTCTTGTAAGCTTATCACGGAGTGTTACTCACACGATCACATTACTCACTACGTGCGCTGAATGTCTATAACATTATCTGCATTACAACCATGAGAAAAAGGTAATAAAATCATCACTGGTTGAATGAGGGTAGTCGTCTAAGCTTATCACGGAGTGTAACTCACCCTGATCATATTACACTACGTGCGCTGCATGTCTATAACATTACCTATATCACGACTGTGAGCAAACAGGTATTATTACCCAGCGTTGGGTGAATGAGGGTAGTCGTCTAAGCTTATCACGGAGTGTAACTCACCCTGATCATATTACACTACGTGCGCTGCATGTCTATAACATTACCTGTATCACGACTGTGAGCAAACAGGTATTATTACCCAGCGTTGGGTGAATGAGGGTAGTCGTCTAAGCTTATCACGGAGTGTAACTCACCCTGATCATATTACCCCACTACGTGCGCTGCATGTCTATAACATTACCTGTATCACGACTGTGAGCAAACAGGTATTATTACCCAGCGTTGGGTGAATGAGGGTAGTCGTCTAAGCTTATCACGGAGTGTAACTCACCCTGATCACATTACTCACTACGTGCGCTGCATGTCTATAACATTACCTGTATCACGACTGTGAGCAAACAGGTATTATTACCCAGCGTTGGGTGAATGAGGGTAGTCGTCTAAGCTTATCACGGAGTGTAACTCACCCTGATCACATTACTCACTACGTGCGCTGCATGTCTATAACATCACCTATATCACGACTGTGAGCAAACAGGTATTATTACCCAGCGTTGGGTGAATGAGGAAAGTCGTCTAAGCTTATCACGGAGTGTAACTCACCCTGATCACATTACCCACTACGTGCGCTGCATGTCTATAACATTACCTATATCACGACTGTGAGCAAACAGGTATTATTACCCAGCGTTGGGTGAATGAGGGTAGTCGTCTAAGCTTATCACGGAGTGTAACTCACCCTGATCATATTACACTACGTGCGCTGCATGTCTATAACATCACCTATATCACGACTGTGAGCAAACAGGTATTATTACCCAGCGTTGGGTGAATGAAGGTAGTCGTCCAAGCTTATCACGGAGTGTAACTCACCCTGATCATATTACACTACGTGCGCTGCATGTCTATAACATCACCTATATCATGACTGTGAGCAAACAGGTATTATTACCCAGCGTTGGGTGAATGAAGGTAGTCGTCCAAGCTTATCACGGAGTGTAACTCACCCTGATCATATTACACTACGTGCGCTGCATGTCTATAACATCACCTATATCATGACTGTGAGCAAACAGGTATTATTACCCAGCGTTGGGTGAATGAGGGTAGTCGTCTAAGCTTATCACGGAGTGTAACTCACCCTGATCATATTACACTACGTGCGCTGCATGTCTATAACATTACCTATATCACGACTGTGAGCAAACAGGTATTATTACCCAGCGTTGGGTGAATGAGGGTAGTCGTCTAAGCTTATCACGGAGTGTAACTCACCCTGATCACATTACTTACTACGTGCGCTGAAAGTCTATAACATTACCTGTATCACAACCGTGAGCAAAAAGGTAATATAATCACCTCAGGGTGAAGGTTGAAGTTCGTCTAAGCTTATCACGAAGTGTAACTCACCCCCATCAACCCTCCGCCATTACTCCGCTATCATACATTACTCTCTACGTGCTTCGCATGTATATGACGTCATGTAGCCACCCTTCATCTTTAACTAGAGATTGGCTTCATAACGGGTAATCATACAATGATTGTGAATATATAGAACATAAAATGCAGTTATAAATTATAACTCACGACTATGAGCAAACATCTACAAAATATTACCCCGTTTTGAATAAGTGTAAACAATGAAATTAAACTAAAATGTGCTGATATGAATTCGTGATCAATAAATAACCTTTTGATTGAAAAAATTTTAATGTATTTATGACGCTTCCTAACATAATTATCTATCAAATTAAGTTACCCAAACCAGATTTTGTAATTTTACTTTTCTCTATATTAACCTACTGAATTGTTGCGTACCTACCAATAAAATATATTTAGTTTAATGATTCAGCTATCGAAACATTATAAATTTAATCTGTATCCATCAAACTATTTATATACGAAAGATTTAAGCTCATTCATCATAGCATTTTTTCCCATGTGACATTAAGATTCATTGTAAGCAACATGTTAATTTTTCTTCTTTATAAGCCAAAAAACAATATCTTTTAAAATTTATTTTTGTCTAATAACACGAACATAAAAAGTTAAGAATTTGGTATATTTACAAATCACGTCTAAACCACATTAATAATTATTGTTTGTTTATTTTAGGAAAATTATATAATAATAATTTATTTTAATATTTATTTATATTATCACCTTATCCTGTTTTTATCTTAAAAACGTGAATCATTACCGTATATGACTAATGTTATCTTTATATTTAATTTATTTATTTTAATAATAGTGAATGAAATGATATTTGTCGTTTAATCCTACTTTTCAAAAAATATAATTTTATCAACCTAATTATTTTTTTAATTTTATAAATTCTATGTTTTAATGACTATTTTAAAATTGTCTTATATTAAAAATATTTAATGTATTTTTGAATTCTATTCATTTTTATCCTATGTTAAACCATGTAATTTAAAGCTAAGTTTCAAATATAATTTATCTAATTAGTACATTAATGGAGATATTTTTTACTGGTTTAAAGATTATAAAAATCTTGTAACAAAGAATGGAGGTAATTTAATTTAGCAAGAGTCGTCGTCAACCACGATATCTCTTCTATCCTTTGCATTAGAGAGAATGATAGAACTGAGAAGGAGAGCGAATTGTAATCGGATTTCATCTTTGTCTTTGCCAGCATGATCTGTGACATCCGTATCCCTGGAGATTTACCATTGTACTCTCGGATCACAGTGTTAACAATGCTTGCAAACTCCCTTACTGCCTGAGGTAAGCAGCGGTACATTAGCAAATCAAATGTACACCGTAGTATGTAAGCGAACTACGAGAATTGATTATTTGAGTACTCCTTTTTAAATAACGTTAAAATCTCACAGAAAATGTTAATCAGAAAATATTTTGTATCATTGCACTCCTGTTACTTGGATTTAAATAGGGTTGGTAGGTCAAAGTAAAATAAATTAATTTTTCGTCTGTTTTAATACAAAAATTCATCCTGGTTAGTTTAACACCTCCATTATTTAACTTTATTATCAATTACAAGTATATATATGAGTTATTCTACGATTTGTGTATCGTTTCCAAAAGATAATTATCGAAAATTTAGTTTTTTCTTAAATACTCGTACACCTTATCAAAACCTATATTAGGGGTTTTTATGGCTCACTATTCATTCGCTTTTAATATCCCTACACAAGTAGATGTAAATAATTTTTTATTTATAAAGTAAATTAAAGGTTTGTGGGTTTCTGTATGTTTAGATTTTGTGAGGTTTGTGTGGTTTGTGGGTTTGTGTGTTGTGGGTTTTGGTTTGTTGTGGCAAGTGAACGCAAAAATATATTCCAGCATTGAAATTTTAGATTATGAGAAAGACGATCTTAATTAATTCAACACATAGGCATACTCATTTCCTTAAAATCCTCTCGGGCTACGCCCTGTGAACGTCCTAAGTTTCAATGTTTACATTTTTAAAAATGAAAAAACATAAAATTAACTTGAATGTCAACAGCTGTGAACACTAAAATTTGACAGTTCGAGAAGCAGAAGACATGGTTGCTGTAAAATACCCATTCAATGTTTACAGTTTTTAATGTCAACATCCGTTTACTTTACATTTGACAGTTCGGGAAGAAAAAGAAATTAAAGTTAATTTTTACACATAAACTGCTGGATCGAAATTAGTGAATTATTAGTTCGAAATAATGAATGGTAGATTTTAATTTTTATCGATGCCTGTCTATTACGTAATGGTTCCTCTCCCAATATTTGACATAAGTTACTTTGTCATGTTTAATATATACTTAGACACGTGTTTTGTCATTTTGTAAACAATTTATAATTAATTACATAACTTAAATGTACTGTAGAGCCTACATCTCAGCCTTTTTACCCCGTGCGAAAAACGGTACTATTTGGCTAGTTTTTCATTGTTATTCTTCCACATAAACTATAGCGTTATCCAAGATATATAAGAATTAATACAAATTTAATTTTTCTCTTTTAACATATTTTTTGTGAATTTGTTCTATAAATATGTGTTTTAAGTGGAAAAAAGTTTCATTGCAATATCTTTAAGAGTTTTTGAGTTAACATTGCGAAGATAGGACCATCCGACCATTTAAGGAAACAGATAATAAAATCTATTATGAAACATACAGATTACATTTATTTTTATTAGTTTTAATACGATCCAACCGATATGTTGTCAGGTTACTTTTTAGGAGTACAATCGTATTTTATGGTATTACTAAAAATACCTTTCTTCACTGTTACCGCTTAAAAGTACAGTACTATTTAATGTTTACAAAAACATAACCATACAGAATTAAAACATAAAATGACTGATAGTTAATTGACTTTTAATACATTGTTTTTCATAACTTAAACATACTAACCGAGCAAATATACTGAGATAATATATTTACATATTCTATAATCTGTGCATATTTAAATATATTTATTTACTTCAAAATATTCGTACATCCCTAGACAGGGCGAGCTCTACGGGCAAGGTCTGGTTTAATTACACAGCTATGCAGGCTTATTACGCCTTAAATATGTAAATGTAACAGGTCTGGGGAGGGACGTTCGCTTTGATTATGAAATAAGGCTGGATTAAAATGTGCGTGTACATAAACTAGAATTATGAAGAATAATCTGAAAAAAATAAATGAAGAGACCAGAGAAAACGGGAAATTTTTCTTCATACGGGAAATTTGCTAAACCAACAAATATCTGTTAAAGTCTACCATGAATGTTGCTCAAAGATACATGGATACAAGTTTTAGATTTTTATAACTAAAATAATCAGTATTTTTTTCGATGAATGACGTTAATAAATTGTTATTGTGAATATTAATACGTTTTCTTATTTTAGACACAACTCGCATTTGTGAATATGTGGGTGGTTGTAAAGGATTAGATGAGACGAGGTCACCGCTTATCTTAGGAAGGAGCCCTATCGCTTCTGTACCACACATTTGCAAACCAAATTAATCCCAATTTGGCTTTAACTTGGATTCGAATACCGACCATGAGTAATCCCACTCAATGTCATCCGAGTACTTCCGAACGGCTCACAACGTTTCACTCGTTAGCAAAAGCACAACGCTCATCTAGCGGCAAAACAGCGAACTATGGAAATAGTTCCAGTATTTACTCATAGGTGGCAGCTCAGCAGATGACGACGGCAACTAACAACTTCACTAAATCGCCGATAGATGTGACTACTTGTTCCTTGACTTTCTTGGGATGAAGAAGAACTACGAGACATCGGTCCAAAGCAAAGGAATGGTTAATTAATATCGCAATCACAGAAGAAAAATTTGTGTCGAATTACAAAATTACCCCAGGATTTTGCTCGTAATAGAACCAGTGTACCATATGAATTATCTTTAATATTATAAAGAAGAGGTGGTTTTTGTATGTTTGTTTGTGGGTTTGTTGTGGCAAGTAAACGCAAAAAATACTGAACCAAACAGTTTGAAATTTTACACAAAGGTAGATCTTAAACTCATGCAACACATAGGCATACTCATTTCCTTAAAATCCTCTCGGGCTACGCCCTGTGAACGTCCTAAGTTTCAATGTTTACATTTTTAGAGAATGAAAACATAAAATTACTTGAATGTCAACAGCTGTGAACACTAAAATTTGACAGTTCGGGAAGAAGAAGAAGAAAGAGCTGCCGTGACCGTCCTAGGTTTCAATGTTTACTTTTTCTAATGACAACATCCGTTTGCACTATATTTTGACAGTTCGGGAAGAAGAAGAAATAAAGTTGATTTTTCAGATAAACTGCTGGATCGAAATTAGTGAATTATTTGAAATAGTGGAATGGTAGATTTTAAGTTTTTTTCCGACGACTGTCTCTATTACATTAATCCTTATCCTCTCCCAATATTTGACAGATGTTACTTTGAAATGTTGTAGACACTCGTGTTTTGTCATTTTGTAAACAATGAAGAATTAATTAACAATAACTTAAATGTATGAGTAGAGCCTACATCTTTCAGCCTTTTTTTAACCCGTGCGAAGAACGGGTACTTTGGCTAGTAATTATCATAAGGAAATGTAATACAGATGAACATTTTAAGTGATATCAAAATTTTTATGGAGAAAATTATTAAATATTCATATAGTAAATGTTTTATTTTTACGAACGTTTTTATTTTACGTATTTGTGCATTTTACGTGCCAACAAATGTCTTTCGATAATTTTTATAGTATTAAAGGGGAACGGTTCAAACTCTGGTTGTTTTACTACCTAACTTTGATCTATTGTTAAGAATTAATTAATTAATAGCTCAATGACGAAATAGCAACTGAGTCAAGAAATACTGGTCAGGAACTATAACTACTCAGCCAGTTAGTCAGCTATAACATGTTATAACATATTTATAACAGTATAGACAACGCTACAGTGTATTACTTTACCGGGGTAGTATTGTTAGATCTGTGGAGTTGTACGAATAGCGTGGCAGTAAGCTATAAAGGGCCAAATAAGGACCTAGATGATTGTTTGCTGACCATTAAGACACGGAACCTTTTCAGTCCAAGTAAAAATATTCATGTTCTCAAGTCATAAAAATATGATTTCCATCATAGTTCACGTACAATTTCAAATTTTATATAAACATTATATGTCAATTTGATTTTGAACAGATTTATTTAGAATACTACTCTATCATAGTATCAGTACGTAGTTTTGCTGAACACACTTTTTAGCAATATATTATAGTGTTCCACTGATTTCACAGTAAACACCACAACGAACACCAAGTGTGTGATTGTAGGACTCAGTTTTACTAAAATCTAATGAATAAATCTAAATAATTATGAAACCAATAGACTTGTGCAAGGACTATATTATAAATTAACATACAAACTCTGTTGCTGTTGAAATAAACTAAACATTTTAATATGTATTACATAAACAGTTTTAATTACATATTTATGTGGAGATAAAGCTTCTCCACTTTGTGTATTTTATTTATTTAACAACGGCAGTATCGTTCGCGGAATCGGTCTTGAAACATTTGTCCTGAGAGTGCCTTCACGTCTGACCACCATATGCTGTAACTTTTTCTGTTTATAAAGTGAACACGTAGATTGCATTTTAAAGTGATGAGTTGACTTGTGCCTTTGGTTTATGTTGGTGTAACTATAAGTAATATGGAAGAAGAAAACTTATTGAATAATATTGCCGAATAAACTACTAGATGACGACGAGGACGACAATATTTCTGTTTATTCCAATGCTTCAACTGTCCATGACGACCATAACAGTGACAATGAAGAGAGCTTGCCCGAAGATGAAGATGAACAGTTATTTGACGACAATACGGACACCGATCCTCATTATGATCCAAGTTTATCTCATATTTCTGATAATGAAACAGAATCTAGTGATTCAGAAGTAGCAAACGAAAGTGCATGTGGTCGTGGGAGGGGACGGGGTCAAAAGTTAGGCCATGTCAGTTTTTTTATGTGTAATTCTAGATTGTGGTTTTTCAGGTTCTTGTGTGGTTCAAACCTACATCTTTGAAGATATAATAAGTGAAAAGAAAATTTTTTACTTTTATGGTACAATTATTAATTTTTAAATAAGGATGTTTTTCTCATCAAGAAATTTGATGTTTCAAAACAGTTTATAAAATATTACATTATGTGACAAGTTTGATATTAGTGTGTTTTAATAAAAATCTAATGAATATAAATAATAATAAACACATAAAAAAATTTAACATAAATTATTTATATCTGTTGAAATAAACTAAACATTTTAATATGTATTTTGAGTAGGAGAACTCGCCAACGTTGAATAATAATGGAACAACTAAAACGTGATATTCTCTTAATCTGACAATTTTGCCTGAATTAAAATATTAAGCAATAATTTTAGTGACGTGCATGGCATGTGCCGAGATTCTAAATATATTGAACTTGGATACACTCTAAAGTATTAATACTTGGTTGATGAGATTCAGCAAACCTAAATGTTTATCACGTTACAGTTTTTATTAACCATTGTTCGTTGACATTTTTCAATGTGATCAAAAATATATTTAATGATTTAGGCCAAGAGGCTTACAATCGTAAGTAAATGGTGCATGAATAATTAACAGACAATTAACTGTTGTTCAATTTTTAATCGTCCAACTTATCTTTCAGATTTTTGCAACAATGCAAAGGTCAATGTTTTTTTAATAACAAGGATATTCTCTATTATTCAAAATCCATACAAAACCACTTCCATTTCACCCAGTAAGTCAGCTTATGTCGAGGTCATTCGTTCATTTTTACAAAATAGAACTGATTAACAAACAGCCAATAGTTTACAATTGAAAGCACAAAATGAAAGCAACTGTTACGTCTGTAAAATTTTTATTTGTACAGTCGTTAGCTCAATATTTTATCCAGGTTTGACGAATAATATAAGTCATAATACATGTATACCGTGTCTTTTCACTTTCACCCAAGTTACAAAATTCACACGAAAAGCACTACTTTTGACCATCGTAAGATACTATTTTTTGATCTACATAACAAACACAGACAACAGCTTGTTTAATTTTAATCCCTGTAAAACGTCGAGGTTTATAATAATTTATCTGCATCTATTCTTATATCGTTATATAATGTAACGAAAGACGAATAAACGTCTTTGAAAACCATCGAATCACTATGAAATTTCAAGACATTTTGTACCCTAAAGAGTGTAATACCACGTAAGTCAAAAACCATTACAGCTATTTCATTAGTAGGCCAATTTCAATGGATGTTATTCAAATAAACCACTCAACATTTCAAAACGTATCGGATTTCAGTAAAGAGCTTCAAGTTGGATCTGATCCTTTCTGTTTCCTAACAATCCAACTTGATCCTTGACATTTGAGTTCTAGGAAAACTCCCACTTAGTAACAAGCCATCCGTTACACCACACGAAGGAGTCTACAAATAACTGCGTCATACAAGAAGCAATTGTTTTGTTTTTGAAATATGATACATATAAGACACTATGTTTAAATAATGCAAGCGTGTGTCTAACATTTATAGGCTTTTATATCTAAAGCAGACGTTTATGGACGTAACGTGAATGAACTTAACTAATATGAATTATTCACTATTGCAGACGTATATAGCTTATGTGTATGTCACTTGCTAATGTAATATTTTCTAACTAATGTCTAGGTTTTAACTAAAAAAGATGCTTATACTAGTAAGATTCTAATTTAGATGAAATCTGCAACCGTGAATGGTAAAACATAAAGTTAAAGTGGTAAAAGGTAAAGTTAAAGTGGTTTGTAGTTATTTAGGAAATCACGTTTTCCGTTAGTTTCATTTTACTAGAGTAAAAAATAATTAATTATTCGTGTAAATGGATATTTAAATGAGTGGGAATTACGTTTTTTTCGGAAAATATAAATAATTAAAATGCTATTCTCTTGATAACAACTGGACATTTCATTTGACAACATAGTCATTTTTTAAGTGTCATATTGATTTTTGATACGATCGTAACACAGTTTTAATTTACATTTTCATAGTGTTCAAAATTATCTGTTAATATCTTTGCTGCGCTATGTAATTTCGACTGGGTTGTGTCGTGTCCTGTAATGCAGCTACTTTGAGGTTACGCATTGTGGATAGTCAAGAGCGATGGTCGGTGGATGGGATATTCTCATGTGTGGATTTACGACCATCCTCATAACTAGACCAGATCAAATTCAGAGGCAGAGGTTTGGACTCCACGTTAAACAATTCTGTCTAAAGAAATTGTCAACCTTAGTCAGTTACCAGACTGCAAGATCGCACCACAATGATCTTACACATTTCTCATTCATACTTGGCTTGATAACTGGACAGGTTACCATTTCAGTAACTAAAAAACAACTAACTTATACAATTACCATGCTGCAACAAACCATAGTTAAAGCTACACTGCAAGTCATGGAGTATAAATGTTCACTTTGGCCTAAGTGATTTGCCATGTACTAAAGTGTTTCCTAGAATGTACTGCCTCTGTTCCAATTTGTCACCCTCCCGCCATCTTATTTCTCTGAGAGCTCTTAGCACAATTCTTTACAACGTAAAAAGGTTTCCAGTTTTCTTTGGAGAATCAATATTACTTGGGATATTTTCTATTTAAAAAGGTATTACGGTACTTATGAATTCTGTTATAATTAATTAGTATTTATTAAATTAGGTACTTATGTAAAGATACGTACTTCCTTATAAGGTCAGAAAGTATTATAGTTAAAATTGTTAAGATGACCCGGGATCATGTTATTTATTATTATTTTATTTTTATGGTTTTATTATTTTTTAATAAAATTAGAACACTATAATCTATATTAGTGTCTCCTTCATACCGGTTGTTGACTCAGTGTTGGGAAGAAAAATACTCAGTATCATGACTTAATATTTAATTGAAATCTAAACAAGTAAAAATAAAGAAAATATATTCAACATGGTATATTATAATGAAAAGATCATAACTATGGGTATTTTGTGACGGGCTGTTTAATAAATTAATATAAAATATAAAAACTTATAGTAAAGTATAGTAAACAACAATTCAAACCATGGGAAACCATTCTATAGAGACCCTGAGATAAGAGATAGCCGTAATTAAAATTCTACTTTAAAAATTATTAATATAAAAAATATTAAAAATTAATTTGAAAAACGTTACAAAAAGACAAAGAAACAAACAGATAGAAATTAAGATAAAACTAATTTTGGCTTATCTGGGATTTAAAATGTAGGTATAACGAAAATATAAAACTTTAATTTTATTTCTATAGACTAACTAATACTAATAAACTACCTATGTATTTTTCCAATTTAGACTTACTCAATTAGAAAGAGGCAGAGAATTTTTTAAAGGGATGATTTTAATACTCCACAACTTGTTAATATCCAAGACCTCCCAAGTGGAGCTAATTTCCCAGGAGCATATTGTGGCTTCCATTCATGTTTATCACGACTCAACCATCTACGTAAAATAAAATATAATTTACGAAGAATCCTAACAGTAACCAATAAAACAAAACCATAAAAACAGTGAATTTAATTTTCAGTGAAATTAAACACTATTCACTTTTATTTATATTTATAATTATTATTATTTAATTTGGATAAATTTTCGTTAATATTGGAAGAAAGATGATTACCAAATATTAGCACCTATTTTAATACTTAAGAGTTTCAGGAGAGTAATTACAAGTTTTAATAATGAAGTACTGTTCCATCTCGCCAACTTTTCAAGAGTATTTCGCCCATTAAAATGATAATTGAATGTTTTCAACCTTAAAATGCTGACAGGGCTGAATATTACGAAGAATAAAACCCCTCATCTATTAATTTACACCTTTTGCTTAAGTAAAAAAAAACATCGTCTATTTACTATTCTATTTTTTAAATACTCCTGAAATAGTGTATATTTTCAATCGAAATAAAAATATTTATGTACTATAGCATAAAAATGAAGTGTATTGGTACTGTTTAAATTGAGATAAGTGGCTATGCATTACGAAAATAATTCATTTATCGGTTATTTCTATCCAATTTTTTTTAAATTAGTGTATCATTGGAAACTACGATAAATAGAGTGTTTTATCTTACACGTTTCTGTAAAGTTAACAGTTTTCGTGGAATTTGGCATTAAAAATTTAAATTGCCACAATTTTGAAACGAAAAATGATATTTTAATAATATTTTGGGCAAAAATAGGTTTGAATAGTTAAAATTCGTGCAACATATCAACGCTGTCTCCTAAACATTTAAGAGCTTTTAGACAAAGAAACGGAAAACTAGGTTCCAGAGACCCGAGGCCATATAGTGAAATGTGTTTGTGAGATATGTTACCTAGGTAACAACACGGTATGTATAGTTCTAAAGGGAGTTATTGAACGCCCTGTATATTTATATAATAAGAAATTAACTAGGTGTTTGTTGCAGCAAACAAATTTCAACCTTTAGTAAACTCGCACGTCAAAAGAAGAAAATAGGGTATATATTTATTTGAAATGAAACTTACAATTGAACGAAACAAGAAAAGTAATATCGGATTTAATGAGAATGAATGCATAGATTCGCATAGATTTCAGCAAGTGGTAGTAACAGAAAATTCGAATGTCATTTTTCTCTCTGGTGTCATGCATTGTATGGCGTTCCCCAGGGATCCAAAGCTGGACCTCTTCTTTTTCTGCTCTATACGTCGTTTCCTGCTCTAACAATTTTTCACAAAACGTTAAAGGGGTTTTACCCTCATTGTGTTCTTATTCAATAAATGACTTTTCAGGAAATTTATTTTATTTGGCGAAATCGTTTTAAATTATTAAACAGTTATTTTAAGATGCAACGTGTTATATATCTACCGCTGTAACTCACCTATAATGTAGATTAATGTGACGAAAAAATAATTTAATCTAAATATTTTATTGTACGTACTAACGTTGTTAACGTACTACAACGTACCACCACAAAAACATCCTTTTGAAAATCACTTTATACATATCCACCAGTAAATAGGGAAAATATAGTTCCATAAATAATTTTTAAAACAGTTTCTTTTTAGAAGATTAACTCTATAAAGTTTTCAGGAAATAATTCAACTACATGTTTTGTACTTAGTATTTATTTTTAAAGACATTTTTGTCGATTTGATGAGAATTTTTATACTATGGCAATATATATTATTTTATTTTGATATATTTGAATATGACTTCCACTTATTTCACAACATGGAGTGTTATATGACTTAGAACCAATGTTTTCTCCATATTTCCTAACCACCCTCACAGTAATGTATTAAACAGGGACGTTTTTACTCAAAACCGTCAGCTATACTCTCACTGTATACGACCAAAAGAAAGCCCCTCCGATCAGATATCCTGGGTTCCCGTTGTACGGCAGCATGCGAGCGAGGGTCATGGGATTTATCGGTTTATGGTAATCCCCATCCTCGGGTAGTTCGCCCTTCGGTTGTCTATCTTGTTTAGTTTTATACTTACCCTAAATGTTCCCCATATACACTGTTTATCTTCTGATTTTTTTCTGTTTATCTTCTGAGTATCTTTTGACGTAGATTACTAACTGCGGTAAAAAATATTGTTTAATTATATTTTTATATAATGAATTATTTAAACATCAACTGCCCATTTCCATCCAGGTGTGTATGCTGTGAATTAAAGATGGTAAAATACAAGAGTCACCAAGCACTGGTTAGGAAGTAGCTGGTGACTCCTGCGAAGAAAGGAGCCTACAAAGAGACACTTAAGAATAAAGTTACAAGTTACCAGATGGTTGTAAATTATAGTTGATGTGACAAATAATAATAGAACTATATTGAAATAAAAAATAAACTAATTTGTATTCTCATGACAAAAAATTTTACTTGGTAATTATCATGTTTTTCGTGCTATTGCATTTTTTTCTGAAAAGGAAATAATAATGAAAAGAATATGTCCTGCATGTGAGGTGCTGTTTGGGAGCCAATTTCAGAAAATATCAACTACTTAAGAAAGGAAAACAACAAATGTAATTTAAAGCCTTTATTAGGAATGTGTGTAACCTTCTGTCGACCCTTTCTATATAGCTAAACCTCTGAATAATTATCTAAATATTTTCTGTATATTGAATAATCATAGTTATGTTAAACAATATAAATATGTTGGTATAACATGTTTATGTTGTAAAATATGTTGAAAAATAATGTAAAGATGAAATACATGCTATAATAACGACTCATAAAAATTTCAATCATTGGAAATAATCCGGATGCATTTGAATTATAACACTAAAGAAATATGCGATAAAATGTTCCCGTGATTTTAATGGGGGACCATGCGATCGATCCAACATGTATTTCACATTTATCTATAATGATTTTATTTTGTAAACACCACCCTAAACATATTTATATATTCATCTATGAATAACCGACCTAACTCATTTCTTCAGAGCGCTGTCTGGGCACGTCTCCCCTTCACCATGCCCCATCAGACAAAAGTGGGAAGAAGGTGGACTGAACGCCTTTGGACTGAATGAGATTATACTGGAAATCTGTTTGACACAATAGTTAGTTAGTATAGTTTAACTAGTCAGCTGTTTCTCTTACAGGGCGTTTTACCTTATCACGTGTTGGCTGGTGTTATATTATTCACTTTATTGAGATCTTTTTATCAGGAGATGGTTTCAGAGTATTACAGCTATTAAAACTTGAGAGAGTCCCACATTCACATTGGCCACATTCTTGGTTATCACTGTAGTCAACTCAAACAAAGAGAACTCACAAAGGTTTGTTTTCACAAACACAATCACCAAATTGGATTGCTTTGCCTGCAGACAAAACGGAACACTTCACCCGCAATTGTAAGTTTTATGGAACTACAGAATTGTTTGAAAAGTAAAAACACTTTCCCTCAGTTCAGGTTAGGTTGTCCAATTTTCTTTTATACAACTTTTTGTACTATGTGCGTTATTTTATTATCATTGAGCAAATAGCATATTCCTTTGATTGTGTACAGGCCCTAAACACAGCCTACCAAATTTTTCGTTGTATAGTACCAATTAGGAAAGGTTTTCTAATTTTTTAATGGTAACGGAAGCTCAATATAATCGTTTTGATTGATTTCAAAGAATTGCAATTTGGATAGTTTGTCAGTTAGTGAAATAGAACCTACAGTTTGTTTTGCTAAAGTAAAATGATTCTGATTGTTTATCTTTTCTTTTATGACTAAAGCAATTTTATTTATAATAAACACAACATTTATTTATACAGTTTAACGTAAAAGCAACCTGAAATATTGTTGTATAATTTTTTTATTTTTATGGAACTAAGCTCATAAATCGTTTAATAAAGATTGAAATATTATATTGCTTATAAGTTAGTATAAATAACTACCAGTAGGTATTAATTAAATATGAATGAGAAATGATGATTAGATGTGGTAATATTCATGTTACTAACTAGAAGTCTTGTTCAACCAAAACATACAAGACCTACAATATTAAAACACAACCCTACATGATTTAGAAAAAAACCAATGTCTCTGAATTAATGAAATGTATAATTTTAATCAATATTGTTACGTAATAGTATACGTATCTACCACACAATAATTCCTGACTAAATTTATTTGTTATTAACCAAATTTGTTAAATCTTTTTTAATATATTAATTATCATTAATCATATTTAACGT